>OX333077.1:18989956-19307456 GCA_946863875.1 Alloplasta piceator | reverse complement strand
ATGTTTTCAATTTTACGTGTTGGTTAAAGTGCCGTTCGTTCAATCGCACGATTTGAATGCAAATGCTTGAACGATATGCAAATTTGATTTCTACGCGTTTCAACTCTGCACGATGTAAGATGTAACATATTTTTCACTCGTGTTACCTCGACATGACACATTATAACGCTACACGTATTAGCAATACACGTTTTCAGGTGTTCACGTTATGGATTCTACACGTTTTCAACTGTACACGTTTTTAACTGTACACGTTTTCATCTGTACGCGTTTTCAACTGTACACGTTTTCAACTGTACACGTTTTCAACTGTACACATTTTTAACTGTACACGTTTCAATCCCTGCACGTTTTCAACGCCACTAGTTTTATTTTATGCACGTTTAAAATTATACGAGTTTAACATTTTGAACTCGACATGTCTACACGTGTCAACTGTACAAGATAATACGTGAAATATTTTTCACTTTACACGTTTTACCTCGACATGATTGAACTACACGTTTTAACTCTACACGGATTAGCATGGCACACGTTTTCAACGCTACATGTTTTCAGCTTTACATGTTTGCAACTGTACACGTTTTTAACTGTACACGTTACAATCCCTGCACGTTTTCAAAGTCACTAGTTTTATTTTAAACACGTTGTAAATTCTACGCGTTTGAAACTCTGCACATTTTGAACTCCACATGTCTATACGTGTCAACTGTACATGACAATACCAACATATTTTTCACTCCGCACGTTTCACCTAGAAATGATTGTACACTACACGTTTGAACTGTACACGGATTAGAACTACACGTTTTCAGCTTTCCACATTATGGACCCTACACGTTTTCAACGCTACATGTTTTCAGCTTTACATGTTTTCAACTGTTCACGTTTTTAACTGTACACGTTTCAATCCCTGCACGTTTTCAACGTCACTAGTTTTATTTTATACGCATTTTTAATTCTACGCGTTTGAACTTCTGCACATTTTGAACTTTACATGCCTACACGTGTCAACTGCATACGATAATCCGTAAAACATTTTTTACTACACTCTTCACTTCAACATGATTAAGCACTACATTTTTTAACCCTACAAAATTCGGCACTACACGTTTTCAACTATCCACGTTATGGCTCCTGCGCATTTTTAACACTACATGTTTTCAGCTTTATATGTTTTTAACCCGTTTTAACTGTGCACTTTTTTTAGCTATACACGTTTTCATCGCTGCACTTTTTCAACTCTGCACGTTTTCAATGTCAGAAGTTTTATTTTATACATGTTTCAAATTCTACACGATTAAAACTTTACACATTTTGAATTCTACATGATTAAATGTAAACACTTCTACAACTCTACACGGTTTCAATTATACGTCTTGGTTAAGGTGCCATTCGTTCAATCGCATAATTTGACTGTAAACGTTTCTACTGTATGCAATTTTTATACCTACACGTTTCGACTTTACACGTTTTACGTCAACTTGATTGAACACTACATGTTGTAACCCCGAACAATTTAGCACTACACGCTTCTAACTCTACGCGGTTTCGGCTCTACACGTTTTCAAATCTATAATATTTTAACTGTACACGTTTACAACTCTGCACATTTTAACCTCTACACGTTTTTAAGGTCATGAGTTTTGAATTACGCGTTTCAAACTCTACGCAATCAAAACTCGACACATTTTCAACTCCACAAGTTTTAATCTAGACAGTACTGCAACTCTACACGTTCCAACTGTACACGATTGCACGTCGCACATTTTCAACTCTACACGATTAGACTCTACACGTTTTAGATGTATACATTTCGACTTTGCACCGTTAAATGCGTGTTATGAGAAGCTACGAAAAAAGACGATATTTTACAACAAATAACTCGATTTCTAGACGTTCGAACTTTCTCAAATTTTACCCACAGTTGAGTATGATTGAAGTTTAAACAATTGAACTTGGAATTTATCTAACGCATGAGAAACGATAGAACCTCCTTAAAAGTTAAGTCTCGTGTAGCTACATGGAATTACCTGATGTACAATCAAAATTCATTACATCGACGAACGGCTAACTTTGACCTATATAACATTAGCCCAAAAAACGTTCAGTAAGGATTGCTGTGATGATTATTTTGACTATAAAGAATACCATTACTCCGATTGCTTGTAAGACACAAGTTGTGGCTATACTAAAATCGTCGCGAATCTCTCGCGGTACATCGACCGTCAGTAACGCGACACCACCATCACTTTTAAGCTCCGTTATTCCGCTGTGAGCTTTTGCGCCAGAGTGCAGAATCCATGCCAATTCTCTCTGTTTTTCTCGCCCTCTCTCTCTCTCTCTCTCTCTCTTCTTTGGATCTTGCTAACTCGATGTACTTACGAGAGACGAACGAGCTAAACGTTGTGCAGCTCGGCACGCGCTAGCCTCTTTGGATGACTCTAATAACGTTTGTGCCCATGAACTTCTCTTTCGTCACAGACACAAATGCATCTAGCCTATAAGTATGATTCTGCAAAAGCAGTGAGAACAGAGAACGGAGATAAACTTTATATAGTATTATTATTATTTGACACACAGTTCTGAGTGCCAAGAGCCCAACCATATTTTACATAATTTATATATTATATATTGTACAATAATAATAACAATAATAATAATATTAATATGGACGTATGATATTTTTTATAGCAATATTATGCGGAGCCAAAAAATTAGGGGTGTGCGAATAGCATTCGAATCAAAAATTCGAAAGTTGTTTTTTGCTCTTAAACTAATCGATTTCGATGAAGAAGTTATGTTGTTCTATCATATATTTAACTTAATCGTAATATTTTTTGCATAGCTCACTACTAAAGGAATGGAGGAGGATTCTATTCTACACAGATTTATTCTACACATCACATATTCTACACAAAAGTTTCTACACAAATTATTCTACACAAGAGAAGTGGCAAGGAATATTATTCTACACAAAATTATTCTACACCGGTTCCTACGAGCATTATTCTACACGAGAGAAGTGGCAAGGAATAATTATTCTACACAAAATTATTCTACAACGAAAGAGTTTATTCCATGCATTTTTATTCTACACATTACATATTCTACACAAAAGTTTCTACACAAGAGAAATGGCAGGAAATATTATTCTACACAACATTATTCTACACCGGGTCCTACGCGCATTATTCTACACGAGAGAAGTGGCAAGGAATAATTATTCTGCACAAAATTATTCTACACCGGGTCCTATGCGTATTATTCTACACGAGAGAACTGGCAAGGAAATATTATTCTACACAACATTATTCTACACCGGGTCCTACGCGCATTATTCTACACGAGAGAAGTGGCAAGGAATAATTATTCTGCACAAAATTATTCTACACCGGGTCCTATGCGCATTATTCTACACGAGAGAACTGGCAAGGAAATATTATTCTACACAACATTATTCTACACCGGGTCCTACGCGCATTATTCTACATGAGAGAACTGGCAAGGAATAATTATTCTGCACAAAATTATTCTACATCGGGTCCTACGCGCATTATTCTACACGAGAGAACTGGCAAGGAATAATTATTCTGCACAAAATTATTCTACACCGGTTTCTATGCGCATTATTCTACACAAGAGAAGTGACAAGGAATATTATTCTACAGAAAATTATTCTACACCAGGTTATTCTACACAAGAAAAATGACAAAGAATATTATTCTACACAAAAATTATTCTACACTGGGTTATTCTACACAAGAAAAATAGCAAAGAATTTTATTCTACACAGGGTTATTCTACACAGGCGGATAGTGCTGAAAAAAGTCCTCCGTATATTATTCTACGCATTATTATTCTACACGTTATTTTCCTACACTTTTTTTCGAAGCTGCTCATTGAGGAAATCATTGAACCATTTCATCAGAAATCTCTCCAATATCTCCATGTTCTCGTAGAGCTTAAATATAATACCGACATTATTTCTGAAGCCCTATATTACCGACTCAAAATCGCTGTCTAAACTTTCTCCGATACCAGTGGATGAATATAAATGGAATTTATGAATGAATGACGAATGGATTGCAAAATGTAAAAAAATTGAAAAATGGTTGAAAATTTTAATAAAAGATAACTTTTTAAATAAAGTTACATTGCCAACCTTTTAAAAAAATGTAAAATTTGAAGTAGTTTTTTAAATATTATGAAAATACATCGTTAGAAAAATTAACTAATAAATTTAATATGCTGATTATTATAGTCAAGTGTAATTGAGTTTTTCAAAAGTTTATTTATCTCTTTTTATTTATCTGCAATAGATTTCTCCCAAATTTTGAAATAATATTAACGACAATAAAAAAGTCAATTGTTATCTTTACTTTCTCTGTCTCAGTTTTAGCAATGATTGAATGGTAAATAAGAAATGATTTTTTATTGCTTTGATCGATGACTGTTTTTCTTTCTCGTTCTGAAATCTAGCTTTATTTTCAGCTATTGGCATTAATTTATTAAAGAATTTCGACAATGCAAATATTTATTTAGGTTTTCATCATAAACAGCCATTGCAATAACATAGTCTCTTATTCTTTACTAGTATTCAATTATTCTTGGGGCTTGTATATAACAGTATATAACATATATGTTAAAAAGTTATATAACAGTAATATTTCCGAAATTCGTAAAAAAATAAATATTGCACATGCTACGTCTCATGTCACGACGTAACACGCATCAATATGAGAGTATAATTAAAAAACTTCCATGTACTGAAAAATACTGAAGAAAAATATATTAGTAAATGAAAAAACTAAGAAAAAAGAATAAAATTCTACTTTTGACTACAATTAGATTAATAGTTTTATTTTAGGGGTGTGCGAATATTCAAATAATTCGTAAATTCGAATATTCGCACGACCCTACAAAAAATTTGAAAACAAACAATCATAACTTTTTGTATTTTCAACCTTTTTTGGCTTTCCAAAGTCCTGACATCACTGAGAAAATAGTTTATTTGTAGTAAACAAATATATTCAGTCGGCATTTTTACTTAAATATTCCTTAACTGTTACGAAGTTTGTTAGTCGTTAAGACATATTTTATTTGTGTCAAAATAATTTATTAATAGTTAAAAACTATTTATGTAATTTATTGCCTGTTAAGAAATAATTTATTTTGCTATATTCAACTTTACATTTGTTAACAGTTAACAAATCCTGGTACAGTGCTTTCTCAGTGTATTTTGAGATAAAAAATCTCGAGCTTGCATTTGAAAAAAGAGATGTATCGCAAATGAGACAAACAACAAAGAAATTCATAGATTTTTTATTGACCAACTTTTTTCGTCTTTAATTTGTCGGTGAAACTTTTAAAACATAATATTTTGAGATTATAAATATTCCTCCAGTTTGCATTGAAAATAATAAACTTTTTTTCAACTCGTGTGATTGCAACGTTCGCCTTCGGCTCATGCTGCAAACTCACACTCGTCAGAAAAAGTTTCATCGCACTAGTATCGTACAAAATTTTATTGTACGAGTGCGCAAAGTGCCAGTTTGAGCACGCGCAGCGTGCGTAAAGTGGCACTTTGCGCACGGAGTGCAATAATAGTACATTACGATACGAGTGCGATGCAACTTTTTCTCGACGAGTGTGAGTTTCTCGCAAGAGTATCGTACAAAATTTTATCGCACGAGTGTGTAAAGTGCCCGCTTTTCGCATGCGCAGCGAAGCGAAGCGTGCGAGAAGTGGTCACTTTACGCACGGAGTGCAATAAAAGTATTTATCGCAATAAAAGACTAATCGGCACGATTGGGCTTGATTTTTCGAAATAAGTAAAATATAAAAGCCGGAAATGATTTTTCAATTATCATTCTATTGATAGATAGGGTAGGGATGTTCGATTATTTGGAAAGAACCGATTCTCTGATCGATTCTGAATCGAATCAAGAAAATCGATTTTTATGAAAAATCGAATCCAAAGAATCGAATTCGTAAGAATTGATTTTAAAAAATCGTAAAAAAATAATTGCTAATTAAAGCTTACAAAAGTGCTTATTAAGTTTTTGCCATGGAAAATGATTAAATTGGATTAATTTATTTTTAACACAAAATGATGAATACAAAATAATAAATATAAAGTAGTTTTCATTCTGGCTAAACATATTTTGATTCTTTTACACATTTGAACTTTTTAACAAATTGTTAAAAATATTATGAATATATTTAACAAATCAGACTTTTTTCTATTACACAAGTTTCTATTGTTTTATGATATTTTTTATATTTTTACTTTCGATTATTTTTTTCGTTGGATCATATTTTCAATATTTTATCATTTAATTTTTTTTTACTCTTTTTCTTACGTTTTCACATTTTCACATACTTTTTTTCTTTCAACCTTGACGTTGACGTTTCATAGACTTTTGTCAATCTTTATTTAGTTGCCAATCTTTAATAGATAATGAATTTAATAAAAAATCGCATTTTCGATTTTTAAGGTCAAGAATCGATTCATCTAAAGATCGAAAAGGAAAGAATCGATTCGATGGATCGATTTTTTGAAGAAAAAAATCGGTCTTTTAAAGAATCGAATCGGAATCGAACATCCCTAGGATGGGGAAAATCCTGTTTCGAATCTTCCTTTGTGCGACGTTTCGATCGAATGGAAATTTGGAAAAAAAAATCATGCGCACGTGACTTCGTAATGATTTCAATAAGACGACGAGGACTTTCACAGCAAGATATGCGTCACTTTTTCTCAGCGCTGTATCATCGTATTTCTGCCCACAAATAATGTATGCATTCATGAATAAATGTACACGAATGATGACAAACGATGAGAGTGTATATACATTCCTTTTCCGTTCTTTAGCGACGTCCTTCTCTCTGACTCGCCAATATCCGGAGTCTCTTTCCTTTATTTTATTTTATTCAATTTTTTTTTTTCAACCATCCTGGTCTCGACGAAATATAATCATCGCCCATTACTCTCGCCGATGAATCACGCTTTTTTCTTTCTCCGGCATCACCGCGCGTTTCACAGAACAGGGAAGACATCGATCGAAAGAGAAATTCTTTTTCGCCTCGAACGTGCGTGCCCCTTGTTTACTCAACTATTCAAACATCGAGGATGAGGCAGAGCGTCATCTCCGTGCCTGGAGAAAAAAAGGAGCCGAGCAACGAGCCTCGGAGTTTTCCCTTTTTTTTCTTCCCTCTCCTTCTTCTTTTATTTCCTTCTCTCTTTCTCGATCTCTCTTTTTCGCCGTCTGCTTCTTCAAGGGAATTCCTTGTACCAGCGTCATTTCAACGTCTGGTTCACGTCTGGGCTCGTCACATTCCACTTGTAGCTCAAATCGCAGGTACATGCGATTCGTGCATCGACACATATTTTTGAAATTATTGTTCGATCATAATTGATACATGAGGCATTCCACGTCAAGTCGGCCACGCCATTTTTTGAAATCACCAAAAATCGCTTACAAATTTTTAAAAAGTACTTCCGACTGTCATGAAAATACGCGATTTTTTTTAAATTTTTATATTACATATGTTAGCCGGAAAAAAATACAACAAAATTTCTTGTTTCATTTCGAAACTCGAAAATTATTCATCGTACGAAAAAAAAGTACAACATGGAGTTTAGGATTTTCAACGTACTTTTCACTGAAATTTTTTACGAACTCCTTCAAAAGCTCTATATACCATTTTCGGAGCAAATAATGTTTTGATATTTTTATTCTCAGAATTGACATCTTCGATTTGTCTGTAGTTCTAACAGTTTTTTGCTTGATATATTTACAGACTATAAAAAAATCGGCTTAGTGGAGAATCCATTTTTTCCCATGCGTTTTTCATCCCAAATGAATACACAAATTTCTCTGTGCATTAACAGGGTTGAGACTATGTATAGATATTTTCTAAAGCCCGCATTTTTGTTTATTTTTTGTACTTTTTCAATTTTTTAAACTTTTTTCATTTTCATTTTTTTAAATATCTTTTTGTACATTTTAATAAACTTTATCAATGGACCCATGTTCACCGATAAAATCTATTCAAATTTGAGTCAGAGGCTACTCACGTCTCTCGATTGCAAAAAGAATTAATTTACCCTCTTTGGATACACCGACCTTTCTATGGCCAATGAGTACTTTTTTAGTTCGATTTGGGCATGATTTTTGGGAATGAAGCAATGATACTGCTTTGTTTCTGGAATCGTCTTCGCAGTATCAAAACGAGATTATTTTATTATTTTTCCCTGTCTACGATTAATAATGACAAAATATCAATATCTACACTATTTCGTTAATTCACTCTATAATGATAGATTGTATCAATAAAAATGCATTTGAAATAATGGATTCTCCACTACGCCAATTTTTTTATAGTCTGTAAATATATCTAGTAAAAAACCGTTAAAACTACAGACGAATCGAAGATGTCAATTCTGAGAAAAAAAATATCAAAACATAATTTGCTCCGAAAATGGTATATAGAGCTTTCGGAGGAGTTTGTAAAAAATTTCAGTGGAAAGCACGTTGAAAATCCTAAATTTTATGTTGTACTTTTTTTTTCGTACGATCAATAATTTTCGAGTTACAAAATGGGACAAACGAATTTTTTGTATTTTTTTCCGGCTAAAAAATGTAATTTAAAAATCTGAAAAAAATCACAAATTTTCTTGATAGTTGGAACTACTTTGTAAAAATTTGTATGCGATTTTTGGTGATTTCAAAAAATGGGGTGGCTGACTTGACGTGGAATGCCTCATAGATATGAGTGATTCCACGTCAAACTAGCAGGTCGAAAAATTCGATGTCTCCAATCATACTCTCGATATTTTCCTGTTTTCTCTGTCATGAGAAAAAACTGTTTCTAGCCCAAAATAAAATTATTTGTACGAGTTATCAAGCCTTAACCATTGAACTGTTTAAAATAATTATGTTGTTTACTTATAAACGCGACAAAATCGACTTGAGTCAATTAAATATCCAATATTATCATCTCTAAAACAAATAACATCTCTAAATCAATAGAATGTTAATAAAAAAATTGTATGAATCAACGATGAATGTTCAATTTTATTGATCATTAGTCAAGAATACGGTTATATCACGAATACATGATGAAATTTCATCATAAATGTTATATAATATAAATCAATAATTTATTTCGATTTTTGATAAATTTGTTGAGTCTTTTAAGAATAAGTCACAAACATGAAAAGTTTTTTTGTAATAAAATTTCAAAGTTCAGAAACAAATTTTCCCATGTTATTTAAATGGAAAAAGAAAATTGAAAATAGCCACCTATAAATATTAATATTAAGGGTTCATATTTGGCCAGGGTCTTTGTTTAGGAATACTCTGACGATTTATCAATGTTCTTTGAAAAAAAAATTAGTCGTTTTTTTTTAAACAGTCTATTGAGCATGCACGAGCATTATTTTTGATATTCCAATTTTTTTTTTAATCCATGACTCGAATATCTCGAATATATCTTGACGCCAGGGCAGACAAGAATTTTATTTCTTTAGGAATTTAACGGATGAGTTCGGTAATATTGATCACCTGGGGAAAACAAATATGTAATTTCCGACAGTAAATTCCTGATGGATGATGCTTAAAAAGGTGAAAAAGCATTTTTGGTCAGATTTGACCAACTTTCGTAAACTCACGAATATTTTCATTGAAATAGAATAATTCTCTTGAATCGCCGCACGTAGTAAATTTTATCTCGAAATTCACGTCATTAATTCCATTGAGACTGTAAGTGACGTCATTGGGCGTTAAAACGGGACTCGGGAAATCGCTGCCGCCGCATTTATATATACGTTTGAATGTTTTTGCGGTTAGGCATTTCCTACTGCGTGAACTCGGCAGCGAAAAATTTCATTCGTGCACGTGGAAAAAAAATATATAACGAGGCCACAGATGCAACCTCATGAGCATTTGTTCATTTAACAACCAACGCTCACCGTTATTTTTATAATTATTAAAAAAAATAAAAAATTAGTTGCGCATAATTCACAGAGGGATGATTTCTCGCTAATCGGCGTGCGGCTATTTCGCATTTATCCTGCTCGGTCAAAGGGATCCTCGTAAAAGAGCCGGAGAGCGTTGATAATGAGAGCTCACACGATGCAAAACAATTCAGCGGTGTGGCCAAGCAAGAAGCGGGAAATTATGCGTACGTTCACGAAAATAATTGCTCACGCGCAAGGCCACGAGAGAGAGAGAGAGAGAGAGAGAGAAAGACAAAAAGACAGGTTATTTTTCTCTCTTTTTTTCTAAAGAGTTGGGGCAATATGGACCACCTTGATGCATTAAATTTTAGAATCTATTAAGAAAAATATTAATTCAGTAGGAAGGCATTATCAGCATCGAAGGGTGCTGCTTTTTGATTCCCAGAGTTTTCGATCACCCAATTTTTATTTTCCCAACTTAATTGGGGCAATATGGACCACCCTGATTCATTGGATTTTAGAATCCATTAAAAAAAAAATATTAATTCAGTAGGGAGGCATTATCAGCATCGAAGGGTGCTGCTTTTTGATTCCCAGAGTTTTCGATCACCCAATTTTCATTCTCCCAACTTAATTGGGGCAATATGGACCACCCTGATTCATTGGATTTTAGAATCCATTAAAAAAAAATATTAATTCAGTAGGGAGGCATTATCAGCATCGAAGGGTGCTGCTTTTTGATTCCCAGAGTTTTCGATCACCCAATTTTCATTTTTCCAATTTTATTGGGGCAATATGGACCAACCTGATTCATTGGATTTTAGAATCCATAAAAAAAAATATCAATTCAGTAGAGAGACATTATCAGCATTGAAGGGTTCTGCTTTTTGATTCCCAGAGTTTTCGATCACCCAATTTTCATTTTCCCAATTTTATTGGGGCAATATGGACCACCCTGATTCATTGGACTTTAGAATCCATAAAAAAAAAAATTATTAATTCAGTAGGGAGACATCATCAGCATCGAAGGGTGCTGCTTTTTGATTCCCAGAGTTTTCGATCACCCAATTTTCATTTACTCAATTTTATTGGAGCAATATGGGTCACCTTGATTCATTACATTTTAGAATCCATAAAAAAAATTATTAATTCTTTAGGGAGACATTATGAGCATCGAAGGGTGCTGCTTTTTGATTCTCAGAGTCATCGAAGCGTACAGCTTTTTGATTCCCGAAGTTTTCGATCACCCAATTTTCATTTTCCCAATTTTATTGGGGCAATATGGACCACCCTGATTCATTGGATTTTAGAATCCATAAAAAAAGTTATTAATTCTTTAGGGAGACATGATGAGCATCGAAGGGTGCTGCTTTTTGATTCCCGGAGTCATCTAAGCGTGCTGCTTTTTGATTCCCGAAGTTTTCGATCACCCAATTTTCATTTTCCCAATGTTATTGGGGCAATATGGACCACGTTGATTCATTGCATTTTAGAATCCATAAAAAAAGTTATTAATTCTTTAGGGAGACATGATGAGCATCGAAGGGTGCTGCTTTTTGATTCCCGGAGTCATCTAAGCGTGCTGCTTTTTGATTCCCGAAGTTTTCGATCACCCAATTTTCATTTTCCCAATTTTATTGGGGCAATATGGACCACGTTGATTCATTGCATTTTAGAATCCATAAAAAAAGTTATTAATTCTTTAGGGAGACATGATGAGCATCGAAGGGTGCTGCTTTTTGATTCCCGGAGTCATCTAAGCGTGCTGCTTTTTGATTCCCGAAGTTTTCGATCACCCAATTTTCATTTTCCCAATTTTATTAGGGCAATATGGACCACCCTGATTCATTAGATTTTAGAATCCATAAAAAAAAAAATATTAATTCAGTAGGGAGACATTATCAGCATCGAAGGGTGCAGCTTTTTGATTCTCAGAGTTTTCGACCAGCCAATTTTCATTTTCCCAAATTTATTGGGGCAATATGGACCACCCTCATTCATTGGATTTTAGAATCCATAAAAAGAAAATATTAATTCAGTAGAGAGACATCAGCATCGAAGGGTGCTGCTTTTTGATTCCCAGAGTTTTCGATCATCCAATGTTCGTTTCCTCAATTTTATTTCCTTCATTATTAAGTATTGGGTAATTTCTTAATTAATTTGATTATTTTATACCTGAATAAACTCACTTTGAATAAACTCACGTCACTCTGAATAAACTTATTTTGAAGACTAAATTTACTAATTCTTTTATTAAATATTATTGACAAAATCATATATTAAATAATGATAGTAATAATTAATGAAATTATTAGCATAATCGCGGATAAAAATTAAATTTTTGATTGAAAATGGCCATCTTGATGATAAATTCATCATAAAGAAATTTCTAAAAAAGATGGTCTTTACTACGAAATTCATTGCTTTTTTTCGCCATATTTGGATTTATTAAGAATAATAGGGATTTCCTTGAATCTATGATTTAAAAGATGATAATTTGTAATGAAAATAGAAATAGGAAAATAGTGAGATGACAAAAAATTGGGACAAAAAAATCCAATCCTGAGTTCTGATATTTATCATAATAATATTTTGTGTGTATAAATATCTGACACATACGTATCATATATATCATATATTGATATATTAAAATAAGATATATGATACCCCTATGACAATGAAGTACGTGCAACATCGTATAAAAGAAACAATATATGAAAAATGTATTGTTCTAAAAGTTCGATATTTTGCAGTGTATATATTGGAATATAAATTTAATATTTGTAGGCAAGAAATGTACTTTAAATATATCCAAAGTTTATAGAAAATATATTCTCAACAAATGCTTGCAAAATTGGATATGAGGAATATTCCGTAAAGGTAAACATGACGTATATGATATATTTAAATATGTGAGCAATAATGCACTCGTTTGTGAACAAACGATAAGAGCACAAAACGTTTTGGCTGATATATTCGAGACCTTGTCACGTTGTTTTCGACTCGATAGCTCGTTATTCGTCACGTCTCGAGACATTTTACGTGCTGATTGATTCAACGTCCATACACGATTATTCTAATGTGCACTGATTATTGCTGCCTCATAAAGGAAGCTTTGTTTTCGTGAAAAAAAATTTTTTCGCAATTTTCATGTCAGTATGTTCAAAATGTCCCAAAACGTCGAAAAATCACATTTAGAAAAAATGTCCGGATGGATGTATGTGTGTATGTATGTATGTATGTATGTATGTGTGTGTGTGTGCGTGTGTGTGTGTATGTATGTATCCTGAGTTTCAGATGTAAATAATTAATAACTCGAGAACCATTCGAGATATCAAGATAAAATTTGGCACACTTGTCAAGCACGAATTGCTCTTCATTTTGAAAAAAAAATTAATTTACTTCTAACGGGTGTTCAGATTTTATCGACTTTTTTCGTTTTTGCAAGAATGGCGTAAACGCTCTAACTTCCGAAATTTTCAAGATTTTGCATTCAAACTTTGTACAGAATTAGTATAGCTACTAAGGTTGTTTGGTATTGAATTTGGCGAAAATCCATCGAGGGATGAAAATATTATGAAATTTTGAATTTTTCGAAAAATAGCGTAAACGCTCCAACTTGTGCAATTTTTAAAATATCGTACTGAAACTTTGTACAGAACTTGTATAGCTATCAAGGTTGTTCGCTATTAAATTTGGAAAAAATCCATCGAAGGATTAAAATTTTATGAAATTTTGAATTTTTTGAAAAATAGCGCAAGCACTCTAACTTACACAATTTTCAATATACCGGGTGTCCCATTTTAATCTTACAGTTGATTTATTTCGAAAAATATTGCTCCAATAAAAAATTGACTAGGATGAAACTTTTAGGGTTCAGAGAGGGACGTTTAAAAATTTTTTTTTGTTTTGGTCCAAAATTTAAAGGGGTGGTGTTAAGATGACCGAAAAGTTTTTCAAACAATGAAAACATGACTTTTCTTTCACCAAAAAATATGTCAAGTCAAAACTAACAACTTTTGTTGGAACATTTTTTTTATTCAGTCCATAAGAGATCACCATTTTTTACTATTTTAGTATTATCCGGGATAACCATGATGGTGGAATGGTGGAATGGTGGAATCTTTGAACACCTTTAAGAAGATTTCAGAAAACACTCACGAGGAGGATTTAGAAGACCTCCTCGGCTTCGTCATTATGCTGCATAACGCTAAAATAGTCAAAAATGGTGATCTAGTCTAAAATATCCGCACTATAATAAAAATATTCTTACAAAAGATGTTAGATTTGATCTGAAAAATTTGTTGGTCAAAAAAAAATCATGTTTCCATTAAAAAAGAACATGTCAGCCATCTTAACGCCACCATTTTAAATTTTGGACCAAAACAAAAAAATTTTTTAAGCGTCCCCCTCTGAACCCTAAAAGTTTCATCCCACTTAATTTTTGATCGGAGCAATATTTTTCGAAATAAATCAACTGTAAGATTAAAATGGGACACCCGGTATTTCACAGAAACTTTGTACAATACTTGTATAGCTATCAAGGTTTGTTCGCGATCAAATTTGGCGAAAATTGATCGAATTTGAACATTGATTACTAATATTTTTCAATAGTTAACAAAGCTTCCTTTATGAGGAAGCCAAATTTGATCGCCATACCGTGTGTTAAAGGAAGCTATGTGAACTATGGATAAAGATGAGGAAGCAATGTGCAAATTTCAATTTGCAGTGTGTTTTTCCTTCCTCATAGCATTACAATGTCAGAATAGAAAGAAAATGCAATATCGTCACTAATTTCGGCCGAAAAGGAAATCCCCTTTATCTTTAAGAATTATCCATAAAGGGTTTTTAACTGGATAAGAATGGTGAATCGACCGCCGCGAATTTTGTAGCGGCGATTTTTTCCAAAGTTTCTAGCCTAAAAAAACAATTTTGTGCAAAATTACAGCTTTTTTGATTTTTGCATTTTTTAAATACCAAAAGGCGACTGAAAAATCTCAAAAAATCCTGAAAAATCAGAAACATGTCAATGTTGATGGGATTTTTTTTTCATTTTTTTTTTAAATGCCAAACTCTATTTTTAATCGTCGAATTTTCCTTCTAAAACATTATTTCGTAGCAAAGCGATTTTTCTATTATTATGTCAAAAATTGACATGATTTTACTCTTCATTCCCTACATTTAAGAAAAACGTCCCAAAATTCGACCTGCAGCACACTGAAAAAACATAAAAACGACAAAATTTGTCATTTTTCAATGGGAATCCATATATAAATCACTCAATCTTTTTTTAAATGTAGAGAATGAAGAGTAAAGTAACGTCAATTTTTGTCGTAATAGTAGAAAAATTTCTTCGCTACAAAATAATGTTTTTAAACCAAGATTCGATGATTAATAATAGAGATTAGCATTTTTAAAAAAAGAAAAAAAAATCCCATTAACACGTTTCTAATTTTTCAAATTTTTTAAAAGATTTTTAAGATTTTTAAAGATCTTGGTAAAAAGTTCAAAAATCGAAAAAACACTTTTTCAGCAGGAAGACGCCTCAACATCGATTTAGAGAGCTGTAATTTTGCACAAAATTGTTTTTTTAGGTTAGGAACTTTGGAAAAAATCGGCGCCACAAAATTCGCTGGGGGCTGATTCACAAATCTTATCTTTCCCCTTTCGGGAAAAATAATTGAAGATTGGAAAATTACTTATTGTTAGAGATTGAGGATTACTAATTCATGATTATTCTGGTGAAAACCTCCTTTTGACTAATTAACCTCTTCGAGGGTTTTTGGTCGTTGTATAGACCGTTGAAAAATCTAGCGAATTTTCGTTGAGTCCCGGCAGCGCGGAAAGTCAAAAATGGACTTTTTCGCTGCATCCAGCGAACAATTTCGCGTGGGTGGATCTTCCGAAGTTCGCGTCATACACAGGTATGTATATATAACGCCATCGACTGCCATTAAAATGGCGAAAAAGGTCGTAATCCACGCTCTCTTCGACCCGCGAATCGACGTTTTTTACGCCCTTCTTATTCGCAGAATTTCGATATGACGCGCGTCTGGCGCGCTGCAACTTTGCGAATGCATTCCAGCGCTGAGCGCGGGAGGTGGCGGGATGGATCCGTCTGTGATAACCCGCCCATCGGAATGTTCGCACATACGTATATGGCGCACTCTCCGCGGAATTCTGCACATTTTTTAAAAATAATTATTAGATTTATAATTTATTATTTTAAATTTATAATTTATAATTTATTATTATAAATTTATAATTTATAATTTATAATTTACTAGCTGACTCGGCAAACGTTGGTCTGCCATATAAATCATTTCTAGTAAATATTTTGATTGTTAAATAAAAAAATAATCAATGTATTGTATGTGTGTTGGGATGGGATCTATGATAGAAAGACGAATGGAGCGCTCTAGACGATGTCCGCCGATAAAAATAAAAAAACATTCAACAACATAAATAATTTCGTTCTGTTTCAAATACGAACGACGGTTAAATTATTTGAATATTGTCTATTAAAAAATACTAAAATCGCAATTAAAAAATGAGAGGGTGGGTGTAAGACGGTGGAAATCTTGGGTTATAGGTATTTTTTTATGAAAAATGCAAAAAAAATACCAAAAAAATTGTTGTCAATACAAAAAATTTGCAAATTTTTCGCAAAAAAAAAGTTTCACAGAATTTATTCAAAAAAATTGTCTTGGAAGTTTGTTTGCAACAAAAAATGTTTCGCATAATTTTTTGCAAACAAATTATTTTGCAAAATTGTTTGCAAAAAAATTGTAAAATATAAAAAATTTTATGAATGCAATATTATCGCAAAGGATTGCTTAAAACCATTTTGTGAACAATATTCTGCGAAAAAATTTATTTGCAAACAATTTTGCAAAATGATTTTTTTTGCAAAAAATTATGCGAAACATTTTTTGTTGCAAACAAACTTCCAAGACAATTTTTTTGAATAAATTCTGTGAAACTTTTTTTTTGCGAAAAATTTGCAAATTTTTTGTATGAAATATACTTTAAAACCTATTCTCATACCTACCAAATATACATGGAAAATTTCATAAAAATCGGTCGAGTCGTTTCGGAGGAGTTCGACCACAAACACCGTGACACGAGATTTTTATATATATTAGGGCGATTTTTTTTTTACTTTTTTTATTTTTTTCACTCCCCACCTAAAATATTATTGCATATGTCTGAAAGAAACTACCCTGAAAGTTACAGCCCTTAATATTAATATTAAGTACTCGCCCTTCGCGCGAAAAGATTTCCCATCTAAAAACACGTAAATAAAAAACTTTTTTCTTCAAATTACTATAACTCCGCGGCATTTTATGCTATCATATTGTCCTTGGTCGCAATTTACGCAGAATTGAACGATCTTCAAAAGTGTCCTCAGCAGCGTAAGTCTAATTTACACTGGTGAGATGGTACGAGTCACTAAAGTTGATTTTGACCTGCACTTCTCGTTTTTTTGCTGTTGTTTTCGAAATTATCAACGTTATCGAAAAATTGCAAAGGAAAGTTTGTTTGGAAATTTAATTTCCTACAGAAAAAGTCCTTTAGACCTACTTGCGAAAATTGATATTTCTTGAGATATTGGACCTTAACTTGGTTTTGGTATACAATTTTTATGGTTTATTGAACCAAAAGTTTCAATTTTTTTATATTCTATACCATATCACATATCATATCACCAGTGGCGAAATGATATGGAATATCAACAATTAAGAACTTTTGGTTCGATAAACCGTAAAAATTTTATACCGCAAATAAATTAAGGTTCAATATCTCAAGAAATATCAATTTTCTCAAGTAGGTCTAAAGGACCTTTTTTGTAGGAAATTAAATTTCCAACAAAATTTTCCTTTGCAATTTTTCGATAACGCTGATCATTTCAAAAATAACAGCAAAAAAACGAGAAGTGTGGGTCAAAATCAACTTTAGTGACTCGTACCATCTCACCAGTGTAAATTACACGTATGCTGCTCAGGACACTTTTGAAGACCGTTCAATTCTGCGTAAATTGCGACCAAGGACAATATGATAGCATGAAATGCCGCGGAGTTATAGCAATTTGAAGAAAAAAGTTTTTTATTTACGTGTATTTTAGATGGGAAATCTTTTCACGCGAAGGGCGAGTACTTAACATTAATATTAAGGGCTGTAACTTTCAGGGTAGTTTCTTTTAGACATATGCAACAGCATTTTAGGTGGGGAGGGATGAAAATTAAAAAAAGTCGAAAAAAAAATCGCCCTAATATATATAGATTACTATATTATAATTAATATATTATATTATAATGAATATTATAAATTAATAATTTATAAATAAATAATTTACATTTATTGTTGATAGTATTATATTTTTACACTTACCCAAATATTTTTTACACTTTGCTAATTTGTACGAACAATTCGCAATACCTTCTGCGTATTGATTCAATTTTTCTGACCCAACAGTTCAGGAACTGCAGTATTTTTTTCTTTCGCATAAAGCATTTCGAGAAAAAAATAAATGATTTTTAAAAAATTTGCAAACCCCAATGTTGTCATCATCAGATTTTCTAAAAGTCTATGTTTCGCCGAGTGTCCATCGAAAGATCTTACGAATTTTTTATCTCACGAAAAATTAGTAAGCTATAAAAATATAATTATGTTGAATTATCAGAAAAATCTTCAGAAGTGCTATTGAATTTTCGAGAAAAATCACTAAGGCCCGAATTTTAAGATCTCAAGATCAAACTCAAGCTCAAACTTTCCATTGAACTAAAGTTGGAACTTAAGATCGAACTTAAGTTCCAATTTAAGATGAATCTTAAATTGAACTCTTAAATCTTAAATCTTTAATCTTAAGTTTGAATTCAAGTGTCATTATAAGTTAATACTCAACTTCAAATTTTAGTGCGAACTTTACTTAGATCGATTTTAAGTTCGAACTTAAATTTGGTTTGAAGTTTGAACTTAAGATCCATCTTGAGGTTAAACTTAAGTTGGATCGAACTTAATTATTTTGACAACTAATTTCAAAAATCACGGTCGAGGGAGGCAATGAAAGACGTTTGATCGAACTCAAGTTCAAGCTGAAGATGGATCTTAAGATGAAACTTCAAATTAAGTATAAGTTTGAACTTAAGATCGATCTGAAGTTCGCACTAAAGTTTAAACTTAAGTATGAACTTGTAATGACACTTAAGTTCAAACTCAAGATTCATCTTAAATTGGAACTTAAGTTCGATCTTAAGTTCACGCTTGAGTTCAATGGAAAGTTTGATCTTAAGAATAGGAACTTAAAATTCGAGCCTAAGCACGTAATTTCGTTTCGTCTCGTGGCACCAAATTCCTGAAGTTACTGTCGAATTTTCAATAAAATTGAATTGTTATTGTCGAACGAATAATTTTCGTATGCTTTTCGGTGAAAAGTTGTCGAAGCACCGCTTTCACTTCGCGAAACTTTATTTCATTATTTCTCCATGACTTTCCCTTTTCGCGATTTCACAAAACTGAATTATGCAAGTGCCAAAAAACTGGTTTCAAAAACAGCAAAAAAAAATAGCAGTCTAATGAAAAATTTGGCAAAATAATGAAAATGTCATCGGTGAGAAAAAAATTGGTGAAATTTTTGGTGAATGCTTAATATATTATGATATATAGTACTATATATCTTCCACTGCAATATTCTGCACCTTCTTTCTTTTCTCTCACTTTCTCACCTCCCAGCATCCATATTCTTCCGTTCTTTTCTCTCTCATACGTCGTATTCGTCGTCGTTGTTTGCAACGACGACGAGTTCTCTTTGCCAACATATATATTTACATATATATATATAAAACACTCAACGAGGAGGTCCACTATATATTTTTAGACCGGTCCATGATTATTTTTAGTTGTGGCGTTCACGAGTTGCCCACCATCCCTTCCACCACGACCAATACAAAATGGTCTTCTTAACCCTGACTTATAATAAGGCTTGTGTATGTATCGATAAATCCTGCGAGTACAGATTTTTTGGCGAAAACAATTGTTTTTTTCTATCATCAAAAAAAAAGGACAATATAAATTTAATATCCTTTACTCATCATATTGTTTAAGATAATTTAATAATAACCCTCGCTGGTCACCGTGGGTCAAATTTATCCGAGCCCTCACTTTGCACTCAAACATCAAATTTTTCCAAAAAAATCTTTAAAATTGAAAGAGGTACAATTCTTTAAGTAAAAAACCGGATTTTTTAAAGTCTTTTTTTTATTGCTTTTTTTCCATGTAAATATTTAAAAAAAAAACAATTGTTTTATATCAAAATGTTCAAAGATGATTCCTATACTTTTTTTAAGGCGAGGCTAAATACCGACATTATTCCTGAAGCCCTACATTATCGACTCAAAATCGCTGTCCAAACTTTTTCCAATACCAGTGGATGAAAATCAATTAAATTTATGAATTAATGATGAATTAATTGCAAAATGCAAATGCGAGACATAAATCGACGTTTTCGTTAATTGCCACTGACTTGTCAGACAGTTTGGATAGAAGTCTGATAAAAGCAATGTTTATTTCATAGGAATTCCACATGGGGCTGCCCTCTTTCGGATTTCTGTGAACTTAATTTCGCCACATTTTTTTCGATAAAACACGAAATTTATCAGCATTTATCTCGTGATTTGGATTCCAAACTTACGTCGCGGTTTTGTCATAAAATAATGTCAAAGACGCATCGATATTCGTACTTTGGTGTTGGTTATGGAGCCCCACTCTTGGTTTTAGCCGAAATGCCGTAAAAACATTATAATTTAATATTTTCAATTACAGATTTTTTATGATAATCGGATCTGTAATTTTTTCTTTCGTTTTCCGAAAAAAATTTAGTGGGGCTCCATTTGTGCCATAATTCTGATGATACTGCCAAAATTTTATTGATTTTCATCCATTGGTGCCAGAGCAAGTTTGGAATCCATTTTCGAGGTGCTAATGTCGGTATTTAGCCTCCCCTTAAGTCAATCGGATTGGTACTTTTTTTTTACAACCATCCAAAAAGTCGATCGGGTGAAATTAACCCAGTGTGACCAATTTCGAATTATTTTGAGATGTGACCAGCGAGGGATAACAATAATAATAATAATAATAATAATAATAATAATAATAATAATAATAATAATAATAATAATAATAATAATAATAATAATAATAATAATAATAATAATAATAATAATAATAATAATAATAATAATAATAATAATAATAATAATAATAATAATAATAATAATAATAATAATAATAATAATAATAATAATAATAGACGAGTGGATTGGCGTGATCTGCCAGCTGTTGCTCATCTACTCGCTCGACCTAGTTTCTTGAATTCCAAGAATATGAAAACGCGTTTCAGTGGACCAAATATTTTTTCACTTTCACAATAAATTAAGACTAATCAAATAGAATGAATTAATTATTAAAAAAATGAATACTCCAGACAAATATTCCTGAAAATGATTCTTTCTTTTAGCCAACTACCGAGGTTCCTCCTTGATAAAATTATAGAAGGATTTGTAAAAAATTACATTTCCCATTTATGTATTGATACACCCAGAAAACAGATCTAGTTCATTGAACCAAACTTGAAAAATTATCCGAATTTGATTAATGAAGCGGCATTTTGAAGCTTGAACGGTCCCGAACAGAATTAGTTAAAGCCGGAATACACCATCTAGAAAAAAAGCTACAGCCATTTTAGTGAACAGATGCAATTTTAGCCAAAATGCGAAAAAAATTCAATATTTTCATATTGAACCTTATATCGATGTATTTTTTCCCCCTGAACACGAATTTACCAATAGTTTTTCAAAAAATGAAATTTTCTAAGAAATTTCATGAAAAACCTTTTTCAAAAATTCAAAATTTCTCTTTCGTATATTTATAAACATTCAAATTTTTGAATCAATAGAAATTAAAAAATTGGCAATACAATGACTATTCTTTACTTCTCTATTCGTAAATATCTCTACTCTTAAATAAGTCTACTCTTAAATTAATATTTATTGAACACTTATCTATTCGTAGATATGTCTATTTTTAGAAATAGAGATATTTATAAATAACTCTATTCGTAAATGTCTCTACTCTTAAATATCTTTCTGTCTACTCCATTTCATTACATTTCATAGTGAGGAGTCACAGAAGTAGACAGAAGAATAAAGATATTTAAGAGTGGAGATATTTAAGAGTAGCGATATTTACGAATAGATATTTTTGCGAATAGAGTTATTTAAGAGTAAAGATATTTGAGAGTAGAGTTATTTAGGGATAGAGATATTGACGAATAGAGATATTTACGAATGGAGTTATTTAGAGTAGGGATATTTACGAATAGAGAAGTGCAGAGTAGAGTTATTGTGTTGCCAAAAATTTAAATGTAAAATAACGTTTCATCTGAATATGAAGTACAAAATTCGGTAATTCTTCGTCTTTTCTTCAAGGAAAGTTAGAAGAAAAAAGACCCTTTTTTATAAGAATCCTATCCGGATTCGACCATTTTGCGTTTTGGCACAAAGTGTTAAATATCCATACTAAAAAATAAGGATATCAAACACAGACGAACTTGGAAAGCGCCGAGGGGAAAGTTCGTTTGTGCGAGAGCATCCGCCTGGTCGCCACTTAGCGGATTTTTGGGGTACTGACAAATCTGCAGATAAGATCGTATGAGCATTCAACACAAAAAAATTTTTACTTCAACTATGTATTTTTTTGGGCGAACAAGAAATATGCATAGAATAAATCTACTGCAGATGGTATCGAATTGACGCAGCTTTTAATAAATTACATATCTTGAGGAGAAATGCATAAATATATTTGAAACAAATAGACATATATTTTATTGGAAGAAAGATATAGTTGACTCTGATAAAAAATATTGAACAAACGTATTTAGTAAGTTCAAGTGGAGCTTTATTACGGGTGAATAGGTATTTAGTAACAACGAATAGGATTCTTCATAGGGTACAAGCCGGATAGTTGTCACACTTACACCGAGAAAAAGGTTTGGTAAAGTGAAAAAAATTTGGCTTGAATTAACTAAACCTGGCGGTTACGGGTGGCGAACGAAATGTGTAATTCAGTTAACTCAAAACGTATATAAAAATGGAAACAAGAATTGCCTTCCCATAAATACATATATCCTTGATCCAACAGAGTAGAGAATCTGTTCAATTAAAAATTACATTGTTTTGATTCTATATTTGGTAACATGCACTCAATATGCGATTGCATAACCAAATGATTCAGTTGAATGATCAGTTTATATTTTCTATGCAATTCAGATGTTGTACACCGGACAAAAATGCATTCAATATGAAGCTAGAAAATTTCAATCGAATTAACAAATCATTTGATGATATGCATTATTTGTTTAAGCTACGAGGGCTTATACTTAACTAATTAATCGTGAGATTAAGCAGTTAATTGAAAATTTAACTCATTTATCCTTGCGCCCACAAAGAGCACGAGCGCCACCAAAATGCAAAGGTAGTCTCATTCAAATATGTAGTCTTTAGTCCATAGAACTGCGCGACTACAGAGCGCGGGTAATGTCCATCAATTTAAAGTTAATTGAGGACTCCAATGCTGGTAATACGCTGGTTCTTATTGGTGTTCAGTGACTGTCTCGCTGGCGCGAGAGCGCGTGCCGATCGCCGCCGCCTTACGGATCTCGAGCGAAGTGCCGAGATCGTGGTAGTTACTATACGTAGTATCGACTAAATGTGTTGTGGCCGCATTGAAATATTTACCCAAATTTATCAAACAATTTTATCGACGTGAAAGCATTTACTATTCTTTTTAACTGGATGAATTGCTCAAATTAAAACTAGATTTTGTTGATGAGACGAAACATACAATTAAAACAATTTTGTTTACTTCCAGTAAATGACTAAATATTCGATTGAATGAGAAAACAAATTGCTGAATCAATTTCGTTTGAAATCATTTTGATCCAATGTTGTAATTGCGTTGAATGCAGTACACATTCGAAACAACGACACCAGTTTTATTATTTCAACAACGGAGTAATCAAATCAAATATGTGACGATTGATTCAAACGAATTTTCCTTGATCGCAGCTGGGTAGTTGATATTACTAAGCCTTTTTTTCGGTGTAAGGAAAAAGATCTATTACTTAAAATTTAAGTATGGACTGACAATATGCTTCATGTATATTAAAACATTGGTCTTTAATCTTTAATCTGCCAACTAAATATATATTTTTTACTACAAATAAACTGTTTTCTCAGGATACCTGTGACTAGATCTTTTTTCTGGGTGTAGAAAATCGCAAACCGTCATTTTTTCATATGATGCCTTATATCGTCGTGTCTCGCGGAATGAGGGAGGATCAGTCGCGACTATTTATTCGCTGAAACATCGCGATATCACGAGATCAAGCTCGCGATTATGAGCAATAAAAATATAACGGCAATAAATAAACGCGCGATATTTATAGATACTATACCTCCGGGGACCATGTACGCCCTATCATCTTAGATTGGGTCGCGAGTCATTTATTATGTTTCTGATTTTCCCCCGCTCTCTCACTCATTCATTCTGTCTCGGAATCTGTCTCTTTCTCGCCAGAAATTCTGCAATATATGTAGGTCGATAAGCGCTTGCGAAATTCCTCACGTTAACAATGTAATTGAACGATCATCCAAGAAATTCAAAATTTATTTAATCCTCAACGCTCACTGTGGGGTCAGATTGACCCCTGACAAATTTATCGTCGTTTTACTCCGCCTTATAACTTTTTGTCTCTACATTTTTTCATTCTGTCAATGACTCAGTGATCGGCAAAATCGATATTTTCGTCAATTCAATTACCGCTAATTACTCTGTGTTAGAAAATTTTATAATTGCTCCAATAAATATTACCCATTATTAAGGCACTCAGTAATTAGGCAGTAAGGTATTTCTAATATTCGAAAATTCGATAATTCATGTTCGATTATTATCCAATAAACCTATAACTTGTAATTTAGATCAAATAATTACTCAATAACCAAGTAATTAATATTTTGCTCTTATGAAATACTGATTACAAGTAATTAAATACTTAAGTACTTTACTTGCTAATTTTTTATGAAATTAGTTAATTATTCTTTCCAATTATTAATTATTCGAATAATTAGATAATTAATTCTTCTAATTGCTAATTTTCCAAAAAATTAGTTAATTATTCTTTACAATTATTAATTATTTGATAATGCATATTTATGCTTATAAACTTGTTTAGTGAAGTTAAGGGGAGGCTAAATACCGACATTAGCACCTCGAAAATGGATTCCAAACTTACTCTGGCACGAATCGATGAAAATCAATAAAATTTTGGCAGTATCATCGGAATTATGGCACAAATGGAGCCCCACTAAATTTTTTTCGGAAAACGAAAGAAAAAATTACAGATCCGATTATCATAAAAAATCTGTAATTGAAAATATTAAATTATAATGTTTTTACGGCATTTCGGCTAAAACCAAGAGTGGGGCTCCATAACCAATATCAAAGTACGAATATCGATGCGTCTTTGACATTATTTTATGACAAAACCGCGATGTAAGTTTGGAATCCAAATCACGAGATGAATGTTGATAAATTTCGTGTTTTATCGAAAAAAAATGGCGAAATTAAGTTCACAGAAATCCGAAAGAGGGCAGCCCCATGTGGAATTCCTATGAAATAAACATTACTTGCATCAGACTTCTATCCAAACTGTCTGACAAGTCAGTGGCAATTAACGAAAACGTTGATTTATGTCTCGCATTTGCATTTTGCAATTAATTCATCATTAATTCATAAATTTAATTGATTTTCATCCACTGGTATTGGAAAAAGTTTGGACAGCGATTTTGAGTCGATAATGTAGGGCTTCAGGAATAATGTCGGTATTTAGCCTCGCCTTAAGCAGAAACCCTGATAGCCAGTCTTGTACTATAAAAACTTGGTCGTCTGTAGCTTGGAATCAATTTGACGCCAAGTTTATGGTAAGTTTTTGGTGAGCAATATTTGGATACAAGTTGTACTTAAATTGTGAAGGAATTTATAATTAATTGGTAATTGAAATAGTTCAATTACTAATTACTTGAATAATTAATAATTTAGATATTTACATTACTAATTATTCAAATAATCAATAATTGACATAATTCAATTATAAATTATTCTAATAATTAGTAATTAAAATAATTCAATTACTAATTAATTTAATGATAAGTATTTTAAAGAATACGATTACTAATTTTTCTAATAATGAATAATCGAAAGAATATACACATTCAATGTTCAAATAATTCGTAGTATTGGTCTTTAAATTACTGATTATCGAAATACCTAAAAAAAGAATGGATGATAATATTAAATTTGTTAATGACGATTAATTAAATATCTAAATTTTTTTTTGCCGCTCACTGCAATGACTTATCGGTGTTCATTTTTCTTCGAGAAATTTCATGAGGAAAATAATTGCAATGAAACAATTTCGAAAAAAGTTATTATTTTGAAAAAGAATATTGTCAATTGGTTTAAAATGTAAAATATGTTTTTCATGAAACTATGATTTTCATGTCATCATCGAAATCATCTTCGTTTATGATTTTCACGATTTTTTTTGGTATTCACTAATCTTTATTGTAAATTGCAACTGAATTATAATTCGTAATATGAAGATTACGATTCTTGATTTTTTATTTTCCTCGTTATCATTGACATAAACTTCTTTTTATTTTTTTCTAATTTTCATTATTTTTAAGGCCCGAATTTCAAGATCTTAAGATCTATCTTAGGATCGATCTTAAGATCAAACTTAAGACCAAACTTACCATTGAACTCAAGTTGGAACTTAAGATCGAACTTAAGTTCCAATTTAACATGAATTTTAAGTTTGAACTTGAGTGTCATTCTAAGTTCATACCTAAGTTCAAACTTTAGTGCGAACATCGGATCGATCTTAAGTTCAAACTTAAATTTGGTTTGAAGTGGTATCTTAAGAACCATCTTAAGCTTGAACTTAAGTTCGATCCAACTTCTTTCATCGCCTCCTTCGACCGTGTATTTTGGCATTATAGTCGTCAAAATAATTAAGTTCGATCGAGCTTAAGTTCAAGCTCAAGATAGATCTCAAGATCAAACTTCAAGCTAAGTTCAAGCTTGAAATTAAGATCGATCCGAAGTTCGCACTAAAGTTTGAACATAAGAATGAACTTATAATAACACTTAAATTCAAACTATAGATTCATCTTAAATTGGAACTTAAGTTCAATGGAAAGTTGGATCTTGAGTTTGATCTTAAGATCTTAAAATTCGGGCAAAATTCTGGCCTACGATTCTTGATTTTTCTATTTTCTCGTCATCATTTGACATCATCTTTTTCTCTTCCAATTTTCACGATTTTTCAGTAATCGTTAAACTTCCTTGAATATTGTAACTGAATTGTAATTCGCAATAAGAAGATTAGGATCCTTGATTCTGTATTTTCCTTGTCATCATTGTCTCCGTTTTCTTCATCTTCTTTCTCCTTTTCTTCTTCGTCTTCTTCTTCTTCTTCTTCTTCAACAAGTGATGCGATTGTCTCGAAGAGCGTGTGGCACGGCTCTTTCAACTAGGCCGAGTTACTTGAGGCGTGCATCGCACGAGTTAAGTGCAGAGAAATATATATATACATAATAAGTCTTAGTCGGAACGACGACGAGTCGCGTGAATGGATGCACAGTCTGATTGCAAAACGAGAACACCACAGAGCTCGTGTGGGGTGCATTTTGATATATATATATATATATATATATATATATATATATATATATATGTGTGTGTATATATGCGCATATTATGCACAAGACTACTTCAATATAGTTAGGACTCTCGGAGCAGCGAAGTACCGAGCAATAAACTTGTGGTTTGTGGCGTTGTGGTGTCAAATGTAAATAAAAAAAAAAAATATATATGTATATTATATTTAGGGATGGTCAAAGAAGCGCGTTCTCTTAATTTTGTTCTTCATCAAGATTATGAGACTTTTTTAAACCTCAGCATAACCGACGTGCTACTTCTGACGATTTTTTTCGACCTCTGAATCTTCGTGGTTCGAACAAATTATGTTTAAAAAATTCAATTGATAGTTTGGGCTTTTTTAAATTTTGTTTTTCTTCGACATTCTGCGATTTTCTAGTAACTCGCAAATAACTCGTCTTAGGCCCGAATTTTAAGTCACAAGTTCTATCTTAAGATCAAACTTTCCATCGGACTGAAGTTGAAACTTAAGATCGAAGTTAAATTCCAATTTAAGATGAATCTTAAGTTTGAACTTAAGATCAATCGTAAGTTCGGACTGAACTTTGAACTTAAGTATGAACTTAAGTATGAACTTAAGTATGAACTTAAGAATGAACTTAATTATGAACCTAAGTATGAACTTAAGTATGAACTTAAGTACGAACTTAAGTATGAACATAAGTATGAACATAAGTACGAACTTAAGTATGAACTTAAGTATGAACTTAAGTATGAACTTAAGTATGAACTTAAGTATGAACTTAAGTATGAACTTAAGTATGAACTTAAGTATGAACTTAAGTATGAACTTAAGTATGAACTTAAGTATTGACTTAAGTATGAACTTAAGTACGAACTTAATTATGAACTTAAGTATGAACTTAAGTACGAACTTAATTCTGAACTTAAGTATGACCTAAAGTATGAATTTAAGTATGAACTGACATTTAAGTTCAAACTTAAGATTCATCTTAAATTGGAACTTAAGTTCGATCTTAAGTTCCAATTTGAATTCGATGGAAAGTTTGATTTTAAGATTGATCTTAAGATAGAACTCGTGATTTAAAATTCGAGCCTTAGCCGGATCCTAAAGTTGCATAAAAAAATCTTTTCACCTGTTTTTGGTGGGAATTCAATTTAATCTTTTTGACTGCATTTTTTTTTCGTCGCTTAAAAGTTCATAGCGTGTGTTTTGTATCGGAGATCTTCTGGGGAACACGAATATGCTGTTTTCGATGAATAAATTAGTTACGGATCTTGCTTAAAAATGCCAAAATTGTTTTGGTCAGATTTGAACGATTATTGAAAACGTCGAAAAACCGTATATTTCAACGGGCCATAACTCCGGTCCCGTTTTTTCGATCGGGGATTTCTTTTTTTTTTAATCGATAGAGCGCATGATAACGAAGAGAATGCCACAAGGATCATCCCGATATCTTGAATTTCGGCGGCGCTAGAGAGTTTTTGAAATCGCCAAAAACCGACTGCAAAGGCTTAGAAAATTAACAAATTTTGGAAAAAGAAATCCTCTTCTTTTTCGTTGCGGGCATGATTATATACTGAAGATAATGCCATGGCATTTCACTCTTTCGCTCGCTAACTCGCTTTCAAACTTAATTTCGACATATTAATGATTTTAAAAAACGAATTTACATTTTCGAACTTTTCAGAAAATTTACTTTAAAAATATAATAAAATTTAGGTACCGCAAAACTTTTCTTTGTGTATATTCTTCACGATGAGATGAGAAGCCGGAAACGGAAGGCATTTTTTTTAATGCGATCGTTTTATCAAAATTTAAACTCTTGCAATTTTTCGCTCGAATCATTAAGGCGAAAATAACTCCCCCGCTCCGGATCATTTTTTCCACTTGATTCTGTCTTCCAAAAAACTATTATTTGTAAATCAAATTCATCATTTAGAAATTAAAAAAAAATCATGCAATTTCGAGATTTCCAAAAAATTAAGATATCGTCACACTTTTCATTGTGAACATTCTTCACATCAGAAGAAAACATTCTCCCAAATTGATAAGATGTGATGATTTTTCGTCACATCGATTTATCCAAGTTGAAAATTGTGCAGTTTTTATAACACTTTTATCAGGGGTTTACTCTACTTAACTATGAATTCATTAATTTTTTTAATTTTTCATTTGAGCATGGCCACGATTGCCCCAGTTTCTTCTAGAGGCAAATTACGATCGTCCAGCAACAGCAGCTGCCATAATATCGTAAAAATAGAAACGAAAAGCAAGAGAGGATCGACTTCACTGAGTCTCGAGAGTGCAAGATATTCTGTAAGGCGCTGTTTCGATCAATTACAAAACTGAGACTCGTAAGATGATAACGAGATACTCGAATGAATTTATCGCGAAGCTTCTATGACGTCGATGATGAAGCTAAAGTTGAAGAAGACTCGAAGTTATGATACTTAAAAATGATCTTTGAAAAAAATTGTAGTGCATAATAATGTAAGAATTGAAAGCAATGAATAAATTGATTCGTAATATCGATTTGGCCCTTTGATTAAACCTACATCCAGAAAAAAAAAAAAAGTTGATTTAACTAGATTCTTGTTAACAGAAATACATTTTTTTCGTATTCCAGTGTAACCTTGTTTATTCGAGTTAATTTAGGAGGGGAAGGAAAGGATAGTAGAGTGATTAGAAAAAAAAATTCTTGCCAGGCTCAAAAGTTGCATTCAGGTATAAAAAAAGACCTATTAAAATATGAGCCTTTAATATTAATATTAACATTGTCCTCATCGCACTTTTCGATTTTCCACAAGGATAACATGGGAAAAATTATTTTATTGCACTCCGTGCACAAAGTGCCACTTTGCGCACGCTGCGCGAGCTCAAACTGGCACTTTGCGCACTCGTACAATAAAATTTCGTACGATACTAGTGCGAGAAACTTTTTCTCAACTCGTGTGATTGCAACATTCGCTTTCGGCTCATGCTGCAAACTCACACTCGTCAGAAAAAGTTTCAACGCACTCGTATCGTAATGTACTATTTACGTCTTCTGATTTTTATAACTGGCAAAGTTTTTTTGTTTTTTTTTTTATTTATTTAAAAATAAAATTTAATAAAAATTTCCTGTTATACTACAATAAATTCCATTTTCTTAATAGAAAAATAAAATTGTTAAACTAACTTCTGCTGCACAATTTTCTTAAAGCGTTCTATTTTTTGTATTATTATAGTAAGAAATATTCGTTAACATTTCTCGGAAGTTTAATTTATAAAAATTAAAGTTTGACATTGAATAACTTTGAACGAGCGGACTTATCAAAAAGTAACTCGCAACCTTTTTTTTCGAGCGTTCAATTCTCTACAAAAATATGTCTGTTGATTTCCCGTATGATTAATCGTTTGCTAGTTATAAAAATCAGAAAACGTAAAAATAATTTTTCCCTTTTTATTCTTATGGAAAATCGAAAAGTGCGATGAGGACGATGTTAATATTAATATTAAAGGCTCACATTTTAATAGGCCTTTTGTTATACCTAAATGAACCTTTTGAACCTATTTGCGAGAGAAAATTTTTATTTTTAATCACCCTGTCATCTAAACGATAAGCATTCAGTTAAAAACGTGAAAATCATGATTTTTTAAATGTTTCTCTGCTGCGTTCAATTTTTGAACGATTACTATGTGAAAATTAGCCGCCCAATTGCAAATCAAATTAAATCGAATGAAAACATGTTTTTAAAAAATCACGTAGAGGTAGGGTTACCAAATAGCAGGAATTTTCCTGACATGTCCAACCTCTGTCAGGAAAACAGGAAAAATTAGAAATTGTCAGGAATTTTCAGAAAAAAAAAGTTTATGAAATAAAAATATTTATTAAGAAGTTTGTTGACAAAAAATAATAGTAAAACTAAAATAAAAGAAAATATAATAGTAAAACCCGCGAGTTTTCAAAATTGGATATTTTTGCTGCCTTTCGGGTGGGTACCTACCTAAATATTAGGGTGATTTAAAAAAAAAAAGAAAAAAAATTCTTGCAAACAAGCTCAAAAGTTTCATTTAGGTATAGTAAGGCCTATTAAAATATGAACTCTCAATATTAATATTAACATTGTCCTCAACGCACTTTTCGATTTTCCATAAGAATAACATGGGGAAAATTCTTTTTACATCTTTTGATTTTTATAACTAGCAAACGATTTATCATACGGGAAATCTATTGACAAATTTTTGTAGAGAATTGAACGCTCTACAAAAAAGGTTCCGAGTTACTTTTTGATAAGTCCACTCCTTCAAAAGTTATTCAATGTCAAAGTGTAATTTTTCAAAAATTTTGCTGATTTTTGGATATTACATCGGAATTATTAGTTTTATCGACAAAACGTGGATGAAATTTAATGTGAAACATAAATTAAACTTTTGAGAAATGTTATCCAATAGTTCTCACCATAATAATTAAAAAAATAGATCGCTTTAAAAAACCTTGCAGCAGAAATTACCTTGAAAATTTAGTGGTTTTTATAAATTTTTATTCAAAAGGTAAAAATAGTTATTTTAAAAAATAGTTTACAAAAATTAATACGATTGCACAACTATTTTATATCTTAAAAATTTTTTTTAATAAACAACATTTTTAAGCCAATTTCCGCTGCACAATTTTCTTAAAGCGTTCAATTTTTTTTTATCATTATAGTGAGAACTATTGGCTAACATTTCTCGAAAGTTTAATTTCCGTTTCGCACGAAATTTCATCCACATTTTGTCGATAAAACTACTAGTTCCGGTGTAATATACAAAAACCGCCAAAATTTACAAAAAAATTAAACTTTGACATTGAATAACTTTTGAGTGATTATAGACTTATCAAAAAGTAACTCGGAACTTTTTTTTGTAGATAGTTCAATTCTCTACAAAACTATGTCTGTAGATTTCCCGTATGATAAATTGTTTGCTAGTTATAAAAATCAGAAGACGTAAAAATAATGGTACCCATGTTATTCGTATGGAAAATCGAAAAGTGCTACGAGGACAATGTTAATTTGATATTGAGATCTCATATTTTAATAGGCCTTTTTTTGTACTTAAATGTAAATTTTGAGCCTGTTTGCGAGATTTTTTTTTTTTATCGCCTTACTAAATATAGCATTGACACAAAATGACAGGAAATTTATTGAAAAGTCAGGGATTTTGCCAGGAAAACTCATTTTCGGATCTGGTAACCCTACGTAGAGGTCAATTCCCAAATAATGCTTACTCGAAATATCAAAACTTTTTATCTTTAACTTTCTTTGATTATATGCATTAGTAATGTTTGTGGGTCATCGGAACTTCCGGAAGAAAATTCCATCATTGGCGAATCAGTTACGAATATTTTGCAAATTTAGAGGCCTGGTCAACTTGACCCACTGTGAATGAGAAGAGAAGATCGTTGGCTGATTTTTTTTTTAAATTCGATTTTGAAATTTCAATTTTTAAGGTCAATGGAGGATCACCGGCAGAACAGGCTGGTCTCAGAGCCGGCGATGCGGTCATCAGGGTCAACAGCACTGACATGTTTAGCCTCAGGCATAAGGACGCTCAGGACGTTATCGTCAGATCCGGGAATAGCTTTGAGATGACAGTTCAGAGGTAATTGGGACAAAAGTATTTTTTCTTTCGCCCATTCTTTTCCGAAGATTTTATCGGAATGAATCATTTCGATTAACGTCATAATATCCCAAACACAATTAATATTGTCATATCTCATTAAAGGGTAACTTAGTTTGAAACTAAAATTTGTTACTAAATCTGAAAATTTTCAATCATTGAATGACCAATATCCAAAATTGTGAAAATAGTAATGTAAAAGTAATGCATTACCCATTACTTTAAACTATGTGTATTGGACAAGTATTCCATTACAAATAAAAAAGTAATGTGTAATGCATGTATGTTCCATTACAAATAAAAATAGTAACATGTAATGGATGAGGGTTCCATTACAATTAAAAAATGTAATGTGCAATGGATGCGTCTTCCATTACAATTTAAAAAAGTAATGTGTAATGGATGCATGTCCCATTACAAATAAAAAAGTAATGTGTAATGGATGCATGTGCCATTACAAATAAAAAAGTAATCTGTAATGGATGGGTGTTCCATTACAAATACAAAAACTAATGTGCAATGTATGCATATTCCATTACAAATACAAAAAGTAATGTATAATGGATGCATGTCCCATTACAAATAAAAAAGTAATGTATAATGTATGCACGTTCCATTACAAATTACAATTTAAAAAAAAAAGTAATTTGCAGTGGAGAATATTCCATTACAAATAGAAAAATTGCTGGTTTTATTTATTTATCTTATTTCGCTCACTAAAAGTTAATTCACAATTATCACAAATGATCCATAAAGTTAAAAAAAAGAACATGCACATTATTTAGGGATTCAATAAAGCGACAAATTTTGTATCAGTAACTTGTAATTTTTATTACATTGCTTATAATTATGGGTAACAGCGTGTAAAAGCAAGTTCAATGTAGAGTTGGATAATTTTTGGGGTTGAGAACATTTTCGTACTTCATATTTAAGGATGAACTGTCTGTTTTTTTGTTTCTATTATTTAAGTTTATGGATCATTTGTGATAATTCGGATGAACTTTTAGTGAGCGAAATAAAATAATGAGACAGCAATGTGCACGTTTCTAATACGAGCACGGCAATTTTTCTATTTGTAATGGAATATTCTCCACTGCAAATTACTTTTTTTTTACTTGTACTGGCAAATGCATCCATTACACATTACTTTTGCTTCCTCATAAAGGAAGCTTTGTTTTCGCGAAAAAATTTTTTTTCGCAATTTTCATGTCAGTATGTTCAAAATGTCCCAAAACGTCGAGAAATCACATTTAGAAAAAATGTCCAGACGTATGTATGTGTGTGTGTGTGTGTGTGTGTGTGTGTGTGTGTGTGTGTACGGTTTATGCTTTCATTAAAATAAATATATCTAGAGAATGGTTTAAATTATCGAGTTGAAATTTAGTATGCAAGTAGATCATCTATGTCCCTCTACTCAGTGCAAATTTTTTCAAAATTGTAAAATAATTGTCAATTTGGCGAGACTTTGTATTTTCTGTAAATTGTCTGTTCGTCGTCTAACTTTCGTAATTTTCCAGTTATCACTCCGAAATTTTATGTACAGATACACTTTATAATAGGGACGGTTGGGATTGAATTTGGGAAAAATCGCCCGACAGGTTCGGCTTGAAAAAAATGTTAATTTTTGGCAAAAAATTTGTAAGTTCTCTAACTTTTGCAATTTTGCATGTATTGAGCTGAATTTTTTTGTGATGATACATTCAATGAAAACGAAAAATACTACTGAATTTCAGAAAAATCGCTTGAGAGGCTCATTTCAAAAAAAAATTTGAAATTTTCAAACAAATTTTGTTAACGCTCCTACATTCGCATTTTTGCAAGTATCGGGCTAAAATTTTTTGCACAAATACACTAGATGATAAGAATTGTTAGGGTCAAATTTGGTGAAAAACGCTAGAAAGGTTTGTTCTAAAAAAAATTTAGACATTTCCAGAAAAATGCTTGTGAACACTTTCGTAATTAAGCAGCTGTTTTGCAGTTGGCACCCTGAAATTTTATGTGTAGATACACTTTATAATAAGAACTATTTGGATTGAAATTGGGAAACTTTGCTCAAGACGTTTGATTTTAAAAAAATTATTATTTTTCGCAAAAAAAGTGTAAGCTCTGTAGCTTTTGTAATTTTGCATCTATCGAGGTGAATTGTTTTATGCTGACACATTAAATACCAAGGAAAAACAATATAGAATTTCGGAAAAAATGCAAGAGGGGCTTGGCTGAAAAAAAATTTTGAAATTTTCAAAAAATTATTATCAGCGTTTCAGCTTTCGTAATTTTGCAAGTATCTGGATGAAACTTCGCACAAATGCATAAGGTGATGAATAAATTGATATTGAATGAGCAGCAAGAGATCGTAGAATATTAAAATTTTATGAAAATGATGAATAAATCGTGCAAATTGGAAATTTGCACATAGCTTCCTCATTTGTTTTCGTCTATCGTCAAGCTTCCTTTATGAGGAAGCCATGAAAATAAACATACATGAAATGAAGGTGGTCAAGAAGGACCTCATAGAGGAGGCCTGACGATAGACGAAAACAAATGAGGAAGCTATGTGCAAATTTCCAATTTTTTTATTTGTAATGGGACATGCATCCATTACACATTACTTTTTCTATTTATAATGGAACATGCATACATTACACATTACTTTTTGTATTTGTAATGGAACACGCATCCATTACATATTACTTTTTTCTTTCTAATGGCACATGCATCCATTACACATTACTTTTTCTACATGTAATGGCACATGCATCCATTACACATTACTTTTGTATTTTGTAATGGCACACTTATCCATTTCACATTATGCAGTGTAATGGGTAATAAATACAGTAATGCATTCTCAAAGTAATGCATCATTTACAACTCTGCCAATATCTGATGTTCCAAATTTTGAAAATGGGCTTTACGAAGTATTTTGACAATTAATATCTCTCGTTACCAATAATTTCATATTTTTAACATTTTGTATATGTAACGACACAACTAATTCAAAGCTTAACCCCTAAAAACTGTACAATTAATAACTCGCCGGTGCGAGATTAGCGAATTAAACTAACGATAGAAAAATGCCCATTCTGTATCTAATAAATTAAATAGGGATGGAAGCAATTTCATATTTTGAATATTTTTTTGCGAAGCAACACAAGTCATTTAAATCCAGCTTAATCCTTAAAAACTGTACAATTATTAACTCTCCTGCACGAGATAGGTAAATTAAACTGACGATAGAAAAATTTCCAGTAAATTAAATAAGGGAAGCAATTTAATACTTTTAATGTCTTTAACCCTTAAAAACTGTACAATTAATAATTCGCCTGTCCGAGATAGGTGTATTAAATTAACGACAGGCAATTTCCATTCTGTATCGAGTAAATGAATTAAACAGGGGTGGAAGCACATGGCGACCAAGTGTATCGCCGGTTACCGCGTCTTTACCTTCGCCACAACCAAATGCACCTGCCGCTTGCGTATCTCCGGTAACGAAGACTTCGTTAGCAGCGAAGAAGCAGGATGCACCGTTAATCGGTAGCGGACACAACTTCGCACCAAAGCCTTTCGTGAGTGACTTTCATTTTTTTCTTTTTGGCAAAAATGTCGTAATCAATCATAATTAGCGATGATATGAACAATTTAAACCAAAGTGAAAAGTTGTCACTAACCCCAGAAACAAAATTAATTGGCACAAGATGATCTCAAATGGAGGCTTTCCAACTATTCTAAATTCCAAATTGCACAAAATACTAAGAGTCTCCACATCTCATAGCAGAGATGGGCAAATTTGTAATTACCCATTACCAAATTACAAATGCTCGAAGTAATAAGTAATTAATTAAATTTTATTTAACTTAATTAAAATGCTCGAAGGAATATGTAATTAAATTAATTTAATTGCAAATTTGCCCATCTCCGTGAGGACTGTCCATTCACGGTAAATCGACTTTGGCTGATCCGTGACTCCGGCAAATAGTCAATTTTTTTTTCTTTATTCCCTCCATTGAATTAAATTAAATTAAATTAAAAGGCTCGAAGCCAAGAGAAATTAAACATGTGATTTGGTGACCAATGTATTTTCCGCTGCCCAACAATGTCTTATAGTAACCCAAACTAATAATTTAGTATATTAATTGAAACAATAAAAATGGTGTAACTTCAATTTTTCTTAAATTGTTAAGGGACAATAATTGAGTTGAAGTTATAATTCTTATAGTTGTGGTTGGCCTATTTTTTTTTATTGAGGTTACTGTAATTCATTAATTACTTTACTTCTTTGACCACTCTCGAAGTTTTCCATGATGTTGTAATTTTTCATCTTTACAATCAACTTGAAGTTTTGAGATTTTTGAACCACTGTAATTTTATTAGTTAATAAATTAATGCATTTTTTAATTCATTTATGTTAATTAAGTAGTTTTTTGAATTTCATAATTTATTTCGGTGTATCTTTTTGATGTAATGTTTGTCCCGTGAAGGACGAAGAAGAATGGAAAATTTTCATGACAACTTTTGATGTTTTTTTGTTTCTCGAATAAAAGTTAAACGGAAGCAGCGAAGGACCGATAAAGTCAATCGTCAACAAGCAGTACAACAGTCCCGTTGGAATATACAGCGAGGAAACAATAGCCGAGACACTTTCAGCTCAAGCTGAGGTCCTCGCCGGTGGTGTACTCGGGTAAAACAATGAGACATTTTTTTTCCCCGAGACTTTGAAACTCGAGTTACTAAAAACGAGACGATGAGCTGATATTTTATATCTTTCATAGTACATACACTTATGCACATACGTAATCGCGTTCTAATTACACGAGAGCTCGTAATAAATGTTCCACATACACATATGGGTCATTCCATGTCAAATCAACCAAGAGTTGGAATCGACCCCTCTCAATTTCGATTAAATTTGGTCAGAAGTTTTCGCTACCAATAAAACGAAGTTCTACCAAAGGAAAAAAAAATTTCGCAAGTTATGCAGAATTCGAAATTTCACATTTTTTCAAATCTGTCAAGTTTATTTTTTAAATATCTTGGAAACTATATAATAGTTACGAAACATCCTTCTGAATTCGTTTTAAAGAGTCTTGGGCCACGAAAAAAAATATTCCGAAATAAAATTTTGAAAAAAGATGAATTTGGAGAATTTTAAATTTTCAAAAATCGTAAAAATCCAAGTTCCATATCTTATTTTTGGCTTAATTTTTTTAATATAATACCTTGTACTGATCTTAAAAGATCCTGAAATTTTCAGAGGTATATTTTTTATTTTCAAAATATCCATTTTTGAATTTGAAAAAATCGTGCAAATCCACGATCAACATTAATTTTTTTGTTACATTTTTTTATATAACACCTTGTACTGATCTTAAAAGATCCTGAAATTTTCAGGATGGTTTTTTCAAAAATATCATTTTTTGAATTTTTGTTTCAAAAATATAATTTTTTGAATTTTGGTAAAAAAAAATTTGTTTGTTTTTCCTCTAAGTTAAGTAAAATTGGGCAATCATTTAATTCTGTAATTTTTAGCAGGAAAAATTTCAATTAATGACAATTAAAAAAAAAAAATTTTTTACTAAAATTCAAAAATTTATATTTTTAAAACAAAATCACACTATCCTGAAAAATTCAGGATCTTTTAAGATCAGTACAAGGTGTTATGTACAAAAAATTTAACCAAAAAGTTTATGTTGATCGTGGATTTGCACGATTTTCAAAAATTCAAAAATTTATATTTTTGAAACAAAAAAAAATCCCTCTCTGAAAATTTCAGGATCTTTTAAGGTCAGTACAAGGTATATTATATTAAAAAAATGAACCAAAAACAAAATATGGATCTTGAATTTTTACGATTTTTAAAAATTCAAAATTCTCCAAATTCATCATTTTAAAAAATTTCGTTTCAGAATTTTTTTTTTTTCGTAATCCCAAGTATAATTTTTAAAACGAATTCAGAACGATTTTTCGTAACTATAATAGTTTTCAAGATATTTAAGAAATTAACTTGACAGATTTGAAAAATTTTGAAATTTTGAATTTTGCATAACTTTCGAAACAAACAATTTATTTTTTTTTCCTTTGGGAGAACTTCGTTTTATTGGAGACGAAAACTTATGACCAAATTTCATCGAAATTGAAAGGGGGCGACGCCAACTCTTGGTCGATTTGACATGGAATGACCCATATAATATATATGGGGTATTCCGAGTTAACTCGAGCAAATTTTGATGCACCCAACTTCTTGAAAATGATTAATAATTTTTTATTATTTTTTACAATATTTACAATTTTCTATTCACAATTTTATTCAAATTGTTTCTCCAGTCGTTGTTTATTAAATTAATTTTTATTGAGCCAACAGAAAATCGCGCCTTAATACATATGAAAATCTCTCAATGAAAATATGAAAAAATAAAATTTCCTCGATATCGTCGGCGACTCATAAATTTTGATAGGGCAGGCTTTTTTAATTTCGGGGTTTTTGTTTGTTGAAAAAAAAAATATTAGGGAATAGCGACTGATAGAAATGATCTGAAAAAATCAGAAGTCTTGCTGGATCTCAGTACAATTGTAAACAAAAAAATCGTGAATGAAATCCGAGAGTGACGGAGTCAAACATTGGCTGCGTTTACTTGGAATCGCCCATACATGAAGTGTAATTTGCAGTGTCAACTTTAAGAAGAACGAGAGAAATTACAACGCCGAGAATAGCGAGGTATTCAAGATGGTACAAGAGGCTGACAAAGAGCCCAAGACTCCGGAGCCTGGTTAGTAAATATCACAAGTTCATAGAAAAAAAAAAACTGAAAGTTTCAAACGAGGAGGAGAATATTAATCATAGCAATGTTTGCACAGAGTTTGGTTGATTCAACAGAAAGTGTTTGCGTTCCAATTACTCCTGTTCATTTTGGAATATCTTCATTTAGAGAAACTTCTCCCTTGTCCAAGATCAATTTCGTTATAATTAATTAGCAAAATGATTTTTTCATCAGTATGAAGCCTACTCCATTTTTACTTATTGGTATCACTATTTTTTTTCACTTGTAAGTAAAATTCCACGAGGAATCAAAATACCGAAAAATTCGCCATTCTAAATCAGAGTCTGTAAGACCTTTGTATTTAGCTTAAGGGGGTCGAGTCAGCGTCAAAACGGCGATTTTTAATTATAATTTATAATTTCTGTAGATAACTGCAATAACTGCAATATTATGTATTATCCACCATTTGAGGTACCAAATGAACAATTTTTTGGTACCAGTTAGAACGCTTAATGCGCACCGTTTTCCTGAAAAACCTAGTTTTGTGTTTTTACACTCTGCGCGTGATTCAAAAAGAACCGCTGGACAGATTTTGTTCCACGTCTCATTTTCTTCCTAACGCTTTTCCCCCCGGGATGAACGCGGCAAATTTTGATTTGAGTCAAAATTGTGACCAGGACAATGCCTGGAACGTTCGAAATAGGTTAGAAATTTCAAAACAGGCCTGCAACTCTGAAATAAAGGACTAACAAAAAATGGGTCCCGTTCATTCTATGAGGAAAAGTGTCACGAAGAAAATGGGACGTCGTAGAGTAAAATCCGTCGAGCAGTTTATTCGGAATTACGCGCAGAGTGTAAAAACTACAAACTAGGTTTTTCAGGAAACTGGTGCACCTTAAGCAGTGTTGCCAGGTCCGCGGAAATGTCTCGAAATTTGAAGAAATTAGTGCGACCCTGAGGAAATATTGAAGATTTGAAGAAAATACATAAAAATGTGAGAAAATTTGAAAATTTGAAGAAATTACATAAAAATCTGAGGAAATTTTGAAGATTTGACAAATTACATAAAAATCTGAGGAAATTTTGAAGTTTTGAAGAAATTACATAAAAATCTGAGGACATTTTGAAGATTTGAAGAAATTACATAAGAATCTCAGGAAATTTTAAAGTTTTGAAGAAATTGCATACAAAGCTAAGGAAATTTTGAAGATTTGAAGAAATTACATAAACATCTGAGGAAATATTGAAAATTTGAAGAAATTACATAAAAATCTGAGAAAATTTTGAAGATTTGACAATTTACATAAAAATATGAGGAAATTTTGAAGTTTTGAAGAAATTACATAAAAATCTGAGGACGTTTTGAAGATTTGAAGAAATTACATAAGAATCTCAGGAAATTTTAAAGTTTTGAAGAAATTGCATACAAAGCTAAGGAAATTTTGAAGATTTGAAGAAATTACATAAAAATCTGAGGAAATATTGAAGATTGAAAGAAATTACATGAAAATCTGAGAAAATTTTGAAGATTTGAAGAAATTGCATTAAAATCTGAGAAAATTTTTAAGATTTGAAGAAATTGCATGAAAATCTGAGGAAATTTTGAAGTTTTGAAGAAATTGCATATAAACCTAAGGAAATTTTGAAGATTCGCAGAAATTACATACAGATCTGAGAAAATTTTGAAGATTTGAGGAAATTACATAAAAATCTGAGGAAATTTTGAAGATTTGAAGAAATTACATACAACGTTGAGGAAATTTTGGAGATTTGAAGAAATCACATAAAAATCTGAGGAAATTTTGAAGATTCGAAAAAATTGCATAAAAATCTGAGGATATTTTGAAGAAATTACATAAAAATCTGAGAAAATTTTGAAGATTTAAAGAAATTACATAAAAATCTGAGGAAATATTGAAGATTTGAAGAAATTAAATAAAAATTTGAGAAAATTCTGAAGATTTGAAGATTATCACATTTTTTTTACACGTATCTTTCCTTATCTTATTATCACACTTTTTTGGGATACATTTTTGTTTCGTTGACTACCATTTTTTTTCAAATTGCACCTATCAATGTGTCAACGCATAATGTGCTAACAAATAGAGGACCAAATCGGTCTCGAACATTGAGTATTAAGAAAGAAAACTGAAGATATTTTTAAGAAATTGAGGAATTTTTGCAATCGAATTTGAGGATTTTCACTTTGCGGACCTGGTAACACTGATTTTATGGGTTCTAACTAGCCCCAAAAAATTGTTCATTTGGTATCTCAAATGGTGGACGATACATCATATTTGTAGGCATTCTATAAAAATTATAAATTATTATTAAAAAACACCGTTTTGACGCCGACTCGACCCCCTTAAAAGAAATTGCCACCAAAAGTGCACAAAATTTCATTCCTCGAATTTCGCGTGTACTTTGCCCGAAGAAAAATGTAACTCGTTATATAATAATTATAAATCAATGAAAAAAAACGAAAAACCATAACAGCAGAGCCAGCGCCGCACAGTGGCGTCATAACGCCATCTTCACCAGCGCTTGTTGGACTACGATCGGTAACCGCGCCAGAGACTAAACCTCAACCTACAACCCCACAGACCAACCTACCACCGGGACAAAATATATGTGCGGATTGCGAGAGGCTCATCGTGTAAGTCGATCGAGAGGATACCGGATCGTCGAGACATTAGAAAGAAAAAAATATCTTACATTTCAGAACAACGTCGAACAACCGCCATCTTGCTTTAAAATTATCGTCTCATACATTATCATAAGGTTAAGGAGAATGTGGATTTAGTTGGATCAGATTTTCCAGCCGAAGGTTTTGGACGCAAATGAACTGAAGACTCAAATTATGATCGTTAAAAAAAAGTTAGCTGATTGTTACTAACGATGGTGGCAAGTTTTGGTACTATACGCAATAATTGCATTAACGAGAAATTAGGGTTATAACTCAGTTAATATTCACAAAGGGTTGAACAAGATTAGGTCGATTAAATTTTTAAATTTACTAGATGAACGAGGAGCCGGAATCACCCGAAATTCTTTGCACGCGAGATTTGAACAGAATTCAAGACATTTAAAAAACGATAATTGTCACACTGGAGCAAATTGACTGGATTAATTTTTGAATGGTCAAGATACGAAGCTTATTGGTTCGATTTCAAGAAAAAAATTCATAAGTATGTTTCGAACATAGTACAATGCATATAAGCCCGATAATCGGTAAGCCCGATAACCGATAAAATAATAGGTAATTCATCGAAAAATATTATCAATTACTCGGATAATGGATAATGGATTTTGAAAATATTATCAATTACTCAAATAATGGATAATGGATTCGAAATTGTTATCAATTATTCAAATAATGGATAATGGATCCAGAAATATTATCAATTACTCAAAAAATGGGTAATGGATTTGAAAATATTACTAATTACTCAATTAATGGGTAATTGATCGGAAAATATTATCAAGTACTCAAAAAATGGGCAATTGATTGAAAAATATTATCAATTACTCAAATAATACGTAATTGATCGAAAAATTTTATCAATTACTCAAATAAATTTTTCGGAACATGTCTTATAATAATCTCACGGAATGTAATATTCCAGCGACACTTATTTATCAGAATATCAGTTGCACATGAAGCGTTCGTAGAAAGTTCGCCGACTTTACTGCAAATAGTGGATTTTATTATATTTCAATATAAGAGTCTAGTGTAATAAAAAAAAACTTGAAATCTTTATAAAACATAACATAAAAACTTGCAAGTGAAAAGTATACAAATTTCACCCTCAACCCTAATTTTCACCCCTTTTAAGGAGAGCAAGCTAAAAATTAAGTTCAGAAATGGAATCAGCAACCCAAAAAACGGTTGTGTATCAATTTTTGTTCAAATCGGTTGAAAATTAAAAAAGTCATCTCAATTTTTACATATAGGATCAGGTACCAGAATTGGCACGACTTTTTTTTGTACATAATTATATGATCCAATACCAGTCAACCGATCATTGCGATCCTTGGTCATTAATGGGTTACTATTCCGATAATTTACAATAATTTTGGATGCATTCGCCATGTTTAAAGTAATTGATTATATTTGTCGATCAATTACCCATTCTTTGAGTAATTGATAATATTTTTCGAATCCATTACCCATTATCTGGGTAATTGATAATATTTTTGAATCAATTACCCATTTTTTAAGTGATCGATAATATATTTCGAGTCCATTACCCATTCTTTGAGTAATTGATAATATTTTTTTATCAATTACCCATTATTTGAGTAATTGATAATCTTTTCGAATCCATACCCATTATCTGGGTAATTGATAATATTTACGAATCCATTACCCATTTTTTAAGTAATTGACAATATTTTTCGAATCCATTACCCATTCTTTGAGTAATTGATAATATTTTTTAATCAATTACCCATTATTTGAGTAATTGATAATATTTTCGAATCCATTACCCATTTTTTAAGTAATTGATAATATTTTCGAATCCATTACCCATTTTTTAAGTAATTGATAATATTTTATTATCAATTACCCATTCTTTGAGCAATTGATAATATTTTTCAAATCCATTACTCATCAATTGAATAATGGAAAATTTTAATGTTTTGCCGATCTCTGGTGCAGGGTAAATTCCTGATTCTCGATATTCAACCCAAATTCCCACGTGATGGGATCCAAGAGTTCAAGGTCAAAGGTCCAACAGAAATATCATTCAGGCATATCGCTTTTGCATTTTTGGGGGTAGAAAGCTCTCAACCCCTCCGGGGAAATCGACTTTCCAGAGAGTCAGCGAATAGAAAGAAAAAAAAAAGAAAAATGCACCTATAGTGTCATCAGTGAGTCAAGGTTCCTTTTTTGAACTTGATGCCGCAGTTATCTCTCGGACGGAGTTTTACTCCTCGATGAGCCGCGCGGTGGGCGGACGTGCGACTTCACCGAGGTCGCCGACACCCCTTGGCCGAGCTTTGGGCCAGAGCCAGACATATGCAAATTCCTACCAGTGTTCGGACGTTGCGACTAACGATAGACAACTGCCGATCGGTCATCAACGACGAGACGACGAAACGTATAATCAAGGGACAATCTCGCAGCCTTCTTCCTACACCGACAATCGAACACTCGACATTACGTTCTGTAACAACTGTGACAATCCGATCGTGTAATTATATACATACGTATATACATGTCTATTTGAATATACCGTATACCCACATGGAAATAAAATATATCGGCAAATATTAGGGAAAATATATTTTTGGATATATTAAGTATATTTTGTCCGAAAATGTATGTATTACAAATATGATTTTAGGTATATTTTTAATCTATTCAAAAATATTACAATATAAATATAAAAAATGTATTGAAGATATATACTAAATATATCAAACATATATATTGAGTACATGTTCTATATATTTTAGATACATTTTTAATTGGTGTTTAAATATACACAATATATATGTAAAAAATATATTTAAGATATATACTAAATGCATCAAACATATATATTGAGTGTACGTTTTATATATTTTCGATATAATTTTAATTTATGTTTACATATACACAATATATGTTTTTACATATATCAAAAAATTTATTTTTATGCACAATAATCATACATCTAAAATATATTTTATATATATTTCAAAGAAATATTTTCTGCCGAAAATGTACTTATCACGAATATATTTTTGAGTATATTTCTTATATGGAATATACATATTATATATTTAATATATATCTGATATATATTTTAGATACATCTAAAATGTATTTAGAATATATAATGTACACTTCAAATATATTTCAAATATATTTTTACGTATATCGAAAAATATATTTTCCGGTATATTATATTTCCGTGTGGCTAAACACGATACACTGAAGCGACAATGACGAGAGCTGAGACAACAGACGAGGCGAAAAAAGGCGGTATTCTGGTCTGGAGACATACATTTTGAGCGTTTTGTCACTTTCTTTTGCAACATATTTATTAAAATTTTGACAATAAACAAAAAAAATTTCGAGAAAAGAAAATTAAATAAGTTACTAGCTGGTGAAGTTGAGGCTAAAAAAAAGGGTGTGCTAGCTGACACGATTGCAACCTTTCTAGTCATCTGATAAAAAATTTGAAAAAAGTTTCTTAATCAGTAAAAATGTCGTTATAGCCCCTACTCTGGAGAAAACGGAAAAAAAATGTCCAAACTTTAAGAATGTGCCAAAAAAAAAAGATTTTTTCAAAATTCTAGACCAGAATACCCCCTTAAGATAATCCTTGCACAGTCCAGTCGATTACTGGAAATTTCAAAAATTATTTGTGCACGTTTCGCAAAAAATAAACTGGCTAACGAGTCAATCTGAATTACAAAATTTCTAATTTATGAGGAAAAAAATATTTATCAGAGATTTTACAGAAAATTAACTCAATTCGAGCCAGTATATCGACGGACTTATTTTTGGGCTGTTTTTGTGAAGTCAAATTTGTAATTTTAGTTTCATTTAGTTCGAACTTTTATTCCTATATTAAGATTAATGAATAATTCCCGTGGATTCGTCAGGATACAACTGAAATTTTAATTTTGACTCGGAAAAAAATGTTTAAAAATATGTCCATCAATTTATTGATGGAAGTTGTTTTCCTTTAAAATCACTATTATATATTTTTTTTATTAATTTATTTAATAGGAACTCTACAATCCAGATACTCCTTCAGTCAAACTAGTTTTTCCTTTGAAACGTGTATGAACAATTTTTCGAAATTTTTGAACTCGGTTCACTTGACTGTGACGCAAGGATTAAGAAATATTTTTCTAAAATCACTGTTTGAATATTATGACGCTATTTTTTTTAGAACGAATTTTTTCTTTTTATAATTTTTGCAATTCATGGTCCTCATTTCCACGTTTTTGTATACAATGTACCAAAATGATTGGTTTTGTTTTGAAAAATGTTGAAAAATCGTCGAAACTTGAGTAATTGAATAGAGCAATAGACTAATTATCATTTTAATTATTTTGCTAAAGTACTTGGAATTTTAATAATTGTTCTAATGATTCTCAGGATTTCTGAATCTGCATTTTTCGATTTTGCCTCAGCATAACTTCCAAACTATGGCGCGGAGAAAAAAATCTATTAACTTTAAAACTTATCACTTCGTAAAAAAAAGCTTTGTGTAAAAAAGCTTAGAACGAATTTAAAAAATAATACGAACAAAATCATAACGATAATTTTTATTGAAAAAGATGTTGGGAAAATGAAAAAACAATGATTTTTGAAAATATTTTGACGTGCCTTATTCTCGAGCTTTGGCAAAATATGTCATATTACGATTCATAACGATTTTTCGTTAGAAATGAAATACACTGTGACAAATTTTGCTTCATATTGTTCACGAACGCACGATCTCCGCTTGTTGATGTTGCAAGTATTTGTTGTAAAATTATGGTCAATTATCTGCGAAAGGTTACTGATTAATTGACGAGATTTTCCTGCAGATTTCATTCTTTTGAGCAACCTGTGGTAAAGTTTTAAGGATTTTTATTGATGTAGCTCATTTTTGAATTTGGATTTTATTTAAGCTGCTACTAAAAAAAAACTGTGTGAAATATTGAAAATTTCCGTTTTACAAAATTTCCACAATTTCCCATGATCCGAAAGAGTGAGAAAAATATTTACAGGCAAGCGATTTGGATCTTCCATACCCACAAAATTTTTCAAAATTCATTACATCGAAAGTCTAATGATTCTCCCCGAAAAATTTGATTACGGAATACTTGAAATAAAATGGGTATTTTTTGGAAGCTTGGTGTCTTCTTATCCAAAATTGCATTTTGCTTTACGGAAAAAGGAAAAGCATAAATTTGTCCTCATATTACGTTTAAAAATTTTTAAACATTCGATTCCGTAAATTTATTATATTCGAAACTTCAAAACTGGGGATTTTAAATACTAGAGTACGCCTTTAAAAAAATGTTGAATAAATATAAATAAATAAATACAGAAATAAATAAATAAAAATATAAACTTGAATAATAAGTAAAGTTTTTAGGGCAAAAATTGTTGTTTAAAAGAATGCAAGACATATCGAAAAAAAAGACAGTAATTGCAACGACTTCTGAATATTTTTCTCCCTCTTCCAGGTTTCGTGACAATTTTTTTTGTCACAGAATTTTTCAAGCAGCAGCTGAAAGAAAATAATTGAAAAAATTCAAAAATGCGCAAATGTGGTAAAAACTCTTGCGGATAATTGACTGTTTGTCTTTGGTCCTGTTCGCCCGAGAAATGCATGAAAATTGACGAAATCCCTTTTGCACTACCCATGTTATTTATTATAATTAATTATTTTAATGATTAATTTTTTTGCCATTTTTCATCCCCAATGCTCGTACGCTAGAATGCTCCTTGGCCCCAAGGACTATTTTATCTGGCCATTGTCAATGTCGCTCTTCATTGGAGTTGCAAAATATTGATTGAACAATTATCGTCGCAAAGGCCATTGTCTTGGTCATCGATGAATTCTCTTCCTACGTCTTTGACGACAGTTTCGTTTGTTTGGCACGGCAAATGCCTATTTTTAAATCCTGCAAAGGATATCTATAACGATGATTGATCGCGTTAACATCTGTTCTGCGACAGAGGTCAATGATAACAGGGCCAAGTCATGTCATTGAAGTGTCGCCCAGAAATGTATCTTAGACACTTCCCGCCCGAATTTTTACCCCCTTGCTTCCCCCAAAAGCCCAATTCGACGCGAATTCGTGATGACAAATTCGCGAGGATTCGTCAAACGATGATTCAACCAAAATAATAATAATAGTTACTTCGAATCGACAGAACAATAATTATTATTTTATTGAATCATCGCGTGACGAATCCTCTCGCTCTTCGGTCCATTTTTTCCTTGTGATTTTTCAGTGTGTGCCAAATATCTCCAAAGTATTCCAAAACTTTGGGACCACTTCTTCCAGAATGCCTGAATGTTTTTGACGTGTGTGAATGCAGTAAAATTCAATGAGAATATAGAAATCTTTCGAGTTTTTTCTTCTGGCAGAATGATAAACTTTTTTGTTCGATGTTACCTCAATCTTCTGCTTCAGTAAACTATTTTTTTTTTCGAAAAACTATTCTTGAAAATTCTTCTTCCATGATTCTCCTATAATCTGTCATTTTTTTTTTGCCAAAGAAAAATATTTTTCCAATTTTATGTCACCAAGTAGAACGTACCTATGTCATTGGCTTGAAAATCGTTTTTTTTTATTTCCATTTTTTTTTACCATATTTCGGTGGTTAAGACGTTGTTCGCTTTTTCCCTGGGTGGTTTCCAATCGGTTCGAACGAAAACCTCGGTGAGAGGAGCTCGAAGCCAAGAATTTTTTTTTTGAAAAACAAAGAACAAAGGAAATATACGATTTTTCAATTTTTCATCCCAATTTTTATTGCCGAAAGGAAATCGTGCGAAAACCGAAACGAAACTACCCTTGTATACATAACAATGATCGACGATCGTGGTTTTTTTTCCCAAACGAAAAATCTTGGTCTCTCGATTGATTTTACCTTTTTGTTTTGGATTTTTCCAAAAACGCAGAGGCGTCTTCGTGAGAATCAAGGACAAGAATTTGCACGTGGAGTGTTTCAAATGCTCCACCTGTGGCACGTCACTCAAAAATGTCGGCTATTACAACATCAACAACAAACTTTATTGCGACATACACGCGAAACTTGTGGCCAGACAACAAGCACCAGCGGGACACACGCCGATCACTATCCCACCGTGAGTCAAATTATTCGCTGATAACGTGTTTATACAAATTAAATTGATTAATAAAATGTTCCCTATACCTTCAATAATTTCCTCAAATTCATTTATACACGAATTTTTTTTTTTTTTTAATTCAATCAATTTTTCTTCAATCTTATTAATTAGGCATTCCACGTCAAGTCGGCCACCCCATTTTTTTCAAATCACCAAAAATCGCATACAAATTTTTATAAAGTAGTTCTAACTGTCAAGAAAATTCGTGATTTTTTTCAGATTTTTATATTACACATTTTAGCCGGAAAAAAATACAAAAATTTTCTTGTTCCATTTTGTAACTCAAAAATTATTCATCGTACGAAAAAAAAGCACAACATGAAATTTAGGATTTTCAACGTGCTTTTCACTGAAGTTTTTTACGAACTCCTCCAAAAGCTCTGTATGCCATTTTCGGAGCAAATAATGTTTTGATATTTTTTGTTCTCAGAATTGACATCTTCGATTTGTCTGTAGTTCAAACAGTTTTTTACTCGATATATTTACAGACTATAAAAAAATTGGCTCAGTGGAGAATCCATTCCTTCCCATGCGTTTTTCATCCCAAATGAATACACAAATTTCTCAGTGCATTAACAGGGTTGAGACTGTCCATAGATATTTTCTAAAGCCCGCATTTTTGTTTATTTTTTGTACTTTTTCAATTTTTTAAACTTTTTTCATTTTTATTTTTTTAAATAACTTTTTGTACATTTTAATAAACTTTATCAATGGACCCATGGACACCGATAAAGTCTATTCAAATTTGAGTCAGAGACTACTCACGCCTCTCGATTGCAAAAAAGAATTAATTTACCCTCTTTGGATACACCGACCTTTCTATGGCCAATGAGTACTTTCTTAGTTCGATCAGGGCATGATTTTTGGGAATGAACCGATGATACTGCTTTGTTGCTGGAATCGTCTTCGCAGTATCAAAACGAGATTATTTTATGATTTTCCCCTGTCTACGATTAATAATGATAAAATATCAATATCTACACTATTTCGTTAAATCACTTTATAATGATAGATTGTATCAATAAAAATGCATTTGAAATAATGGATTCTCCACTACGCCAATTTTTTTATAGCCTGTAAATATATCAAGTAAAAAACTGTTAAAACTACAGACGAATCGAAGATGTCAATGCTGGGGAAAAAATTTTCAAAATATTATTTGCTCCGAAAATGGCATATAGAGCTTTCGGAGGAGTTTATAAAAAAATTCAGTGAAAAGCACGTTAAAAATCCTAAATTTTATATTATACTTTTTTTCGTACGATGAATAATTTTCGAGTTACAAAATGGGACAAACAAATTTTTTGTATTTTTTTCCGGCTAAAAAATGTAATTTGAAAATCTGAAAAAAATCACCAATTTTCTTGACAGTTATAACTACTTTCTAAAAATTTGTATACGATTTTTGGCGATTTCAAAAAATGGGGTGGCTGACTTGACGTGGAATGCCTCCAATATCAGAGGGATGAAAAACTTTTGCAATGCTAAGAAATTTGTTGATTTTTATAAATGAAAGAAATTAATTACCACCGAGCAAAGATTGTTGTACAGTATGTTTTTTTCAATATCGTAAAACGGGGTTACTTCGACTTTAAGAGTAACTTTGACAATTTTTTTGGCCACTATAACAAAGCGCAAAAAACTGTCAAAGTTACCCTTAAAGTCAAAATAACCCCGTTTTTTTCTTCGAACTAAAAAATTTCTTCACATCTATTTCTAAAGTAATGGAACACAAATTATTGCATCTCTAGGAAAGAATACATTGGCGATAACAATTTTTGGTGTAATAATTTTGTTTCAATATTCGAAGTGGTAGAGAAACTCCAGTTGGTTATTCTAAGCCTCTAGAATTGCAAGAACTTGTTTACATTCATGAATATATAAATAGAGAATGAATTTGTGCTCTTTAAGAATTAATACATTCGTAAGAAGCCTTTCAAAAAATGTAATGTTTGAAAATTCGTTCATGTTCATAAATAAATAAATGAATTACGTCAAAGTAACGATTTTTCGAATAATACATTTTTTTTATTCAAAGTGGTGCGAATGCTCCTTCTGGTTCAATTTCACCTTCTCGAGCTGCAAGAATTTGTTTGAATTCTTGTATATACGAAAAGAAGATAAATTCGTGCTCTTTTAATAATTAATTTATTAGTAAATTTCAAAATATGCAATATAATGTGCATTTAAAAAATATAAAATATACAAAAATCCGTTCATTTTCGTAAAGAAATGAATGAATTATGTAAAAGTAACGATTTTTCGAATAATACTTTTTTTTCTGCATTCAAAGGGGTAAGAATGCTCCACCTGGTTCAATCTCACCCTCCAGAGCTGCAAGAATTTGTTTACATTCATGTAAATGAGGCATTTCACGCTGATTCGACCTAGGACTGATGCTTTACTTCTTTGATTTTGGCCGTAATTTTTTATGGTTTTGTAGTATTTCTGAAGAGCACTCAGGATTTTTTTCAGATTTTCTTGGAGCTATTTAACTTAACTACAATTTTATAAACAAATTATTTTTAGCTCAAATTTAAAAATCTGAAAAAATCACAAAAATGCTGTTTTTTAGATGAACAATTTCAAGCATTGAGCAAAAGTGAGCGGGGGGTCCTTCTGTTTATAACAAGCTTTTTCGAAAAAAAAATAATCTTTAAGTAGAAGACGGAACCTGAATGAAGTGGGCCGTTACCAAACATTTTTGTATGAATTGAAGGTGTTTTCTCAGTTTTCTCTTTCGATTTTTCTCTTGAAAATGCTTGTTATAAACAGAAGGAAACCTCTGCCCACTTTGACTCAACGCTAGAAATTTTTCATATTTTTTTCAGATTTTTAAATTTTGGCTAAAAATAATTTGTTTATAAAATTGTACTTAAGTCAAATCGCTCCAAAAAAATTTGAAAACATTTCTGAGTGCTTTTCAGAGGTACTGCAAAACCATAAAAAATCGCAGACACAATCGGAGTCAGATCCAGGTCGAATCGGTGTGGAATGCCCCATATACGAACAGAAAATAAATCTGTTCCCTTTAAAATAATTAATATATTAGTAGAAAGCTTTCAAAAAATATGTCCTTTTTCGTATAACAATGTTCTTTTCAATATTCAAAGGGGTGGAAAAGCTCCGGCTGGCACAATCTCAGCGGCACTCGCGAATCTCGGCGGGGGTGCGCCAATGTCACCACCCTTAAACAGTCACGGATCACCACAGCCCTTCACGGTAATTTACATCCCACGAGCATCCGAAATTTTCGCCATTAATTGACTTTTCTGTTAATTTGATTGATTCGTGTTGAGCTTAAATTAAAAATTAACGCGTGTGTGCGTTGCTTGCAAATATAAATTTCATATTTTACCGATTAACGCGTGAGAGACCGAATCGGTATCGGCAAAAAGTTAGAAATGAGACGCGTTTGTTGTCACATAGGTGAAATTTAGATTTTTACAACCCCTTAAGGACAATTTAACGTTTGTTGTGTCGCATTTGTCGTTTTGCTACTAATCGTCATTTACAGGCACGGATTTATCGTCGTACGAGCAACGATCTCGGAAGTCCAACGAGACGTTCGTCGCGGAACGATTTACCATCGTATTACACGACAAACGGTCATCATCAAGTTACGACGAATAACGGTACTAACGTGCACGATGAGAATGATTATTGCAGCAAACAGCATCAGGAGGAACCTTGCAAAACTTACACGAGCACGATTACATTCAGAACGGGAAACGAGGTTGGCTGCCATTTGCCGAACGATCGTGTTACCGATCTTCCTCATTCCGACGATAATTGTAATACGACTAACAAAATGTTGCACGAATCCCGTGACAATTGTTTAGCGAATGACGAGCGTAACGAAACTACCTTATCAATGTTTTCCGTCCATTCGTCACTGCCAAAACCTTCGTCGTTCAACAACGACGACGATGGGGATCTGAAAAAATCCGTCGGTATCGAACCAACGGTCGGTAAGGTAGAGAACGGTATCAACGGTGATCATCAAAGCGAGAAGCACCAAGATGGGACGTCAAACAGCGAGCAGGAAGCCCCGGTTGTTAATACACGTGGAATTCCTCGTTATCAAGTGACGAATCAACGACTAAAGACCGGTACATTTTCGTCCTATCATCCAGCGACGAGAGAGAATTCCCGTAATTCAACGATCAAATCGTTCTTGACCAACGGGAACTCGCCGAAAAATGGCAAAGAGCCAAATGAGACGACCAATAACATAATTGAGAGTTTTCGTGGTTATGAAGCGATTGGGCAACGTCTCGAACTAGGAAGCAACAATAATTCCTATATTAAACCAAAGGTCGAAACTCGCGATAATGGAAAGTACGATGTCAACGATTCGCCGGTATCACTGAATGACAGTGATCATCATGAATGGTACGAAAATGGTCAGAATAATGGAGAACACGATCGAAATAATGGGGTCATTCCTGGCTACCGATCTATCGCGAATGGACGTCGGGAATCGGTACTGTCGCGTTTCAACATTACCGGAAATTCTTGCCAAAAGGACAATTCGCATCTGGAACGAAAATCATCGACGTCACCGCCAACTTGTTACAAGACGCTACCCGTGTCCTTTAAAACTACGTCGCTGGTGCGAGCACGACAGTGTTTAACTACATTTATTTCTTTACATTTTGCTATTTTTTCTAAATGCTTGACTAATTTGCAGTATAAATGTAGTATATATACCCACATAGCACGAATTCTGACAAAAAATGCACGAAAAATTGGTCTTGAGGAAAATATGTTCGCATAAATGTGATGTCGGAATTGATTAATTAGCGAATTAATTACCGGGAGTGTTTTTTTCTAGCAATTTATCGCCTGAGATATAGACTTTCTAAATTTCCTACTGACATTGCGTTAGGTTTCAATCTTATCGAAAGAAGCCTCTCTCCGCTTAAATCGAAACGGTATTCTTATAGCTCGGGCGCAGACGATCCGCTTGCGGGAAACGCCGTGAGCGTCGAAGCCATCTAGCGGCAATCCCGGAACTAAGCCATACATCGCGGAATCTGATCTGCTAGTGCTCAAATTTTTGCATTAACTCGATTCGACATTTATCCAATATACTTTTGAACAAATTTCCGTATTAACCGACCTAATTTTTCCTCGACCCAATTAAATGTTGGGTTAGGTCGAAAAAATCTCTTTGAACGTCCTCCAAAAACAACATCGAAAATTGTCGCGTGCGAACTGTTAGGAAGTACTTGAAGTCACATTTACAATGATATTTTTATCAGACACATCAAGCAGCTCTCAAATAAATGGTATTCAGAGATATAGATGAGTCATTCGTGTTATGTGGGTAGTTATTTATCTCACTCTCCTTCTCTCTCGCTCTGTCGTAACGATTGCATTATTTACGATCTGTGCGGGAGATAAAGAGAGGAATAAAAAAAAAGTTAGGGGCAGCACGTGATCGTTGTGTCGTTATTTGCATTGCAGTCCAACCGCATTGGCACCTCGCCCGTCGATACACCCAGTTTTCGTCCAGTTCAGGTAACGTCCCTCTGCCGATCGTCATACGACTCTTTATCGTTGAGCTCGAGTCGTCGTCGCTCGAGACGACGTTTTTGTTTTTTATTTCCTTCTTGCTCTGTGTGACTTAAATCACGGTATGATTATGACGAATTTTTTATTAATTAACTTTCGGTTAGTTAACAAAATAAAGTAAAAAAAAATTAAACATGAAAAAAAAGAATCTATCAAATATTTATTTTATTCTGTGCGGTGCGTGCAATTGTGTTAACATTTTTTTTTTTTTAATCAGAGTCACCCTACGAACAACATCTGTGGACCTAAACCTTTCGGGGGTTCGAGCATTATTGCACCGAGCAACTTTTCGACCCCGGCGGCTCCAACCTCCGGTAGCAACACCCTGCCCCGTCCACAGAGTCAATCAGTCACTGGTGAGTCTTAAATTGCGATTCGTGGTTTTTCCTCCTTTTTCGTCAACGATATTTCTTTGATAATGTCTTTTACACTAAAAAAGGAAATTTTATTTTAGCTGGCTAAAATATATTTTATTCCACTCCGTGCGCAAAGTGCCACTTTGCACACGCTGCGCGTGCTCAAACTGGCACTTTGCGCACTCGTACAATAAAATTTCGTACGATACTATTTCCTACATTTTTTAATATTAGATCTGAAATTATTTAGCTCTTATTCTATCTTTGTGACCCAAAACGCCCTAAGACGATTTTTTTCATTTGATTGAGAGAAAAGTAATTGGTTGACCAAAACTGACAGCTGTCAATGATTTCGTTGGCCCGACGTTATTATTTTGAAAATACGAGAACTAATGACTCCAAATGGTCGTAATTTGGCTACAAAACGCTTTCGATGTTCGATGTTGTTACAGTAACTTGTGCACTTCCAGTGTGTTATGTACTAGTGCTATATAAGGGAGACCAGGGTGAAATTAACACCCGGAGCAAAACGGCCACTGAGATTTGAAAAAAATGTAATGAAATAATTGAGGAATTTTAATGATAATGTGTACAGACGCAATTGAGGCCTCATTCGCTAAGTTTGATCCAAATTAAAAAAGTTTCAAGTAAATTTATGCCCTCACATATATAAACCAAAATATTGTTAGTCAATTTTATCGTAATGTATTCATCAAAAATATTTTCAAAGTGTTTTCCCCGCGGTTTCTCATAAATAATTTATTTCACTAAAATATGCTTCTAAAATTATGAAAAATAAAATTTGAGTTCAATTTTGGCATTTGGCAGAAGCTTTTAACAAAAATTACCAAAAATTGATTGTCAAAGTTAAAAAATCTGCGAAAAAAAAAACTCAGAATCGGATGAACAAAGCTGGGTTTCAAAGTTTCAACGATTCCAAAGAGAACAAAAGCAGGATTAAGCCGAAATTTGTTTTAAAAAATAAATAACAGCTGTTCTAGTGAACGGATTCAATTTTAATCAAATTGCAAAAAAATACTTTCGAAATTAATTTACTTGGAACCTAGTATCGATATATTTGTATCAATAAAACACAAATCGGTAAATATTTAGAATCACGACTTTTCCGAAAAACGACGGAAAATTGTTTCTTCTACCATGGTGATGTTTATTTCATCATAGTAAGTGATATTTCATCGGGGGATCATTTCCCATTAATTCCAGAAGTTATGGGGTTTTGGGGTTATGGGGCAACGGGGACATTCATTCTAGTAGTCAATTTCGGCTTTCTCCACCACAATATTATCATTTGTAAGTAAAATAAAATATTAAGGAAAAAAAATCCATTTTGCGCTGTAAAAAAATTTTAGTAAAAATTTTGAGTACAAAGCATCAGCTCTCTCCAAGTAAATATCACTTATTATGATGTAATATAAGAGTTCTAAGCGAAAAAAAAAATTGGTTCATAAACAATTGGACAATAAAAAATGTCAACCTCCCCCAACGAAATATCATTGCTAGTGACATAATAAAGCTGATCATCACGGAAAAAAGAATTTCCCGTCGTTTTTCGGAAAAGTCGCGATTCTAAATTTACCTAATTCTTTTTTTTTGCAGGAAATAAAACCGACGAAAACCTTGTTTTTAGATGACAAGCAATGAGCTTAGCCCGAGGGTAGTTTTCTATAGCAACCCGTAGTAAAAAACTCCATTGAATCGCCAATGGCAACCAATGGTCCTCATACGACTCCATTGGACAATGAATGGGGACCCATTGAGATTTCCGCATTTTTCAATGGCGTATAGGAACGACCATTGATCAGTGAATGGATATCCATTGAAAAGTCACCATTGCCCAATGACGTCCATTGGACAGCAAATGCGGTTGAACCGAATTATCACCATTACTCAATGATGCCCATTGGAAAGCAAATGCTGATGGACCGCGCCATTAGCATTGCCCAATGGTGTCCATTGGAAGGCAAATGCTGATGAACGAAATGATCAGCTTTACCCAATGATGTCCATTGGGAAGTAAATGCGGATGAACTGAATGATCAGCATTACCCAAAGATGTCCATTGGAAACCGCGTCGCGTTAGTTCCGAGACTTGGCGCGAGATGTCGCAGGACGGCAACCCGCTGAACTCCCATACGGATTATGCGAAGAGTATGCTTATCTAGACGATTGTGAGCACGGAATATTAGCAGAAGTCGGTGTCCAAAAAATCCATGCAAGGAGTTCTTGCCGACTGATGCCCAGGGGATAATCCCTATTCCGTTTGAAATGGGGAAGTCAATCCTCATTGGAAAATCCCTATTCGATTTCAAATGGGGAATTCAATGGCGAAAATGTCCTTGGGGCAATTCGGCATTCATCTCCATTGGTTATTTTGGCAATGGGGAATGAATGGCGATTTTTCAATGGTGACGAATGGAGTTTTTTACTATATGAAAGAATCTCAATTGATTATCGCCATTCATTCCCCATTGCCTACAAAAACCAATGGAGATGAATGCCGAATTGCCTATGGGGATTTTCTTCATTGAATTCCTATAGGATAATCTCCATTCCGTTTCAAATGGGGAAGTCAATCCTTATTGGAAAATCCTCATTCGATTTCAAATGGGGAATTCAATGGCGAAAATCCCCTTAGGCAATTCGGCATTCATCTCCGTTGGTTATTTTGGCAATGGGGAATGAATGGAGATTTTTCAATGGCGACGAATGGAGTTTTTTACTACGGGAACTATTTTCTTATGGTGGCCGTTTTGCCCCGCTCACCCCTATGATGCACATTGCATTTAACAGATCTATGTTTAGTATTGCAAATCGGGTCAATTTATTCGGCCGTGTCGTCTCGCGACAGTGTACAAGCGATTCCTCTTTGAGTCAGCGATGCAATTTTCGTCTGTACAAGTCAGTCCACATAGCATTTTGTTGGCAGTGATACAGCGGTTCCTCAAACCCAATCTGCATTCGATAATCAAAATTAAAGGTTCATCAAAGAAGAAACATTTTTTTTAATCATACCTTGAATAGTCGGTTCGTAGATAAAAAAATTTCAAATAGAAAAACTTTGTATCCCGCCTCAATGAAAAGAAATTAAGAAAAAAATCGATTTTTGGCGAAAATATTTAACTTCAAATGTTTCGAGCTACCCTTAAATATTAATTTTCCAACTGCATCGTTTAGAGATTTTTTTTCCGTGAAAAAAAAATTTGAGGGGTGAGACTTGAAAAAAAGTAAGATGCTATATGTAAAAATGATGTTTCTTTGATCATTTATATCGATGAATCATTAATAAGTTTAGGCATATTCGAAAAAAGTAACTTTACAAATTCCTCCCTGACGAATAATTTATAAATAAATGATTTATTTATAAATTTATAAATTATGCATAAAATTACCCACAAGTTGTTAAATATGATTCTCTATGTGAATAGGTAACTTCTCTACCCTACCTATGCCGAAAGCTCAACCTTTCCGAGGTACGACGTCTAAAAAAAAAAATAATAATTTCTGAAAATGTTCTTTTTTTTTAATAATTCGCGCTACCTTCATCGATTGCAGCACTCGCTTTCGCAGCACTCATAAATACATTTCACCAGATTGTATTGTGAATAACCCAGAGTCACATCCGTGTAAATCATTGTTTGAAGAGGAAAAAATCTAAACATACGCCCTTCTGATCGTGATCGTAGCAACGCCGACCAACGAGGCGTTGTGAGCTGCGCGCCCTTTAACGAGCCTTACGATTAAAAAAATGCTCACATTTCCGAGACGAGAAATTTCATTCCCATCGTCGGGTTTGTCGAAATAAAAAATTGTTGCTCGATCACATCTCTACTTTTTAAAAAAATGATAAATTATTGTCCTTTTTTGCCCTTTATCTCTCGCTCACTCTTTCTCTGTCTCTCTTTCTATCTCTTGTCCCGTAGAAAACCTTTGCTCTCTCGCATAATTGTACTTCTTTTTTTTCTTATCTTTTTTCAGCAACTCCGTCTTTCAACCCTAAACCCAGACCCTTCTCCCTGACCCTAGCGTGAACGCGGGCAGCTCTCAACGTGTCGCAGACGTCGTCAAAATTATCCTCGTTGAAAATATATTCAAATATCTATTTTTTTTTCGCTCGCCTACAAATTTTTTTCTCTATCCTTCAATAATTATTGCATAAATAATTTATTCGCGAAGCTGTCGCTGTACCGGAATCTCCATTAATCGCGATTCAAAAAAATCGTATCGGTAACCGTTTTGTATTTTTCGCTGTTAAAAAATCGTTAATCGGAAATAACAATAATAATGTTAATAATAAAGAGAAACATATCATTGCCGAAGATACTGTTTTATCACGGATGAATTCATTGATCTTTTTTTCACGTCATTTCACTCATCAATCATAATCGCTGATGCCTTCTTCATCCTCTATTATCTAAGATACTGCGAAAAATCTGGTCCGGATTCCAAAATCACAATAATTCATTCCTCGCCAACTCATGATCCCTCTTTTTCCTTTTCTCTACTTGCCTCGTCGATCGAGTGAATTGATCACTGATCCACGATGACATTCGATTTTTTTCAGCTTTGCAATTTGATCTCATCGCGAGATTTTGCCAAACAGTGACATGAGCTTTAAAGTGCAGGATTTTTATTTTTTTTTAGCACTCAAGGAGAAACTTGATTTATATGTGATAAAATTTTTTTAAGGAGTCGGAGCGCTTCCGTGAAGTTTTATAAACGCAAAATATGTTCAGAAAATATATTTCACTTAAAAAATAATATGTGCTAATGATATAATCTTTTGACATAGCTGAAATATATGAAAAAATATATTTTTGCGCCAAAATCTTCTCGCTGATATTTCCTGCATATTAATTTCCATGGAAGCGCTTCATACGTTCCTCTAATTAATTATAATCATTAATTTTTGACCACGTGCGATTTTTTAATTTACCACTAAAACAGCAACAAACAAACGTTTATTAAATCGAGCATCTAGTGAGAATTCAAAATTTTTTAACTGAGCTCTCAAATCATTATTACTTTCAAGTTATCAGCACTTTTGTTGTTGATCAAGATTTATTTGATAACAAAATATTTCTCTAAATTATTCTAATTTTGAAAAATAAATAGCCTGATAGGCATGTCAATGAATAAAACATAATTAACTTCAAGTAACTTTTTTCAAACTAAACAAATAATTTATGTAGCCGTAACTTGAAAAAAAAAATTTAATATATCCGAGATATATTTTCTATATCAGTCACCTATATTTTATTTCCATGGAGAACATGAACCGAATAGATTAACATCTACACAATTTTTGTATGCAATTAAAAAATTCCACGTGGCCAAAAATTAGCACAAACTCTGTCGATAAAGCAGAACATGTTCGCATTGCCTAAATCGCTATTAAGTCGCTTTAGTCGCTTATACTGACCGCATACTTTTTCTGTTTTTTTTCTCTCTCTCTTCTTGTCTCTCTGTGTTTCCGCTAATGCAAACTTGTTAAAAAAAACCTTACCGCAATCGCTAACCATCGTAACTAATCAAAATCAATGTCCTACTTCGGTCCTAAATCCCTTGATCCTAAACCTTCTCTTTCACGAATCCCCGCAAAAAAATGCTTCCTATCGTCAATCCTATCGGAGCAGAAAGATATTTCGAAGAATCCGACTATTACGAAACGATCGAGGCGCCTATCGTCAAAACATTCGAGTCATCGCAAACTCGGTCCGTGGAGGACGAAAATCAGTATCAAGAGGAAGAGGCGGTCGTGACATCGGTCAAGAGGAAGAGTCTCGTTTGGCCACCGGCGAAACCACTCGAGGACATAACGTATCCAACGGCAAGTCCAATTTGGATAGATCCGAATCCGATTCTCGACAGGCGTCCGCGTCACAACGTGCGTGAAAAAAGGACGACGATACAGGAAGCATCGGACAGTCGTTGTGGCAGCCGTTGCGGGAGTCACTGCAGCAGGTACGAGGATCACGAGCGATATTCAATAGCGTCATCGTCGTCGCGTTTCAACGTCAATAATCGCGAGACCAGTGTAGATCGAGCCAATTGCGCGCAGCCATTTCATCGAAGGGTCGAAATGTCGGAAAGTCGTCGTGATTGTCGACCAGCCGTTTATACCGCGCGTTCATGCTCAGCTGAAGGAATAAGACGATCCCTGACACCAACGAGAATATCGCAACCGATACCGAAACCCTGGGTCGCCACTGTGACAACAGGTCCGATGTTCTACGGTCACGTGGAGGGACCACCGCCACAGCCGGAAGTGGAAATCGTTTGTCGTCATGTCTGTCGTTGCCAGATAATATGCGAGAGAACATCGGGCCCCGAGCACGCGCAGCAGCACACTTATCGCGAGGTATCATGCGAATTGTGCCGACCACCGGTGCAACAGCAAATTTTAACGTATACCGAAGTGGCCAAGGAACCCGAACAACCGCAGCAAGTGTCGTCATCACGAGACACCGACAGCGAAGTGGTCGATCTATCGAAAGTCGTACCACCGGATGTCGCCGTTTGTCCAAAGGGCGTTGACAGTCAGCACAATATGTTCACCGAGACGATGGAGAAGGACGTCGGTGACATACACATAAAGAAAACAACGATTTATGAGAAAACCGTCGAGATACTCTCGCCCGATCGTGCGAGATCGCCGGAGTTGGAGGAACCACCAAAAGTGACCGAATCGATCGAGCCCAGTCGCGCGACACCCGACGAGGAAAACTTTCGGCGATCCTCGGTGGTGACGCTCGATCGCGAAGTTCATAATATATCGGAACGTCGTACGAATGCGGAATCAACGGAAGTTTTGACATCGGCGATCGACACAGCGCAGCTTGTGGAGGCAGCGCGCAAAGAGGAGGACGAAAAGAGACGCGAGTACGAGGAAATTTGTCGGGAGGAGAAGGAGCGTTTGGTTCGTCAGGAACGAGAGTGTCAGGAACAGGAGCGTCGTTACGAGGAGGAGAAAGTACGTAGAGTAGAACGGAAAAGATTGATTTGTGGTCCACCAAGGAGAAGAGAAAATGTGGAGGAGAGACAGTACAGACAGGAGGAGTGTTGTCATCGTCAGCAATATACGAGAGAGGTGGAAACTACGGAGTCGGAGGAAGCACAGAGTGAGGAAAGATACCGGGAATTGAAGGAGGAGATCGAGATTCAGGAGAACTTCCAAGAGCTCGAGGAGCAACGAGCTCAAAGTTTGCGAGAACAGGTCGAGGTACATCAGAGTATAAGGGAACAGCAGCCCCAGCAGCCGGAGAGACGTCAGAGTCTTCAGGAGCGAAGATTGTGCTCCAGATTTCGAGATACACAAACCGACAATGAAGCTCGAGAGAGACAGTATCAGGAACAACAGCATCAATCATCCGCTTCAACGGTTCAACAACAATCGGATACTTGTCAACGAAAACACGTGAAATTCGTGAATGAAACGGAAACGCCAAGACAATTGCCACCGTCCAACATCAAGAATGCGACTGCCAAAGAATGGAAAACCAGTTTGACAACTGCACTGACGACAGCACCAACGCGTCCTTACACGACATTCGACACATCCTCCTGTCAGCGAGACGATGAGAATGAAAACAGTCCTAAAACAGTTTACAGCAGAGAGGTCATATACGAGGAATCCAGCAAACCTTGTCCAGCGCCAGTCCCCGTATACGAAGATATCGGTAGATCGGCATCGCCGTTTCAGGCTGCTCTGATGACAGCGCCCGAGCGTCCTTACACGCCACTTGGACGCGAATCCAATCGGAATCCCGACAATGTCATTTGCGTCGATAGGTCGCAGACACCGGTGGATTCAACGACGGAAGAAGGCTACTGCCATCCAGCTGAGATACTCTACATAAACGATAAGACTCGGGAAGCCAGATCACGAGAGAGAAATCTTCGCAGAGTCGAGGGTCCGAGACCATTGCCGACACCACCGCCCGATCATCGTTTGCGAGACTCTTCGGCATCACCGGCTAGATCACTGTCAAGACCAGGAACACCGAAGGATCGTTCACTGATGACGGGACTCAAGAAACCCGGCACGATACCTTCGTACCAGAGATATTTGGTCTCGATGCAGCAGGATTCGGTCGAGGCACAGCCATGGGTTCCCAGTCGAACGCCCACGCCAAATCGTCCCAAATCACCTGCCACGGGTCCACCTGAACCACCGGCGTATTGCGCCAAAGCTCATGCTCCACGAATACGCGATGATCCATCACCCTGTCAAAGATACTCCACGACCACTTGTCACCAGCAGTCTTCGTACGCGTTACCGGAACGTCGGGACACATATTCCTATCATGTGGAGGAGGACACTGCCACTGGACATCAAGCCAGAGACTATCACGGTTTTCAGAGTTCCGACTACTCGGAAGATTCCCAATCGCGGGACATCTGTCAGAGGCGTACAGTGGAGGAGGAGTACAGGAGTTGCAATGAGAAATTCGGGGCATCTGTTCAACGGAAGAACGTTCATGAACATCCACCGAGTTGCTCGATCAGTAAGGACAATCGGGTACAACCGTCACTGGCTTGTCCTCTGGCTCATTGCTCGGGATCCGATAGATTCCCACGAACGGGAGTTCGCGTTCTGCCACCGTGTCCGCCACAGCCAATCAACCCCATTCAGTTTCAAGAGACACGCAGAGTCTATCATCAGGAGAGAACATCGGGCGGTGCCTTCGTGAAACAACAGACTAATATTGGATGTACGAATTCCGGTGTCACGATAATGCCTTCCGTCAGCTTGGCACCCTGCACGATTCCAGGATACTCGTCGGTGCCCTGTCCCAAACCGATACTCAAGAGCCCCTGCCCAAAATTGCCCTATCCGCAGATTCCCCTTGCCAATGACAACAATGAGGATCCATGCGGCAGTTGTCCGCTGAAGGATCACACGAACTGTCAAACAGTGTATCAGGAAGATTCCTGCACGACCAGCAACGATCAGAGCTTTCAGCCGATAGCCGAACGTCGCACTAATCTCAGCAATCAGCTTACGCAATTAACTATTAAACGTGACAAGCAGCATGTCGTTCAGCTTTGCAAGCCACAGACTCAATCCCAATCTCAGTGTGTGATTACCGATACCCGATCGATCAAAACACAATACAGCGGTTCCCAGAATCCCGGACCAAATTTTAATACCCAAAGAAACGTAGATCCATATTTGTCATCCCAACCGGATTTAGGTAGCGGTATCGGAGCTCCTGGTGCTGGCGGTAAGAGCGGCAAATTTGCCGGCAGTTCAGCGCCAAAACGAGGACGGGGAATCCTTAATCAGGCAGGAGGACCGGGATCACGTCAGCCGCTTTGCGGTCATTGCAGCTGTTACGTCAGGTAGACAAGGCCCGTTGGCATTTGAGTGGCTGTTTTAGTTTGGCGCGTGGTCGATTTAAAAAAGAAAAACCATAGGCATGCGTGTTTCGTTGATTTTAATTTGCAGCCTTTGCAGCGAGACATTCAACGAAGTCCAGGGCTTGCGATTTTCAATGTGGAGATTTTTGAAACGTGTCTTTTGTCTTTACAGCAAACTGCCATTGTTATTTTGAAGCTAACTTTCGATGCATGTTTTCAACAGCTAACGGAGACAAAACTAACTCCCTAAAAACCGCTCAAGCTCTCACACCAGTTTGCTGCACGTGCGACAAAGAAATTACAAGGTTTGTAGTTGATGTTCCCTTTTTTTAAATGAAGAATCAATGTTGTGGTCTTGTGAATGTCACATGTTTGAGATAGTGCAAAACTTTGATAAATACTTAAGGATCATTAAACATGTTCGAGATCTTTGATTGATTTGTCTTTTTATTATCAGGGGACCGTTTATCACAGCCCTTGGACAAATATGGTGCCCGGAACACTTTGTCTGCGTGAACTCGCAATGTCGTCGAGCACTGCAGGACATTGGTTTCGTGGAGGAGAAGGGTCAGTTGCATTGCGAATATTGCTTCGAGCGTTTTATCGCACCCGGATGCAACAAGTGCAACAACAAAATCAAGGGCGTAAGTAGTTTACCTAAAAAACAGGGTGATCCTTGACATTTTTTGTTCTGTAACATTGCAAAAACATTCTGCAACGTAATGCATTGAAATTTCAATTTGCCTCTATCAGGACTGTCTGAATGCTGTTGGAAAACACTTCCATCCTGAATGTTTCAATTGCTCCTACTGCGGTAAGCTCTTCGGCAACAGTCCCTTCTTCCTGGAGGATGGATTGCCCTACTGTGAGGCTGGTAAGTAAATTATGAACTTCCGACAAAAATTTTATTGAAAATAAATCATTACGAACTCAGAAAGAATTGATCATTTATTGCGGAAGAATTACAAATCTCACGCGATTTGGTAATTTATTTGAAAACAATTACAATTTCCGTACACTGAGAAATTATTTTATTTGTAGTCAAGAAATATAATATATTTAGTCGGAACCTTAACGTAAATATTCCTTAACTGTTACAATCTTTGTTAATCGTTAAGAAATATTTTCTTTGTTTTAAAATAATGTATTAACTGCACTGAGAGAAAAAATTACTGAATTTGAGAACATGAAATTAATTATTAAATGAAAGTATTAATTCGATAATTTATTTGTTGAACCAAGAAAATCACTCTTCATTTAAAAAAATATTTTCACGAATCTATTACTCCATTATATTCAACTTTTATTTAATAGTAACAATTAAATGCATGATAGATTTGATTAAATTTGTATTCATTGGATTAATTACATTGATCGCATCATAAGCTTGAGATTATTAGAATCTAAAAAACGACTTCAATACGAAATTATTTTTTTCGAACAAAATTATTTCTTTGCAATAAATTTATCATTATTTTACTTCTAAAAATATTTCTGTATTTTCAATATTTATTAGATATAAAATTGATTGTGATTATTTGAAAAGAAGCTGTAGTAAAATAAATAACACATTATTTTATTCGAATACAATATTTGTACGGAATGATGAAATTTTTATTTCCTTCAAGCAAAGAACTATCATTTCTATAGTATACTTTAATAGTATACATAAGTTGTTAAAAATTAAAAAACTGGTTTTCTTAATGTTTTCTTATATTCGAATCTTCATAACTCCTAACTTTTTTCAAGTGCATAGGAGTAGTCGATAGCGTAATAGGTAGCGTGTTAGGTATAGTTAGGTAGGATAGGTATGATGGTAGGTAGGGTCGAGGGTTCGAATCTCGGTCGAACAGAGAAAGTAGATCGGAGAATTGGCTCAGATTTGTCATTTTTTTTATTTATCTCTTTTTGGGGTTACTAAACTATGCATATTAAATTATTTGGCAAGGGCTATATATTTTTTATAAAATGTTTAGCAACAATTAATTTTTCTTGAATCAATCATTTTTCCTGTTGATTGGACTAATTAATTTGTTGATTCAACCAATTTTTTTCTCAGTGCTTCGTGTTTTAAAAGACACGCATGTTTCGAATAATAAAATGTGTTCTTGATTCAAACAACATATTACATATAATTGATAACATATTGTTAGATTCAAGTAAATTCGTTTATTGAAACAGAAATTTAGGGAATGGACTGAAAAAAATGAACCAAGTAAATATGTAAGGGAACCAATCTAATATGTTTTGGTAAATAATGAAAAAAAATGATTTTTTGCCTTCAAAACTTTATTTCATTGGTTCTAGTAATTTTTTCTCTCAGTGTGTTAACAAATAATTCATTTCGCCATATTCAACTTTATATTTGTTAAAAGTTAACAAGTTCTGGTACATTGTTTTCTCAGTGTAAAGATTCGTAATTTATATCAAAACAATTATAAATTCTGAAGATATTGATCGTTTATATTGAAACAATGCTAATGACAACACTTTGTTCCACTTCATTTTGCTTTTAAACATTTTTACGATCAATCGCTTTTTTTCGCAGATTGGAACGAGCTATTTACGACTAAATGTTACGCCTGCGGATTCCCGGTTGAAGCCGGTGATCGTTGGGTCGAGGCTCTCAACAACAATTATCACAGCCAGTGCTTTAACTGCACGGTAATTGAACTGTTTCTTAATTCAATTTTTGATTCTTTCATTGTGAATTATCAATTATCATTATCCATAAACGGTGATAGCAATCAGAATCAAGGGAAATTTAAATCGTAAAATTAATCGTGATCAACATCAAATCCATTGATATTGTGAAAAATTAATGTTAAGCGATCATCACAATGTGACCGCCCGAAAAATTGCCGTTTTGCGCGATTTTTTTCAGGTGGATAGAATAAGCTAATCGATCTAATTTTTTTTTTACAAATTGACGCACCGATTAAGTATACAAAATGATTTTTTTTTAAATTTCTTTATTTATTGCTTAACATTTTTTTTATTTGCGGAAAATTTCGTCGAAAAAAAATGTTATCCAATGGTGTCCAGGATTGCGACTACAAATTTTAACCGAAACAAAAATTTAAAAAAAGATTATTAATCTGTCGGAAAGCCGCTATCGTCCTATGGAGGTTTTTTTAGCGAAATTAAAAAAAATGGCGGCGGTTTGAACAAAAAAGTATCAAAGGGTATAGCCGGATAAGCATGTGAAATGTGCCCCCAGCAATTTTTAAAATTCCACATGGCTGATCGATTTCTAATTGAAAAAAAAACATTGTCCTAAAAATTTCAGATTTTTAACCCAAAAAGTGATGACATAATTCAAAAAAACGTGTTTTTTAGTTTTTCTTTTATTGTAACTATTCTACTGAATATTTTTGTACACAATTTTTTTTGCTAAGAATTACTAATAAGAGATGTTGAAAAATAATTTTGTTATGAGTTTTTAATAATTCCTTTTTAAAAAATAAAATAAAAAAGTTTTTGTCGCTATATTTAAAAATGTTCCTTTCGGGTGTCAATCACGAATTTTTCACAGAAACCTCCTTTCTTTTTCTTCTGATTACATTAAAATTTTCAATTTGATCAATTTGTTGCAACGTAGTCAAAAAAAAGAAAGATCGGTTTTTTTAAATATTTTCTTCGAATATTATTTACTATTTACTTGTAAAATATTTGTTTTCACTTCAAAATATATAAAAAATCTTATATTATTTCTCCATACTGTTAGGGATAATTATTCAGTATTATAATAAAAACGAAATTTTTAATTTTATAAATTATGTTATATTAATATTGCTCAACAAAAGTTTCTATCAATTATTTATATTGAATAAAATAATTTCATATCGAGATCTCAATTTTTCTTTAATACAAGTAATGAAATGAAATTACCTAATTACCCTATAACTATTAGCAATATTTATCAAGATGAGTCCAAGACCATAAATAAATATAAATACCTGTCTTGATTAGATTTGGCGCAAGACTATGTCGATATTGCTAATAGGATACAATATGAGAAATTATTTGTGAAAATGGTTTCAAAAAACAATTAAGAATTATTGTATTAGGAAGAACAAGAAAAGAGTTTTCTGTGAAAAATTCGTTATTAACACCCGAAAGGAAAATATTTAAATATAGCGACGAAAACTTTTTTTTTTTAAAAGTAATGATCAAAAACTTAAAAAAAAATTACTTTTTACGTCTCTTACCTGTAATTCTTACCCGAAAAATTTTCGTAAAAAAATATTCACTAGAATAGTTGCAATAAAATAACTGCTGAAAAACACGTTTTTTTGAATTATGTCGTCACTTTTTGCGTTAAAAAATCTGAAATTTTCAGGAAAATGTTTTTTTTCAATTAGAAATCGATCAGCCATGTGGAATTTTAAAAATCGCTGGGGGCAGATTTCACATGCTTATCTGGCTATACCCTTTAGCCTTTTTTCGACAGTTTTTCGTAAAAAAATAGGTAGATTTTAAAAAAAAGCTTCCATAGCACGATAAGGAATGGTGTGAAGAATGTTCTGTTAAAATTTCAAACGGATAGCTTGAAAACTCTTCCTTTGAACGTCTATAACCGTGTATACTATCGGATAATGAAAAAAAAAACGATTTTTTGAAAATGTTACACTGTGATAATCCCTCAAGTCGAGACTATAATAATTACAATCAGTAACCAAAATTGTGAGTCGAATAAACGATAACTTGGAAAAAATAATTATAAGCAAAGTTCAAATTAAATTACATTTGGAATAAGTAATGTGTTACTCAAACTCGATATAATTTAAATTACTTTCATGTCGTATCGATAGTAATTGATTTGGATTCTCATTGTCAATGCATAACGCAGTTGTATTTAATTGGATTTTCAATCATCATTATTTCTCGTAATTGTAATTCATTGGGCTTTCAATCGATAATTATGTTTTTACAATTGTAATTGATATTGCTCTCAATTGTCATTATTTTTCGTAATTGTAATTGTTTCAACTCTTCATTACGATTACTTTTTGTAATTTCAATTCATTCGACACTTTCGATTACGATAATTTTTGTCAATAACACAGGCCCACAAAAAAATAAGTTGTGTGTGCTGGCTGTCCCACTACATTTTTCCTACGTATTTTGTCCCGCTGAACACGAATCTGAAGTTACCCCTACAGCACATAACATTGCTGCAATGTTGCAGCAATGTTGTCATATTGCACGTGCAATGATATATTGCAGATGCGTTGTGGCAACATTGCTACGCAACATTGCACTAAAACTTCTCAGCAATCTTTCGGGAACGTTCCTAAGCAACATACCTGCAATATTTTGTTGAAACGTTGCGAGTAAATTGCAGCAATATTGGTGAGATCAAACTTCAAATTTTAAACAACACGAGCGTAATGAATATGAACGATCAATTGAAAAAGATCTATTCATGTATTCCTTATAAAATATCAATAACGATTGATTTCGAGTCATTTTCTTTTTTTTGTTTGATATTTATTTTCAAAATTTTGTTGCGCTTTGACATTAATAAGACACGTGATATTAATAATATTGAGACATTGTGATATTCGTATTGAAAAAATGTTTTATATCAAAAAAGCTATAAAACCAAAATACATTTTGTTTCTGAATTATTCTTATTCGTAAAATATGACTATATACTGTAACGGGACAACCTGGGCCTGCCACGATCTCGGCACTTCGCCTGAGATCCGATAGGTGGCGGCGGTCCGTGGGCGCTCTCGCGCTGGCGAGAGAGCCACCGAGCACCGATAAAGGTCCGGTGTATTACCAGCACCGGGGTCCTCAATTAACAATCAATTGTTAGAATATTTACCCGCGCTCTGTGGTCGCGCCAGTGTTGTTCCTATCGGCACTAAAGTATGAATCTAGTACTTTTTTGATTTTTTTAGTACTATAGTACCACCATGACGAATCTAGTACCACTCGCTTAGTACCTTGTACCACCAGTACTATTTAGCACACTTTTTGGACTTCGAAAGTTTTCGAGCAGATTTTAGCTAATATTTTTATCGACTGATGGTATAGAATGACGCTACTATTTTGTCTTCTAGTACAGTGAACTGTCACCTATTTTACATGGTTGAGCTTGAGACTGGCGCTCGCCACTTATTTTACAGCGTGAGGGGTTCCCCACCACTGATAGAAATGGTGGCGACATCTCACGGCAAGGCGCGACATCACGACGGTTAACACAGAGAGGAGAATAGAGTGGGAGATAGGGGGAGGATACCTCAGTAAAATAGCCGGTCGTGATTTTGTAAAATAGCTGGTGGTAAAATAGATGAGAATTGACTGTACTAAATTATCTTCTTTTGTTTCACTTACGGTTTGCCCTAATCTTAATAACGATAAAAAAATATGAGCATGTTTTTCAATACGAGATGCAATTACCGCATGACATTTTATTCAATTTAAGAGTAGTTTAAAGGTCAACTTAACCTCAAAATTTGTTCAACACATTTTTCTCGGAGATGGCTTAATGGAATAAGAAAAAAGAGTGGGCACACCTGCGTAATTAATGTGGCCCGACTATTATTTTTTTATTCCATCCAGTCATCTCTGAGAAAGATGTGTTAAAAGTTTTAGCTCTATCTCTCTCGCACTCAAGAGAGCGGAAAGGTGGAGAAGGGGGTTTGTGACATGGAATATTTAAATTTTCCCGCCGTATCTTCAGTCAATACGATTTAGTACCACTCTTTCCCGCTAGCACTATTCTAGTACTAACCGTCTGGCGTTTCTAGTACCCCTCTCTTCACTCGTGGAACAACACTGGGTCGCGCAGTCCTATGGACTTAAAACTACATATTTTTATTTTATGCAATAATTCAAATGATAAAGTTTCCACTGCAGGTAATATTTCTGAAATATTGAATATGCAATACGAGTTATATTGCTGGAATATTGCATATTGATTGGATGCAGTATTTCTGGAACATTGCGGAACATTGCAGCAATATTTCAATCGTCGGACATAGCAACATTGCAGCAAGATTGCAACAATGTTTTTTGCAATATTACAATGTTGTCGTGCAACATTTCAGCAACATTGCAGGAATATTGTGTGCTGTAGGGGTAGAATTAGGGGTCGCACATGAAATGTTCGAGAAAATCCATAAAAACTGATCAAAATCATGATCTAGTGCGCAAAAAGAAAGTTGTGTATGCTGGGTGTTCCAATACGTTTTTCCTACTTATTTTGTCCCGCTGAACACGAATCTGAAGTTAGAATTAGGGGTCGATGAGGAAATGCTCGAGGAAATCCATAAAAACTGATAAGATATGATATTTTTATCAGTTTTTATGCTTTTTCTCGAGCATTTCCTCATCGACCCTTAATTCTAACTTTAGATTCGTGTTCAACGGGACGAAATACGTAGGGAAAACGTAGTGGGACACCCAGCACACACAACTTTTTTTTGTTGAGAAAATCCATAAAAATATCATGATACTTTTATCAGTTTTTATCGATTTTCTCGAGCATTTCTTCATTGACTCCTAATTCTAACTTCAGATTCGTATTCAGCGGGACAAAATACGTAGGAAAAACGTATTGGGACACCCAGCATACACGACTTTTTTTTTTGCAAAAAGATTGCTAGATCATGATTTTTTATCAGTTTTTATGGATTTTCTCGAGCATTTCATGTGCGACCCCTAATTCTAACTTCAGATTCGTGTTCAGCGGGACAAAATACGTAGGAAAAACGTATTGGGACACCCAGCATACACAACTTTTTTTTTGTGCGAAAAGATTGCTAGATCATGATTTTTATTAGTTTTTATGGATTTTCTCGAGCATTTCATGTGCGACCCCTAATCTTAACTTCAGATTCGTGTTCAGCGGGACAAAATACGTAGGAAAAATGTAGTGGGATACGCAGCACACACAACTTTTTTTTTGTGGGCCTGTGTAATAATTACCAAGCAAAATAATTAGCAATGTCGTCTTAATTTTCTGTGCGAATCAGAATGAAGATGTAAATACAAATGTTACAAATTTTGTTGCAGATGTGCAAGAAGAACCTCGAAGGACAGAGTTTCTACGCGAAAGGTGGACGCCCCTTCTGCAAAAATCACGCTCGCTAATAAATAAATAATTGACAATATAATTAGCTTATACGCGACGACGAAACGAGAAAGAGGAAAGAAGAAACAAACACGAAATAGAATTTAGCGATCGATCGATTACAGAAGAAAGAAAATTTACGCGCGTTTGCAACGCGATTATTCTTATTTATTGTTCTTCATATTCACGATACCTCGTCAATCATTTATCAATCATTTGCCGAAACGAATTTTTGAACTAACCCACTAAAGAATATGCGAACGGCGAACGGATGATCGTTCGACACAGTGAAAAAAATAGAAAAATAAAAAATATTATGGCAAAGAGCGAAAAAAAAAATTATTCAATAAATAACGTCGAGAAATAACTTCTAAACTTTTTTCTTATCTTTGCGTGTCGCTGTCGTTCGTTATGATGATAATAATGATAATAACAATGCATATAATTAACCACGACTGTAAAATTCGAGTCCGCGATTGAACGATCATTTCCGTTTAAGAAAATCCGGACACGAGAAATCTGAATGCCTCGCTTGCAAATTATGTATCGTTTTAATCACAACGTGTGTAAGATATGTTTTTTTTTTGAACATTAAGAACAAACAACATATATAAATATATGAATATATACATGTATATAACTATGAATAAATAAATATATACGATCGTTTAACGAGGAGCAAAAAGCTCCGGAAAGCGTTCGCTCGACGAAATATCACGCAAAGTTTATCAGTGTAATTAGAAAATTACCGAGAAATTGCATGAATTTTGTTCTCCCGTGACTCGTTAACAAAATACACGTTATTCTCATTCTCGACAAATTTATTTTCGATGTTGCTACTATTTTTTTCTCTCCAAAAAAAAACATCTTTGACGTTAAATACTATTCAAAGTTTTGGGACCAAAAAGATTCCTCTACGGTCTTAAACAACTATGATCAGTAATAATTATTGATCATTATTCATCGTTGTTTAATGAATTGTTTAAACAATTTGTTAATTACTTTGGGCAATATAATTATTGATAATTGTTGTTTGTAGCATGCCAAATGTTGCTGAATTTTTTCAGATTTTTATTGTATCACGAAGTACAGAAATTTCAATCAGATACAATTTAGCATAAATAGTAAACAAAAAAAATTTCATAGGAATATTCTGAAATAATTCCAGGCGATCCCGTGTATACCTACGCTACTTTTTTCGTGATTGACATTTTCTCTTAAACTTAGTCTTTGAGTTACGTTGCATCTTTCAAAATTTGTCTCTTTTAGCCAAAAGTATAACTTTGCGAGAAAAAATCGTACGAAAATTTAACAAAAATGAAAATGGAGCATCTACTAACTCTTTCAAATGCATACGTAGGTAAAAAAGATTAAAAAAATGTCCTTAAGTTATGCACCCAATTTGCGATAGTCGGAAAAAAAATCATAAAAAATATTTAAAATGGGGGAAACAAAGCTGAATTCCTTCCCGCCAAAACGCTTTTTTAAAAATTCGATTCTTTTTTTTTTGACGGAATTATGCAACTTCTAGTGCGGCAAAAAATATCGACAAGTGTATCCAAACTTTTGAGCGGGGATTTTCAAAAATATTTAAACAAATTTTTAACTCAAAATCTCAAAAATGGACTGAGATATACCCAAAGGAAGTGCATCAGATAGTCCTTTAAGACTATCTGCCATCATATGGCTCAGGAATAGATAGTTTAATGTAAGTATAAATATTTAAGATAGAACTGCATTCAGAGTAAACGAATATGCAATAAAAACTTTAAACGCTTATATCTCAAAACGACTTTTTTGAACACGGTGGCATCGATTGCTGGAAGACCAATGAGCCGATTGTAATTTTTTTTTTAATTTTTGCAATCGCTGTGGCTAAGGTTGTGCCTAGCTGGTTTTCAAAATTTCGAAAATTACTATTTTTTAAGACCTTTTGAAAATAAAAAAAAAACGGTCAAAAAAATTAAAAAATATTCAAATCAGCGCCATTTCGCGAAAAAAATTATTTCAAAAAATGGCTACGCTTAACGATAGTCACTGTTGTGTAGATTAAACAAAAATTGAGATTTTTATTTCAGATGATTTTTCATTCCTGTATCGCTATGTCATTACATTCAAGGCAATAACTTTGTCAATTTTTAATATTTTTTAATGCAAAGTTGTATCAAGATAGTTGAATATACTTAATAATATGCTTTTTGTCTGATCCCCAAATAATCATCCCTACTTACAAAAAAAATTCACGAAAATCGGCTATTTTTAGCCCAGTCACAGTGGCGTTCCTCCTTAAGAATTTATCCTCGAAAGGAAATTTTTTAATTTCAATAATTTACGGGATTGTAGCTATTTTAGTACCGCAGCAACTACGCCCGTCACGTCGGAGCAAATCGGGCTATACAGACGTTTTTCTCAAAACTATACTTTTCTCACTACGACTGACATGATATCTCAAGTTCTACTCAACCGATCTACTTCAAATTTTTTACCAACCTTCAATGTATAACGCTCTATCGCCCCTATCACTAAAAAATTAAAAACTATGAAAAAAGAGTCTTCTCCGTTTCTTCCGTTTTCTTTGAGGTAGGGGCTAAAACGACATTCTTACTAATTAAGAATCGTTTTCTTAAATTTTGTATCAGAAGACTAGAAGGGCAATCGCGTCAGCCAGCCAGTGTTGGGCAGCAGCAAATTACATGGTGTAATTAATTACATTTCAATTACAAATCCCAGCTGTAATTTGTAAGTAAAAAAAAATTAATTACTAATTACAATTGTAATATGTAATTAAACCAGATTCCATTACTCATTACAATTGTAATTTGTAATGAAACCGAAATCCATTAACCATTACAATTGTAATTTGTAATTAAACCGGAATCCATTACCCATTACAATTGTAATTTGTAATTAAACCGAAATCCATTAACCATTACAATTGTAATTTGTAAGTAAACCGAAATCCACCACCTATTACAATTGTAATTTGTAATTAAACCGAAATGCATTAACCATTACAATTGTAATTTGTAATCAAACCAAAATCCACTACTCATTACAATTGTAATTTGTAATTAAACCGAAATCCATTAACCATTACATTTGTAATTTATAATTAAACCGGAATCCATTACCCATTACAATTGTAATTTGTAATTACACCGAAATCCATTAACCATTACAATTGTAATTTGTATTTAAACCAGAATCCATTACCCATTATAATTGTAATTTGTAATTAAACCGAAATCCATTAACCATTACAATTGTAATTTGTAATTAAACCAGATTCCATTACCCATTACAATTGTAATTTGTAATTAAATCGAAATCCATTAACCATTACAATTGTAATTTGTAATTAAACCGGAATCCATTACCCATTACAATTGTAATTTGTAATTTTGTATAGCTTATTGAATTTTCATTTTTTTCTCGGAAATTTTTTTGATTGTTGTCAAAATATTTATAAGTATGTTGTAAAAAAAAGATTGGTAAAAATATATATTTTTTTGTATTGAGCTCGACAAAACGCGCAAAATGTATGTCTCTAGACCAGAATACCACTTTAAAGAGCTCAAAAGAGGGTCAAGGGAAATGAAATAATTTTAGCGTTGAAAGGAATTGACAGAAAGTGCTCCTTCTAGAGAAAAAAAACTATATTTACTTCTCTAACGAAAAACTTCCAACCTGGGATGGCGAAATCTCACGTTTAATGAGCTACATCAATGGTACATATGTGTACTATATGGGGAATTTGGCGTTAAATTTGAAATGCTATTTCCCATCAGTGTTGCCAACTTGGGGATTTTCCCCCGAGATTCAGGGAAAAGATGGGCGCAATGGGATTTTATCAGGGGGCACATTGTTACTGCGTTTTTTTCGGGGGCGTGAAATTACAAAATAAATCCTGGTCAAAGGTATCTAATTCCGTTGAATTTTATTCGGAAGTTTTTGAAGATTGTGATTCTGCTGGAGAAAAGCGATTTGGAAATATCGCAAAATTTGCAATGGCTCTTCTCACGTTACCTCCCCTACAGCACACAATATTCCTGCAATGTTGCTGAAATTTTGCACGACAACATTGTAATATTGCAAAAAACATTGCTGCAATCTTGCTGGAATGTTGCTATGTCCGACGATTGAAATATTGCTACAATGTTCCGCAATATTCCAGAAATATTGCATCCAATCAATATACAATATTCCAGTAATATAACTCGTATTGCATATTCAGTATTTCAGGAATATTACCTGCAATGAAAACTTTATCATTTGAATTATTGCATAAAATAAAAATATGTAGTTTTAAGTCCATAGGACTGCGCGACCACAGAGTGCGGGTAAATATTCCAACAATTGATTGTTAATTGAGTACCCCGATGCTGGTAATACACCGGACCTTTATCGGTGCTCGGTGGCTCTCTCGCCGGCGCGAGAGCGCCCACCGACCGCCGCCACCTAACGGATCTCAGGCGTAGTGCCGAGATCGTGGCAGGCTCCAGGTCGTCCCGTTACAGTATATATATAGTCATATTTTACGAATAAGAATCATTCAGAAAAAAAAGATATTTTGGTTTTATATAGCTTTTTTGATATTAAACATTTTTTCAATACGAAAATCAGATTGTCTTAATATTATTAATATCACATGTCTTATTAACGTCAAAAGCACCATAAAATTTTGAAAATAAATGTGAAAAAAGAAAAAGAAAATGACTCGAAATCAATCGTTATTGATATTTTATGAGGAATAAATGAATAGATCTTTTTCAATCGATCTTTTTCATATTTATTACGCTCGTGTAGTTGCAAAATTTGAAGTTCGATCTCACCAATATTGCTGCAATTTACTCGCAACGTTTCGACAAAATATTGCAGGTATGTTGCTTAGGAACATTGCCGAAACATTGCTGAGAAGTTTTAGTGCAATGTTGCGTAGCAATGTCGCCAGAGCATATCTGCAATATATCATTGCACGTGCAATATGACAACATTGCTGCAACATTGCAGCAATGTTATGTGCTGTAGAGGTTACTTTAAACGCAAGTGTCGAACGTGCTTTTTCGACTTAAAGCGTAATTAAAAATGAAATATGCAACAAATTGTCACTTGAAATACTTCAAAGTATCATGATGGTAAGGTTTACTTTGCAAAGAGACTTTGGATCATCCCGTGTAGAAATGTGATAGGGCAACCATTAGTTGATTCTTGCCCCTGATCCGCCCTGCCTGATCCGATTTTCCTGGCAGGGCCCTGACATGGAACTTAACGACCTGGTCCCTAGTTATTACATTGAAATAATCACTTATTACCCGTGCCCTGCATGATCAGAATATGAACAGTTTCCGACGACGTTATTTTTACACTTTTAAGCAAAACATATTTTTATTTTATTACCCTGGCAGGGCTCTGATGTGAAAACTAATTGGATTGCCCTCCATCGATCATGATCAGGCCCCTATGACGATATGATCCGGCCCTAGCAGATCCTGATCAGGCCCCTAAGATTTTTAGAATCATGCCCTTAAAGGCCCTGATCACGGTCACGATCATACACCGAAGCGCTTTTTAAACAATTCGTTTTTACGAGGTACTCCTTTTTCAATGTATGCATCTTATTATTTATTTCGAGGCAACCCTTTCTTAGGGTACACTTTTCTTTTAGCAATCCTCGAAGAGAATATTAGATTCCGAGTGAACGGAAATTCTCTACGAGAATTAAATAAATAAGTACAATTACATAAGACGGCAGGAACTCCTTGTATGGATTCTTCCGACACCGACTTCTGCTAACATCCGTGCTCGCACCCGTCTATATAAGCATACTGAACACATTATCCGTATGCGAGTTCAACGGTTGCTGTCCTGCGACATCTCGCGCCAAGTCTCGGAACTAACGCGATGCGGTTCGTCGTGGTAATAATAATAATCCTCTGCCTACGTAACGAACTTGTGACAGGTGCACAATTGCTTGTTATTCTCGCGGAATAAAAGTGATAATGTAAATAATAATTAAATAATAATAATAATAATAATAAACGAGGCAATGATTGTTAATTTATTATTATTGTTATTACTATTATTGTTATTTATTATTATTATTATTATTACTATTATTATTATTATTATTATTATTATTATTATTATTATTATTATGATTATACTGAAAACCGATATACAAATAATTTTATTTTAATAGGGCAATCCATTGCGCAATCGATTTTTACTCTTGTTTTAGGTTTTTCAACATTTCTATAAATCTGGAGTTTGAAAATTATGTATAAATCTGTCATTTCCGTCTCTGAGATTCAGGAAAAATGGAGTTCGTTAATATTTAAAGAAGTTACGATCATTAAAAAATTTTAAAAATTCGGATTATAACTTGAAACTTGCAAGCTTGGTAAAAAAAAATCGTAAATATCGAAATTGATATCACGGATAGCTTGAAAATTTGATTATCAATCAGAGAATGAGTGTAATTTTTTTCAGATTTTAAAAAAGAGTTTTTTCAGTATCAGTCGGTAGTATCTTAAATTTTTTTCTAAATCATCAAAATGGGAAACAGTGTTGCCAACTATTGCGAGCCGTTCCCCTCTAGGATCGATTCAAAAAACCTTGAGATTTCCCTTGGAAATCCCTAAAATTTCAAAAGGCCATCCTGGTTTATCTAGACACATTAAATTATTAATTAACAACACTCGCATCAGAAGAAAGTTTGATTTTATTTATACAGGTGTATTTTACATTTTTATGAAACATTTAATACTCAAAAGTCTACAAAGCATCCAAAATGTCGTCGATAGCTTCAGCGTCCTGTTGAGTTTTGCTTTTGTCTCCGCTTTTGTGATCGTACATATTGACATTAAACAATTTGAGCATACGAGTGGAAGGAACGAATTTGACACATAATTTCTATCGGTAAAATTTGTTAGGAATAATTTTTTTCACTCTATAGCTGAAGTTTTCTATTACTAAAAAAATTAACGATTGATTTTAAGTTTCGCGAGGATCATAGGAAGTTTATGAATATTATTTAAAGAAAATTAAATAATGCGGAATGGAATAAAAATAAATTATTTAGAAAATAGATTATTCTCCGCAATACGCATGGCATACTTTATTACCATTGTCGTTTGCGTTTTTTCGTTCCCTCTCCAATTTCTTTCATCTCTCAGCGATGACCTTACACAACGACGGAGATAAACATGTACTTTTCATTACTACGCGAAACTCGCGAATGTAAATTTCGCTCTTACGATGAAATTCGTAGCATCTCTTACCTCGTGGAAAAATTTGTGCAAAACTCTGATGCAATCTTGATGATTTTTGTAGAGAGCGGACAAACGAAAGATGAAATTCGGATGATACCAGAAGGTAGCCTGTCTAGTATGAATTATATCGCCTATTCTGTGAAGTAGATTCAATGTAAAAAATTCTTTAAAAAATAATTACTGTTTTTTTTAAATTAATTCGTCTTATGATCATCAAAAAATTCATTTCTCAGCCTAGTGATACAAAAAAAAAGTAAAGAAATTTCATAGCCTGAATTTGAATTTATTTAAAATTAATTAATTAAATTTTTTAATTGTAATCGACACAAACAATGATTTTAGTAATTTTGTTTTTAATTTCATTTTATCGACATTCACGTTTTTTCATTTCAAGGCTATTCAAAATCATATCACAGATTGATCTTCATGCTTTTGTATTTAATGAAAAAACTATTGAATATTAAAAAAAAAATCTTATCCAATCACGAAATAAATTCCTCGTACGTGAAACTTACTCGTAAACGGCTCCGACGTTTTCGCTATGGTTTCTTTTGTGCGTGAATCGATCTTCCCATTGCCGTTTCTTTAATCGAAAAATTATACAACTCATTCTACTTTATTATTTTCTCAATGCACGAACGAGGCAACAATCAATCGAAATGATATTGAATGCATCACGATTCGCTTCTAACGATAATTTGTTTACCAGTATCTCGGTATTTTCATGAAAAATTTCGATAAAATCCTCGAGTATATTGAAGTGAAAGGTTGGCGTCAAAATCTTTCGTCGACTTTGCCATTTTTTACCTAAAAAATAAAAAAAAATATATTACAATTCACAGTTGAACGAAAATTTTGTTAAAATACTTTTTTTTTTATATTTTGGAATGAATTTTTTAAATAATGTTCTCATGCCATTTTTCAACCGAGGTTTGTCATATATTTCACTATCATGAGGATCACGTTTTTTTTTCAAAATCATCGCCATACTATGAAAAATAATTGTACTGATTCAATCAATTTTTTGTTAGATTCTTTCAAACATGAAAAAAAATGTTCGTGAATAAGAATTTTTTAAAATTAATTTGTTATCCAAAATAATCATAAATATTAATGTAAATTATTTTACATAATTTAAATCATTTAAATTAATTTTAATAAATTTCAATTAATCAATCAATATTTTTATTTAAACAAAAACAGTTGGTGAGCAGAGTTTTTTACATGAATTAATTATTTAAATTATTTAAATTACTCAATTTATTTATTTATATTTGTTTGAATTACTTCAGATAATTGAAATGATTTGAATGAATTTAATAATTTGAATCAATATATTTTTTTAAATTAATTTTAATTAATATTAATTTTTTTTTCACGAATAATTTAGTTATGGTTCTTACCAGCACTGGCCAATAATCCCGTACCCAGCCAAGGATGAAGAAATTCATAATCCGAACTTTCGTCGATATATGACGTTTATTGCTCATTATTGCTTCAACTGTGTTTGCTTTACTCAAAAATACGTATGCATACCAGCCGATCCAACCTTTGTTTATCCCTTCCCGATTTCCCCACAGCATCCTCATAGCAATTATCCGCTGATAAAGCCTAAAAATATTGATAACGTTTTCAAAATTCAACATATCTAATAGACTGTTTAAAAAAAAGCGACTATTTTTTGTTTTCCGAAGTAACATATTAAATACTTCTGGGAAGGTGAAAAAAGTCGTCTGTTAAAATTAGAGCTCTTAATAAAAATATTTAGCGGTGGCACATCGCAGATTTTGATTTCCTATTTAAATAACACAGAAAACAATGTCAAACCTTCAAATTTTTTATCTCGGCTTCAAGTCAATGTACCAGAATGAACGACACTTGTTCTTATTGAGAATTGAACGCTCTACAAAAAAGATCTCTTGTGATTTGTCGATAACTCACTTCTTCAAAAGTTATTCAAGGTTAAAGTTAAATTTAAAGTAAGTTTCACTTTTTTTTTTTAGTTTCCGGCAAAATGTTGAAACTTATTACTAAATATCGTAAACACTTTCCTCAAGCAAAAGTTTAAATTGCATTCACATAAATTACCTAATTTTTAAAGAAATTACCAACATAAGTTCACCCATATTCACAGTCAAATTTACATATGAGGGATTCTCTATCAATTCAGCCACTTTTTTTTCGACCATCGCAGATGTGCCCCATAATTGGTTATATCAAAGTGCTACTAAAAGGCATCCTATGTGAATTTTTGTAGATTTTTTTATTCACAATTTTAGAAATCGCCGTTTTTTTCCAAATAAATATATCTCGGAAACTTAAAGTAACTGAAAAAAAATGTCTATACATAAAAGTTGGAGTTTCGTGTTAGCATTCAAGCGGAATATTTAAAATAATTTTTACGTTCCGGTAACGTTGATTTTTCACCAAAAAAGGGGATAATTATTTTTTTATTCAAAAAAGGCCATTTTTTTTGGCTGAAAAAATTACAGTCTTCCAGTATATCTGACGATATCGCAAAAAAATCGCCAGAGTGGCATGGATCGAGGTTCTAGGGTAAAAAAATGAAACCACACAAATTAATTTTTTTTTCTACCGGAACCTCATTAACATATCTCGGAAACTTGAAGTTACTGAAAAAAAATGCCTACACATAAAAGTTATAGTTTTGTGTTAGCTTTTGAGCGGAATATTTGAAATAATTTTTACGTTCCGGTAACGCTGATTTTTTACCAAAAAAGGGGGGAATTATTTTTTTATTCAAAAACAACATTTTTTATTTAGCTAAAAAAATTATAGAGTCTTCCAGTATATCTGACGATATCACAAAAAAATCGCCAGAGTGGCACGGATCGAGGTTCCGGTAGAAAAAATAATAATTTGTGTGGTTTCATTTTTTTTACCCTAGAACCTCGATCCGTGCCACTCTGGCGATTCTTATGCGATATCGTTAGATATACAGAAAGACTCTGTAATTTTTTCAGCCAAAGAAAAATGGCTTTTTTTGAATAAAAAAATAATTTCCCCCTTGTTTGGTAAAAAATCAACGTTACCAGAACGTAAAAATTATTTCAAATATTCCGCTCGAAAGCTGACACAAAACTACAACTTTTATGTGCAGACATTTTTTTGCAATAACTTCAAGTTTCCGAGATACGTTAACGAGGTTCCGGTAGAAAAAAAATTAGTTTGTATGGTTTCATTTTTTTACCCTAGAACCTCGATCCGTGCCACTCTGGCGATCTTTTTGCGATATCGTCAGATATACTGAAAGACTCTGTAATTTTTTCAGCGAAAAAAAATGGCCTTTTTTGAATAAAAAAATATTTATCCACTTTTTTGGTAAAAAATCAGCGTTACCGGAACGTAAAAATGATTTCAAGTCATCCGCTCGAAAGATAACACAAAACTACAACTTTTATGTAGAGACATTTTTTTTCAGTTACTTCAAGTTTCCGAGATATATTCATTTGGAAAAACAATGGTATTTTCTAAAATGTTGAATTTAGAAATCTGAAAAAATTCACATGGAATGCCTTTTAGTAGTACTTTGATATAACCAATTATAGGGCAGATCTGAAATGGTCGGAAAAAAGTGGCTGAATTGACGGAGAATCCCTCATATATATTAGAACGTGAATAACTTTTGAAGAAGTGAGTTTATCAAAAAATCACAAGAGATCGTTTTTGTAGAACGTTCAATTCTCTATAAGAATTTGTGTCGTTCATTTTGGTACATTGACTTCAAGCCGAGAGATAAAATTTCGAAATTCGAATTTTTTTCCAGTGTTATTTAAATGGACAATCAAAATATGCGATGTGCCACCGCTAAATATTTTTATTGAGAGGTGCAATTTTAACAGGCATCTTTTTTCACCTTTCCGAAAGTATTGAAATTATATGTTACTGCAAAAAACAAAAAATAGTGTTCAATTTTCGTAGACGGATGTTAAATGAGAACAAGGCGCGTATACGCGCGAGCGACAAGTAAAAGGGAGGGGAACCCGCGCTGTTAAGGCGAGGCTAAATACCGACATTATTCCTGAAGCCCTACATTATCGACTCAAAATCGCTGTCCAAACTTTTTCCAATACCAGTGGATGAAAATCAATTAAATTTATGAATTAATGATGAATTAATTGCAAAATGCAAATGCGAGACATAAATCAACGTTTTCGTTAATTGCCACTGACTTGTCAGACAGTTTGGATAGAAGTCTGATAAAAGTAATGTTTGTTTCATAGGAATTCCACATGGGGCTGCCCTCTTTCGGATTTCTGTGAACTTAATTTCGCCATTTTTTTCCGATAAAACACGAAATTCATCAACATTTATCTCGTGATTTGGATTCCAAACTTACGTCGCGGTTTTGTCATAAAATAATGTCAAAGACGCATCGATATTCGTACTTTGGTGTTGGTTATGGAGCCCCACTCTTGGTTTTAGCCGAAATGCCGTAAAAACATTATAATTTAATATTTTCAATTACAGATTTTTTATGATAATCGGATCTGTAATTTTTTCTTTCGTTTTCCGAAAAAAATTTAGTGGGGCTCCATTTGTGCCATAATTCTGATGATACTGCCAAAAATTTATTGATTTTCATCCATTCGTGCCAGAACAAGTTTGGAATCCATTTTCGAGGTGCTAATGTCGGTATTTAGCCTCCCCTTAAGCGAGAGAGATAGAGATCGAGAAGAAGAGGAGAAGCGTTTGAGTGACGAGAGCGAGAGGTTGTGTCCGGTTGTGGCCATCATTATCGTTGTTATCGTTCTCGTCTAATTTAAGTAATTATAAAAGCGTGAGTTACGCTTAGACTTAGTATATCGCGTCGGTTTTCTGAATTTAAATAAAACGCATAGTTCCTGACAACATTAACAATAAATTGAGAGTATAATCATTTCGGTATATCTAGCCACGTTCCACTCTCTATCCTTGCCGGCTCGACGAGAGAAATCGAGTCGCATCGCCCACCGAGAGTCGCGATAGCGACTCGAGACAAGTACATTTACCTAACCTCACCGACTCGAGAAGCTTCCAGCGTAAATGTATAACCGAATTCTTACAATAGTCTTTTTTTTGAATCAGTCTAATATCTATAACTAATATATTACATATATTGTTAAATATATTTTTATAATCGCATTTTCAACTGTAATAAGTTAATAAATATCGATGGATATTTAATAACTATTGTAATTGACTTTCAAAGGACAACAAATTTATAAAACTCACAAATAATTATTTAAGCATATACGCAACAAAAATCACATTCAGAAGTAAATAATTGGAATGAAACGATTTTTCTTCCACCGACAATTGTATGTTTAATGCTAATAAAACTATAATATTCTTCATAGCTCACAAGCAAATATGAATGAAAGTTTCACAAGTGGTTTCCGTGGTGTAGTGGTTATCACATCCGCCTAACACGCGGAAGGTCCCCGGTTCGATCCCGGGCGGAAACATTATTTTGAAATTTCAATTTTTTTTTTGTCGAATACGACAAGAAAATTTAAAAACAAACTAAGAATAGTTCGAAAGGATTCTGTACACGGTTGCGAAGAATCTTTTCAAACTATTTCCATTCTCTAAACTATTTCCATACAATTTTTACCATTTTGGCATGAATAAATGTACAATATTTACAAATTTACAATAAATGTTCAATGTACAATTTCTCGTGCATTTCCCTAGCGGATTCGACGACCGTACATACGGTCGTAAATGGTCGTCTTGTCGACCGTAATTTTGTGGTCGTCAGAAAAAGCATCGCATTTTGCTTGTGGGTCGTTACGACCAAAAATTATAAGTCGTAACAACCCGTTCCTGGGTCGGTTTGCTGGTCGTTACGACCCGACATTTTGAGTATAATTTTTTGCCAGCTACGCGGGCCCTGGTCGTTACGACCAAAAATCTTGAGTCGAAGTTTTTTCCCTCCAGCTCGGCACCCGTGGGAAAAAAAACGACCCTGAATTTCTCGTCGTTACGACCACGGGCGCGGCCCTAGCGGATTCGACGACCGGAAGTTCGTTCGTAAGTGGATTTTTTTCAACCGATTTTTCTCGGTCGTAAGAAGTGGGTCGTTACGACTGAGAATTATTAGTCGTAAAGACCCATTCCGGGGGCCAGTTGGCTGGTCGTTACGACTGAGAATTATTAGTCCTAACGACCCATTCCGGGGGCCAGGTGGTTGGTCGTTACGACTGAGAATTATTAGTCGTAACGACCCATTCCGGGGGCCAGTTGGCTGGTCGTTACGACTGAGAATTATTAGTCGTAACGACCCATTCCGGGGGCCAGTTGGCTGGTCCTTACGACTGAGAATTATTAGTCGTAACGACCTATTTCGGGGCCCGTTTGCTGGTCGTTACGACCCGAAATCCTTAGTCGAATATTTTTTTCCCAGCGCCAATTAATACAAAAATTTGTATAGGTTATTCCGAAATAGCGCCCATACAATCGGAACTAATGAAATTTTACGCCCCAGATATCCACAATACTTAGGGATATTCGCAAGGGTCAACTCGACCGAAAGTGCAATGGAAGAGCTTCGCCCTGGAGGAACCGCCTTAATCATCACGGTAACCTCTGCGCTAGGTAAGTACTTGGCTTGGCACGCAGGCTGTCCGGTATATAACACCGTCATATGCCTATTTCGTTTGGGCACAGAGTTTTGAGCGCATGCGACGCCTAGTGGTGGACGCGTCAACTAGCGCTACCTAGCAGATTTGTTTACCAGAACTTTTCGGTCGTAATCAATGTGGTGGACGCGTCAACTATAGTTGACGCGTCCACCACTAGGCGTCGCATGCGCTCAAAACTCTGTACCCAAACGAAATAGGCGTATGACGGTGTTATATACCGAATAGCTAGCGTGCCAAGTCAAGTACTTACCTAGCGCAGAGGTTACCGTGATGATCAAGGCGGTTCCTCCAGGGCGAAGCTCTTCCATGGCACTTTCGGTCGAGCTGACCCTTGCGAATATCCCTAATGTGTATATCTCGGGCGTACAATTTTATTAGTTCCGATTGCATTGGCGCTATTTTGGAATAAACTATACAAATTTTTGTATTAACTTGCGCTGGGAAAAAAATATTCGACTAAGGATTTCGGGTCGTAACGACCAGCAAAGGGCCCCGGAATGGGTAGTTACGACTGATAATTCTTAGTCGTAACGACCAGCCAACTGGCCCCCGGAATGGGTCGTTGCGACTAATAATTCTCAGTCGTAACGACCAGCCAACTGGCCCTCGGAATGGGTCGTTACGACTAATAATTCTCAGTCGTAACGACCAGCTAACTGGCCCCCGGAATGGGTCGTTACGCCTAATAATTCTCAGTCGTAACGACCCAGTTCTTACGACCGAAAAAAATCGGTTGAAAAAATCCACTTACGACTACGACCGAAAAATTCTGGTCAACAAATCTGCTAGGGGGAGCTGGGGAAAACAAAATCGACTCCAGATTTTGGGTCGTAACGACCAGGGGCGCGGAGCTAGGGAAAAAAAATCGACTCGGGATTTCTCGTCGTAACGACCACGGGCGCCGAGATGAGGGGAAAAAAATTCGACTCTACATATCTGGTCGTGACGACCACGGCAGGGAGCTCGGAAAAAAATATGCGACTACACATTTCTGGTCGTAACGACCAGCGAATGGACCCCGGATCGGTCGATACGACTAATAATTTTTAGTCGTAACGACCCACGAGCGGACTGCGATGATTCTTCATACGACCAAAAAATTACGGTCGACAAGACGACCATTTACGACCGAAACTGTTTACGACCCTAAATTTAGGTTCGACGAATCTGCTAGGGAACTCTCCTATTTTGATTTTTTCTTGCAATAATGTCTTGTAGTGTGCCTAGAAAGCCAAACCTAGAAAGGTTTTGAAGAATGTTAATATTTTGAAGAGTGACCCTAGAACCTAGACCTAGAAAGCCAAACCTAGAAAGGTTTTGAAGAGTGTTAATATTTTGAAGAGTGACCGTTAAAATAATCGCCGATAACAAAAAATTAGTTATTTCAAAAATTTAAATGGCCTGATTCTGAACTGTCCGTTCAAAACCTTCAAAAGTTGAGGGAAGAAAAAAACTTTCGTACTTTAACGTCACGAGTGACTTACGTCACGGCATTCTTTGCTGCAGCGATATGAGGAAACGAACTAAAAAATAGAGAAAGGGCAATATAATTTAACCCTACATGCGAGGGGTGGGAGGGAAGCTAATGGGCTCTGAGTGAATCGTTTTGTTCGTCAACGACAAACAGTCACTGTTTTCTTTCGTTCGCGAATGCACCCTCGTATTTCGCGGTGAAAAAAATACTTTTATCAAAAAACAAAAAGCATTCACAAAATTCGACCAGAGGTTAGAGTTTCGAAAAAATCATCGTGACTCCACGATTGAGGAGTCGAAATTAAATCTAGCATAAAATTGAACGTTAGTCACTCTTTTTTGTACAATTTCTGCCAAAATAATTACAGTATTCTGCATTAAATATTATTGCAAAAAAAAACATAATAGAACCCCAGAAAAAAGCCAAGCTTTAGGTTTTTTCCTCCCACGATTCGATTTCGATATAAAAATTGTTTTTTTCTTGACCAGAATTTTTAACCTCTACTTATCTCTTCGAAGGTTTGACCCTTTTGTATTCATCCACGATTTTTCATCTCAAAAAAAAATTTTGATTCTCCAAAAATTGCAAAAAAGTGTTTATAATATTTCCAGAATGACGCAAAAGATTTCGCGTTGAAATAAAAAAAAAACGTAGATTGAATTTCGATAAATAAATCAATGTAAAAAAAAACAAAAGTGCTCTTGAGATTGGAAAGGTTAGGGGTTGAAAATTGGCCCTTTTAGTATGGAATGACTCTTGCACGTTGAACGTGACTTTTCACTGGAATTTACGGTTCCTTTGGTTCGTAAAGTACGTACAATTTGCACGAGAGTCGCGATGATTGCAAATAGTTGAAAGTGCCCTCGGCGGTAATGTATCGAAAGGGGGTAAAAGCTAGGTGCGCTAAGGGGGGATGAACTGTCAGCACGTGTGCCTAGTACAAAGGTCGTGCCACCGAGAGAGATAAAAGCCAATGGTGGGTTAAAGCACAAGAGAAAATAGGGGTGAAATGGCAAAAGTGGAATCGCGTCGAGACCGCACCCTCGACCTCGAGCCACAAGTGTGCTAAAGCGTCAATGCACGTTCGTTTTCAGCCCGAAAGAGGGTCACGTTCGAAATATCGTGGATACACGCACACCTCATGATGAGAGGCCTCTCAAACACGATTTTGCCAGTTTCGCGATAAAAGCCTCGCAATGTCTCTCATTGCGAATTACTCGATACACTTATAAAAGGGGGTTGTTTTGTTATTTTTCGTGACATTGAAATTTTTATTAATAATCCGACCCCAAGGCGGGACTTCTATGTTCCAAAATAGATTCGTCACTGAAATAAAAATAGACGATGTCACGGAATTTATATCGTAAAAGGAGATACGCATTTGTGTCGTCAAAAGTAAGCAAGGTGGTTGGGTAAGGTATATAAGGGTGGAAAAGAGGGACTGAAAAGTCGAGGGACAGAGAAATATTTGATGTGAAAAAATTTGATAAAATGTATTGACAAAAATGTTCAAATTAGAAATTTTAATCATGGTTTCCGTGTAAGGGAAGATTCGGGAACGATGTAAATAAAGCAGGAATGTGCTAAGTATATTTAAAAAATTCAACTTTTTTTAAATGATCGGTCATTCCATGTCAAATCGACCAATAGGTTGAATCTGCCCCCTTCAATTTCAATGAAATTATGTCAGAAGTTTTATTTTGTCGTGAAACGAAGATCTACGAAAGGAAAAAAATTGATTTTTTTTCTCAAAATTTCACCATTTCAATTGTTTAAGTTTTTTTTTTTAAATATCTCGAAAACTCCTATAGTTATAGTATTTTGAAATGAACAAAAAAACTATTATAGTTATAGTGTTCCGACATATTTGCTTGAAAAATGATGAATTTGTACTGATCTTAAAAGATCCATAAATTTTCAGAACTGCGTTTTTTTTTAAATATGAATTTTTGAATTTTTGTAACAAAAATTTTTGGTTTACCTCTATGTTAAGTAAAGTTGAGCAATCATATAATTTTTATTGCTCAAAATTACAAAATTACATGATTGCTCAACTTTACTTGACTTGAAGGTAAAATTTTTTTTTTTATTGCACTCCGTACTTAAAAGGCCCACTTTACGCACTTGTGCAATAAAACTTTTTCTGACTCGTATCGTAATGTACTATTTTTACCAAAATTCAAAAACTCATATCTTTGAAAAAAAACCGCAATTCTGAAAATTCCAGGATCTTTTAAGATCAGTACAAGGAATTGTATTTAAAAAATTGGATAACAAATTTAATGTTGTTCGTGAATTTTCACGATTTTTGAAAATTCAAAATTCTCTAAATGCATCATTTTAAAAAAATCGGATTATTTTTTTTTCATAGCCCCAAGTGTACTCTTTAAGACGAACCTAGAACGATTTTTTCGTAAGTATAATAGTTTTCGAGATATTTAAAAAAAAACTTGAAAAAATGGTGAAATTTTAAATTTCGTATAACTTTCGAAAAAAAAAATTTTCCTTTGGTGGAACTTCGTTTTATGATAAAAGAAAACTTCTGACTAAATTCCATCGAAAATGAAAGGTGTCGATTCCAACTATTGATCGATTTGACATGGAATGAGCCAGGGATAAAAGATATTCAGCAATTATCAGCAAGTACATTAGTGTACAACATTTTAGCTCCATATAACTGCAAAATTGCGAAAAATTCGAAGGTTAGCAAACATTTTTTGAACATTTTTTAATTTTAGAGCAGTATTTATAAAGTTTCCTCTATCAGGAAGAAACGAAAAAACAAGCACGTTGTTAAGGATTTAAAAATGATGAGGTAGAAATGTGCAAGTTTCTAATTTGCACGATTTTTTGGATTTTTAACCAAGAAATATATTTTTCTCATCAACTATAAATTTTCAAAGCACGAATCAAGTGTTTTCCAAGAGCAACTGGATTTTGACAACCAGAAATTTGAAGTCTAATTTGTCCACCAAATATCACGCCACACTAGTAATTTTTCGATTACTTTTTCTTTCAACCTGAAAGGCGTTTATCCTTAACGAGGAGTCTTAAATGAACTTCCGTAACAGAGAAACAAGTGAATAAATGAGAGTCGAGAAAAATATTTATCGAGTCAAAATAAAAATGTAGTGCTTGAATAAGTGAAAACTTTTTAGACCAAAGTCAAGAATTTTTGCCATCTGGAAATATGGCAATGAACTGTTCGGACGGTCCATTCGTATTCAGATTAAACGAAAACGGTAGTGCACCGCATCTTCTGGTACAGGTGAGTTTTCCTTTTTTTAAATTAACCTTTCTCTAACCTCAATAAATTTATAATCTCAATGACAATTTTACTCATCAATTTTTTCGAGCCACGAATTCCAATGAATCTTTGGTCCAGATTGCAATTGTTAAGGATGTTGAGTCTCTATGAAATCTTTTAATGTTAATTGTTCAATAAATAGTTTCCTAATTGTCGAAAAATTTTCACACGACCTCCTGAATACTTCATGTAAAAACATATTAAATTTTCAGAATTCTATCATCATTCCTTCAACCTCCTTAAGGCCTAAAATGAAAAATGATGAGAAAATTCTGAAAAATTGGTATGTTTTTGTATGAAGTATTTGAGAGGTCGTGTAAAAATTTCACGACGATTAGGAAGCTCGTTATTAAAATATTAACATTTTGTTAAGAACAATTTTTTAAACAAATTAAAAAAAATTTCATCAATAAACTTCGTTTTGTTTCCGTTGCTTTCAATATAGTATAGATATTAAAAAATTGAGAGGTCAAAAAAAACTTCTCGCAAAGTTATATCAGTTTCCATAAGACTTCATTTAATTTAATTTAATTTGTTAATGTTAATTGTTCGATAACGAGCTTCCTAATCGTCGTGAAATTTTTACACGATCTCTTGAACAATTCATCCAAAAACATACCAAATTTTCAGAATTTTCTCATCATTTGCAATTTGGAACTCAACATCCTTAAAGTCCTAATCGAAGAATAAAAAAAAAATTAAGGATATATGTAATCCTTCTACTCGTATTATCGTGTCCAATAACTTTGAAGTCTCACCCGTTATATGAAATTTTTATTATTGTATGACGTATGAATCAGAGATTGATCTTCCAGCCAATAATTCCCATGAGAATTAATCCCTTAAGGGGGTCGAGCCAGCGTGAAAACGATGATTTCAAATCATAATTTATCATTTTTGTAGAATGCCAACAAATGTGATGCAAATTGTGACTCTAGAGACATCCATTTTGAGCGTTTTGTCGAGCTCGATAGAAAAAATAAAAAACTATTTCTACCATTCTTTTATTTACGATATATTTATTAATATTTTGACAATAAACAAAAAAAATTTGAGAAAAAAAATTAAAAATAAATAAGTTATAAAGTCTGCTATAAAGTTTGTTCAAATGTTAATAAAAATGATACACAATTCATAAATTATTTTATTTTAATGGTTTGTCGAAAAAAAAATCCCGAAAAAAGCATTAAAAACAACAGCCTTCACACTAGACGACCCCCTTAAGACTAAGAAAAAGCGGGGTGTTGACTAACACGATTACAACCTTTCTAGTCATCCGATGCAAAATTAAAAAAAAAGTATTCTTAACTAGTGAGAATGTCGATATAGCCCTTACCTCAGAGAAAACGGAAAACAAAATTCGCAAAATGGTGGCTGTCTGAACAAAAAAGGGCGTTTTTGTACTTTTTTCATATTTTTTAATTTTTTTCAATAAAATAGCTATAACTCCTTGAATTATTGGAATTTAAATATTTCCTTTCGAGAATATATTCTTAAAGGTCTAAACTTTAAGAATATGCAAAAAAAATGGTTTTTTTTTCAAAATTCTAGATCAGAATACCTCTTTAAGGGTTCACAATCTCTGGACTTATATTACACCGTGAACGACTCTTAAGGATGTAATCTGGAGGTTTTGCACTTTTTATAAGACTATATCAGCAATTTTTGTTTACTAGAAAATAAAACTCAATCATTTCAATTTTTTTATATGTTGTTATTTATGTCTTTGACGTCACAAAAATTTTTGTTTTAAGTTTGTTTTTGAATATTTAAATGGTGCTTTAGTCGGCTGAAGTGGACACAAAAAAAAAGTATGTCACCGGCTCGGGCGATAGCGTCGGTCCAGGTAATCCGAAACAACAAACTAAAAAAGATTATTGTTCTGTAAGCTTGACGTTATCGCAGGTAGCAGATTTAGACATTTATACAAAAAAAAACCAATTACGGGCTTGTGAAAAAAAAATCGCAATTTTTTTCTTCGAAATTTGGCGTAAAAAATAGGACATTTTTGATGAAAATTAACAATTCTGTTACCTGCGATAGCCACTGATGTATACAATAACATATCCAAATTTCAGCCCAATCGGTTCAGTAGATTTTTTTTTACCCGGGCCGATCGAGAAAATGTAGTCCACTTTGGCCAAATGAAGCACCATTTAAATATTCAAAAACAAGCCTTAAAAAAATTTTGTTGTGACGTCAAAGACATAAATAACAACAAATAAAAAATTGAAATGATTGAGTTTTATTTTCTAGTGGAAAAAAAATTCCTGAAATAGTCTCATAAAAAGTGCAAAACCTCCAGACCACATCCTTAAGGTTGTTCAGAAGCAAATCACGTTTAATGAGAAAATTCTGAAAATTTTGTATGTTTTTCAATGAAGTATTTAAGAGGTCGTGTAAAAATTTCACGACGATTTGGAAACTCGTTATCGAATAATTAAGATTAACAAATTAAATAAAATTAAATGTAGTCTTGTGGAAACTGATGTAACTTTGCGATAAGTTTTTTTTTACCTCTCAATTTTTTAATGTCCACAATATACTGAAAGCAACGGAAAGAAAACGAAGTTTATTGTTTAATATTTTTTTTATTTGTTTAAAAAATTGTCTTTAACAAAACGTTAATTTCTTAATAACGAGCTTCCTAATCGTCGTGAAATTTTTACACGACCTCTTAAATACCTCATACAAAAACATACCAAATTTTCAGAATTTCCTCATCATTTTTTATTTTAAACCTTAAGGAGGTTGAAGTAATGATGATAGAATTCTGAAAAATTGGTACGTTCTTACATGAAGTATTCAGGAGGTCGTGTAAAAATTTCACTACGATTAAGAATCTATTTATTGAACAATTAACATTCAAAGGTTTCATAGCTTCTAAACAACCTTAAGGGGAGGCTAAATACCGACATTAGCACCTCGAAAATGGATTCCAAACTTACTCTGGCACGAATGGATGAAAATCAATAAAATTTTGGCAGTATCATCAGAATTATGGCACAAATGGAGCCCCACTAAATTTTTTTCGGAAAACGAAAGAAAAAATTACAGATCCGATTATCATAAAAAATCTGTAATTGAAAATATTAAATCATAATGTTTTTACGGCATTTCGGCTAAAACCAAGAGTGGGGCTCCATAACCAACACGAAAGTACGAATATCGATGCGTCTTTGACATTATTTTATGACAAAACCGCGACGTAAGTTTGGAATCCAAATCACGAGGTAAATGTTGATAAATTTCGTGTTTTATCGAAAAAAATGGCGAAATTAAGTTCACAGAAATCCGAAAGAGGGCAGCCCCATGTGGAATTCCTATGAAATAAACATTACTTTTATCAGACTTCTATCCAAACTGTCTGACAAGTCAGTGGCAATTAACGAAAACGTTGATTTATGTCTCGCATTTGCATTTTGCAATTAATTCATCATTAATTCATAAATTTAATTGATTTTCATCCACTGGTATTGGAAAAAGTTTGGACAGCGATTTTGAGTCGATAATGTAGGGCTTCAGGAATAATGTCGGTATTTAGCCTCGCCTTAAGTCTCACCCGTTATATCAAACTCTCGGCGCGATATGTCGCGATTTTCAAAGGGATGAGGAAAGCCCCCGCTTATTCGTGTCTCTTGAAATTTCTTTGGCACAGTTACCAAACATGTCAGTGTACATCCTTGAACCGGACAAGACGAATGTTCCTATTATAAAGAACACGCGTACAAACTTTTTGACTTTTTGACCCAAATACGATATATTTTCTGAAATCGAACTATTTTCACCTCCTTCCGAGAGTTTTTTTTAAACGAGTTTGCAGCCCTTTGCAATGATGAAAGTTTATACAAAATGAAACTTTTTTCGCAACGTTTTTTTTCAGAAAAAATAATTTCATATTTTTTTCTTTATCTTGATGTTGCATCATTTTATTTTAGAAGCAATTGTGTGTTTATCCAACGAATTTAATTGAAATTCTATAATTTCTTAATTAACTTAACGATAATTATCAACAACAGTTTCTTAAATAAAAAATCTTCTGGAAAAATTGGCTCTATATTACAGAAATTCAATAGAAAACAGTCTCAATTTTGACACCCTTATAATGTAAGATTTTTCTCAATTATTTTCCTCCTCAATTCCTTTTCCATTCAACACACTCAAGTTTGATTGTATAAACCCAAAATGGACCCAAAATTCAAATAAAATTTTCTATTGCTAACCATCTTAAAGTTTAGCAGTGCAAAAAATTGCATTTTATCATGAAGGAAGTTTCTTATTAAACAAAAAAGATGATTCTTCAGTCATTGGCAGGACATATTTCAATCAAATTTTCCATTTTTCCCTGATCTACCCTAAACTGAAATTTACATATTTCACATTGTAACATTGTATGTAAAATGAGGTCGAGGGAAATTACGAAAATAATATATGGGGCGTTCCATCCTAAATCGGACAGTTTGAAAAACATTTTTTTTTAAATTTCTTCAATTTTTTAATTTTTTTTTAGTACCCATTAAGAGACCCTTCCTGTGAAATTTCGAGATTTTTTTGATTACCCGTTCAAAAGATACCCGTTCAAATGACACTCACTTTTAAAAACGCGATTTAAAGTTTGAAACCCAAAAAATTCATTCAAAAACTCGTCGAATATTTTTGTTCCATTTTTTTCTGAAAAGACCATAAAAAAAGAAAAATTTTGAAAAAAAAAACTTTCCATTTTGATCATTATCAAAGAATTTATGACCAAAAAAGAGCGGTTTTTTTGTTAATTTAATATCTTTTGAACGGGTAATTAAAAAAATCTCAAAATTTAACAGGAAGGGTCTTTTGATGGGTACTAAAGAATATAAAAAAATTGAGGAAGTTAAAAAAAAAAGTTTTTCAAACTGTCCGATTTCGGATGGAACGCCCCATATATAGCAAAGAGAACTTTCGCTAATTCCGTTTGCAGTTAAAAATGTCGTGAAAGTTGTGATTCAGGGTTATTACATGGAAGGGGTTGAAAAAAATTAATTTTCGTCAATTTCGAAAGGATGATTTCGTACAAAAACCACCCTTTCGGGGTTTAGGTCGTGAAGTTTTGTTTCGTGCAACCAAAGTAGGCTACCGTGACACAGCGTTTACCGATTTAATTGTAATTACGTACCCCGCGATTCACCCACGACGAATATATCCCTGTCAGAGAGGATTTAATGTTCTAATGACACGACACAAATCAAGGACGCTTTGCTCCAGTTCAGCATTGTGTCCTCTCGTTTTCATCGACCCCGGAGTAACGAGTTATTTTAGGGTAAATTATTTATAGCTCGAAATTCTAATCAGCGGGTATAATTAAACCTTATCAGCATAAAACAGTGGATTTATCGAATTCTTGATGCAAATGAGAGGATTATCTGAGAAATTTGAAATGTTTCTTAAGGGGGAATGCCACTATGACGGGTTAAAACAAGCGATTGTTTTCCATTTTCTTGAAATGTATATATTCAAAAATATGTAAACAAATTTTGAACTCAAAATCTTAAAAATTGACAGAGATATACCCAAAGGAAGAGCAGGTAAGTATATGAGGCATTCCACACCGATTCAACCGGGGTATGACCCTTAGACTCTCCGATTTTGTCCGCGATTTTTTATGGTTTTGTAGTCTCTCTGAAAAGCACTGAGGATTTTTTTCAGATTTTTTTGGAGCGATTTGACTCAACTATAATTTTATAAACAAATTATTTTTAGTCCAAATTTAATCATCTGAAATTTTTTTTTTAAATTCCGTTTTTTATATGAAAAATTTCAAGCGTTGAGCCAAAGTGGGCAGGGATTTCTTTCTGTTTATAATAAGCTTTTTCGGATTTTTTTTTAATTAGAAGGAGGACCCTGAATTGAGTGGGCCGTTATCCAAACATTTTTGTATGAATTGAAGATGTTCAAAAAAATGTTTGGATAAGAGCCCACTCAATTCAGGTTTCGCTTTCTATTTTTTTTTTTTCATTTTTCTTTCGAAAAGGCTTGTTATATTATAAGCAGAAGGGAACCCCTGCCCACTTTGGTTCAACGCTTGAAATTTTTCGTATAAAAAACGGGATTTTCGTGATATTTTCAGATTTTTTCAAATTAAAGTAAAAAAAAAATTTTTTTAATAAAAGAGGAAACCTGAATTGAATGGGCCCTCATCGAAACACTTTTTTAACCACCTTCAGATAATACAAAAATGTTTGGATAACGGCTCACTCAATTTAGGTTTCTCCTTCTATTTTGAACAAAATTTTTTTTTTCGAAAAAGCTTGTTATAAACAGAAAGAAACCCCCGCCCACTTTGGCTAAAAATTCGAAATTTTTCATAAAAAAAGGTGTTTTTGTGATCTTTTCAGATTTTTTAATTTGGGCTAAAAATAATTTGTTTATAAAATTATAGTCAAGTCAAATCGCTCCAAAAAAAATTGAAAAAATTCCTGAGTGCTTTTCAGAGGTACTACAGAACCATAAAAAAACGCAGACAAAATCGGAGAGGTGAAGGGACCCAGGTCGAATCGGTGTGGAATGTCCCATATATATTCAAAAATATGTAAACAAATTTATCACTTAAAATCTCAAAAATTGACTGAGATATGCCCAAAGGTGGAGCAGGTAGTCCTTTTTGGGACTACCAAAAATCATTTGGCATGGGAATAGACAGTTTAATATAAATTTAAGATATATGTATAACTACATTCAGAGTAAACGAATATGCAATGAAAACTAAACGCAAAAACTAAACTGCAAAACGACTTTTTTTTAGCACGGTGGCATCGATTGTTGGAAGACAACCAATTTTACATTTAAAAAAAAATGAATTTTTGAAATCGCATTGGCTAAGGTTGTGCAAAGCCGATTTTCAAAATTTTGAAAATTACTATTTTTTAAGACCTTATGAAGATTTAAAAAAAAAGGCCAAAAAAGAAAAAAAATTCAAATCTGTGCCATTTCGTGAAAAAAATTATGAACAAAAAAAGGCTAGACTTAAAGATAGTCACTGTTGTGTAGATTAAAAAAAAATTGAGTTTTTTTTATTCAGATGATTTTTCATTTCTGTATCGCTGTACCTGCGGGAAGAGTCATTTTTAAATTATGTCATTACGTTCATGATAATAACTTTGTCAATTTTTAATATTTTTCAATGAAAAATTGTATCAATATAGTTGAATATATACTTAATAAAATGCTTTTTTTCTGATCCTCAAATAATAATCCATATTTCAAAAAAAAAAAAAAAATTCCGCAATCCGGCTATTTTTAGCCCCGTCCTGGTGGCGTTCCCCCTTAAGGTGAGATTCGTTGAAATGATCCTCGACATTCATAAAATAAAACCAGATATTCGAGGATGTTTATTAATCCTCCAAATTCGAATCAAAGAGCATTTAATGTTTGCCAGAGTAGATTATTTAATTGAGCGATCCTCAAAGCCTATGGGAGGAATACTTTTTTCTTTTAATTTGAAATAAAATTAAATTATGTCTAGAATTAAGGTAGTCCTTGCAAAAAAAAAAAAAGATTATCTGCGGTCGTTTCACTGTATCTATCTTGAAACTTCACCCCAGGAGGGAATTTAATCCTCAGTATAAATTGTTCAATAAATGATTTTTAAAGTAAATCAGAGGAATATTAAACAAAAAAATTTTAATCGATTTCAAGTTAACGAGAGATTCGTCGAGATAGCAAAAAAACGGATAAAAAAAGGTGTGATTACTGATTAAAAATCGATCATTTTAGGCGCTAAAATTATTTATATTTTTCACATATTTAGATCTCATCAAAAAGTGATGAAAAATTTTACCTAAATTCACCTATGATTTTTAATATCGATTTGATTTCTAATTTCAAAATCGCTTTCGAAAAAAATATATTTTAAGAAAAGTCTACTCACCCCGATTTGGAAGACATATTAAGGATCAATTAGGTGGTGAATTTCACGTGTTATTAACAGGTCTGCACGGAACGAGGTTGGCGGGAATACACAGGAGATAGCAACACATTCAACAAGGATCGTTGGAATTTGTGGTGGAGATCCGGAGGTTTTCCTTCGTCCCATTACAAGAGTTTGTTACCCTGGCAGGTAAAATCATAATACGAGTAAGATTTGGACATCCGAATACATTTTCCGAAAGACATCTTAATAAGTTCCGAAAGTAGTCTTATGCGCCACTTTGAGGGATGATTTTGATATCTGTGAAAAGTTGTCTTGAAGATAACTTTTTCAGACTTCTCAAAAAAAATATCGTAAAGACTACTATTGCGAGATTTCTTCACAAGACATCGTCAAGATAACTTTTTAAGGGTTCCTTTAAAATTATCAAAAATTAATTTTTTTCTTATTTCTATCGTTTGCAAAAATTTTTAATACGTATTTTTATTTATTTACATAGTTACTGGACCGACTGTATTTTAAAAAAATTAGAAAAAAACTCGATTTGATCATTTCAATTTCATCTGCCTCCACGGGGATTCGAACCTGCGACCTGCCTATCTATCCTACTTGAGAACCTATCACGCTACCTATTACGCTACCGACTACTTATGAATTCTCTTTACTTATATGATATATCAGTGGTGAAATCCCAGAATTTAAACGGTTCCGATATGTATCCGAACACAAATATTATCACGTAGTTCATCTGAATATGCAATTTCTAATAACTTTTTAATATTCATTCCGAAGATCTCTTAAGGGGAGGTTCAACCCCCTCCCCCGCCTTTCCGCTCTCGTGAGTGCGAGAGAGATAGAGCTAAAACGTTTAACACGTTTTTCGCGGAGATGACTTGATGGAATAAAAAAAGAATATAGTGGGGCCATAACCTGTACACATTAATTACGCAGGCGACCCCACTAATCTTTTTTTCATTTCATCAAGCCATCTCCGAGAAAAATGCGTCAAGAAATTTTTGAGGTTATGTTGACCTTTTTACACTCTTCTTAAATAATTCTTATTTCAGACTTCTTCGGACTAACGTCTGCGAGATATCATACGTGTTGCTCTAGAAGTAGTCTTAAAAAAGAGTTCGCGAGGAAGTATTTCTGACTTTTGTGCTGTGTGGGATGTTAGTAACTAGTATCTTATCTTGAAAATCAACTGGGTAACAAATTCTTTGATTTACGAATTTTTATAAATCTCGATACTACTCATTAATTTGGGATTAATTTTTGTTTGTTAAGGTATTAGTCTACTTTAAAAGGCGAAAAAAGCAAATTTTTAAGACTTTTTCCTCAGCTCCTTTATCAGATATGACTATAAAACTGTTATTACAAAATTGTTTCATCCTTCGAAAGTACAAAACCAAAATTTATTTTTCATTTCGATTCTTTGAATAATTTATAGAAGGCGCCAAAGTCGAAAATGTTTTGTCCCATGGCCGACAGTTAAACTCAGGATTTGCAAGTCTGAAACGAAAAAATAAAAAAGCATTTCAAAGATCAAGGTTTCTTACGCAACAATTAACCACCGTTAATGAAAAATCGATTTTTGAAAAATGGCGGATATTTGAAATTGAAATAAAAATTGAATTTTTCAAAATTTTTTCAAACATACGTCATTTTTTTAAATCGATTTTTCATTAACGGTAAATTATTCAAAAAATCGAAATAAAAAATAAATTTTCGTTTTGTACTTTCGAAAGATGAATCAATGCTGTAATAATAGTTTTGTAGACGTACCTGATAAAGGAGCTGAGAAAGGAATCTTAAAAATTTGCTTATTTGTTGGCCTTCTAAAGTAGACTAGTACCTTAATTCAGACATTTTTTAAGATATACTAGGAAATCAATCAAAATTGCCATCCACTCTTTCATAAAAAAATAAACTAAAATTCGTTTCAACTGAAATGAATATGCAAAAGATCTCATGAATGTCCAAAGTACTTTCAAAGTCTATAAATGTTATGAAAAAATTGATAATATTGTATTTCTAATTTTTATGAAATTTCTAGAATGTGTTTTAATTTAAAGGATTTTATCGATGATGATGGAATCGCGAAATTATTGCATTATGTTTCTTATGGGTGGATTCTCGTTTATCGCCATAAAGGCCACAATGAGTGAATCAGAGTTGTAAATAATGCATTATTTTTACCATTACAAAATACGAAAATAATGTGTAACGAATGCGTGTTCCATTACAAATAAAACAGTCATGTGTAATGGATGATTACTCAATTACAAATTACAGTTGAAAAAAAAAGTAATTGGTAGTGGAGAATATTCCATAACAAATTAGTGTGTTTCTACGACAATTTGGAGCAGGTACTATTTTGCTCAAAGGTCACTCCATTAATTTTTCAATGAAAATAATTCGCGTGTATCACATTTTTGTTAACTTTACTATCGTAGTGATAAATGTATGAACTGTGATTTTTTGGAGTAATTTTTACTCTATTCCCACACAGCAATATGACGTCTGAAAGAATCCCTGTAGATTTCTTATGTAAGATTTGGACATCCGAATACATTTTCCGAAAGACATCTTAATGAGTTCCGAAAGTAGTCTTATGCGTCACTTTGAGGGATGATTTTGATATCTGTGAAAAGTTGTCTTGAAGATAACTTTTTCAGACTTCTCAAAAAAGATATCGTAAAGACTACTATTTCGAGATTTCTTCACAAGACATCGTCAAGATAACTTTTTCAGGGTTCCTTTAAAATTATCAAAAATTAATTTTTTTCTTATTTCTATCGTTTGCAAAATTTTTTAATACGTATTTTTATTTATTTACATAGTTACTGGACCGACTGTATTAAAAAAAAATTAGAAAAAAACTCGATTTCATCATTTCAATTTCATCTGCCTCCACGGGGATTCGAACCTGCGACCTGCCTATCTATCCTACTTGAGAACCTATCACGCTACCTATTACGCTACCGACTACTTATGAATTCTATTTACTCATATGATATGTCAGTGGTGAAATCCAAGAATTTAAACGGTTCCGATATGTATCCGAACAAATATTATCACGTAGTCTATCTGAATATGCGATTTCTAATAACTTTTTAATATTCATTCCGAAGATCTCTTAAGGGGAGGTTCAACCCCCTCCCCCGCCTTTCCGCTATCGTGAGTGCGAGAGAGATAGAGCTAAAACGTTTACCACATTTTTCGCGGAGATGACTTGATGGAATAAAAAAAGAATATAGTGGGACCATGACCTGTACACATTAATTACGCAGGCGACCCCACATTATCTTTTTTCATTTCATCAAGCCATCTCCGATAAAAATGCGTCAAGAAATTTTTGAGGTTATGTTGACCTTTTTACACTCTTCTTAAGTAGGTCTTATTTCAGACTTCTTCGGACTAACGTCTGCGAGATATCATACGTGTTGCTCTAGAAGTAGTTTTAAAAAAGAGTTCGCGAGGAAGTATTTCTGGCTTTTTATTGGATGTCTTTTACGGAATATCTTGAAGATATCTTCTAAGGATATCTGACAGTTGATTTCATTCCGAAGATCTCTTAAGTTATTCTTATTTCAGACTTCTTCAGACTAACGTCTGCGAGATATCATACGTGTTGCTCTAGAAGTAGTCTTAAAAAAGAGTTCGCGAGGAAGTATTTCTGACTTTTGTGCTGTGTGGGTTGCTATAAAAATTACAATTCAAGAATCGAGTAAAAATTACTTAATAAAATCACTGTTCATACACTAATTACCACCACGTTAGTAAAGTTAATAAAAACTTGATACACACAAATTACTTCCATTGAAAAATTCGACTTACCTTTGAGCAAAATAGTACCTGCTTCAAATTGTCGTAGAAACCCACTAATTTGTAATGGAATATTCTCCACTACAAATTACTTTTTTTTCAATTGTAATTTGTAATGGAACACTTATTCATTACACGTTATTTTTTTTTCATTTGTAATGGAACATTCATTCATTACATGTTACTTTTGTAATTTGTAGCGGAAAACTTATCCAATACACATTGTTTAAAGTAATGCGTAATGCATTACTTTTACATTACTATTTTCACAACTCTATAGAGTGAATATGATTAATCGATTCTGTAGTTTATCAATCGAATACCAAAAGGAAGCTCAATATGCAGAAAGGATAATCTCGTGAGGCATCTAAAGTGCATGAAGAAAGTTTACGGTTCGATATACGACATCAGTCCGTTGGGTTATAATTTACCATCGGAGTACACGAAGCTCGCTGCAGACTGCAGCAGATTCGAAAAGGACGAGAGGGTCTGGATCTGCAAGCCGGTTGGACAGAGTCAAGGACGAGGAATTTTTCTCTTCAGGGTAAGTCCTCTGAAAAAAATAAAATACAAAATGAAAGAGTGACAGTAACAATAAGGTAAACGGCCCAGTTACTGACCCTTCTAGCGCGGCAGTGTCGGATTTCGACTATTTATTCATGTGTGATATAGCCAAACCGGAAACTAATGGTTTCAACGTGTGCATTAAAGCCCCCCAAAGGAGATTCACCGGTTATGAAAGTGAAATAATCAAGATTTATTAATAAAATCATTGTTTTAATAATGCTTCTCTGCTGTCCGGGTTACTGACCCTGTACATAAACCCCATCTTCGTTTGTGAACCCTACGTGTACCGATTTCGATTCACTGGTTTATTTCTATTTTTAATATCTCCTTTAGAAAGGTCCCTCTCTCCAATAATGAAAAGTGAAAAATTCTCTTCAATTAGCCGGTAATTAGATTATTATTCGACAAAAACTGTATTTATGGCAATCAAAATGGTGCCGTTAGGGTCACTATCTGGGACAGGGTCAGTAACTGGGCCGTTTACCTTACCGTATTCTCATTTTTCTGTGAGAATTAAAAAAAAATAATGAAAGATAATTTAATTGCTCGAACGCTTAAAATTGGTTATTCAGGTTGAGGTTTCGTAAAATTTAATTTTTGGAAAAATTCTAGTAGACCTTTCGACTTCTATAATTTCGTAACTGTCAAGCTAAAACTTTTCTTAAAAATAGACGAAAGGATAATTGTGGTTGACAATCGCTCGAAATGGAATCTATAAAGATTTTGATTTTGTTAAATTGTGCATTATTTAAGAAATCAGGGGAAAAAAATCATGCTAACAGTAATATTTGTAGTTTTCTCATATTGTTAATCGTTATTTGAATTTCCTTTGTGAAAGAGCTGAAATTAATAAATATACACCTTCAAGAAGGCTCAAGGAAATATTTTTAAAAAATGATAAAGTTATGTGCAAATTTCTAATGTTTGTTCAATTGGGTTCAAAAATTTCAACTGGAACGTGCTTCTATTTAGGATTTAGTCTGACCACCGAATCCTCCCAGTTTTCTCTAAATTGCCTGAAAATTCCTTGAGAGGGGATCAAGAGCTTAAGGGGAGATATACACCTCAGAGGCCTCAGAGCCAGAAAAAAGGTAATTTTTGTGAATTTTTTTTAAGGAAAACTGTTTGGAACTTCGAATTGGGAGTTTTTCTATCTTAAAGTATACACATTCAGAAATATGTTTAATTTTTTTTATTTAAAAAAATCAAACATTGACAAGTTTGTTGTATTATCTAAACGGTGCCCACTGGCGTTTCTTCAAAAATCATCTGAAACAAAAGAACCAAAAAGATTATCAAATTAGACACTATAATCTAGTACTTGTCATAGCCGATTTTGAAAATATAGATTTATGACAAAATGGCAGACGTTTGAACACAACAAATAACTAGTTTTTAGTCGAAAAATCGCTATGTTATGTTCTAACGTCCGCCATTTTGTTAAAAATCGATATTTTCAAAATCGGCTATGACAAGTACTAGATTGTAGTATATAATTTAATAATCTTTTTGGTTTTTTTGTTTCAGATCATTTTCGAAGAAACGCCAGTGGGCACCGTTTGCAGCCTCGTCAATTTTTGACTTTTTTAATTTAAAAAAATTGAACATATTTTTGAATGTATGTACTTTAAGATAGAAAAACTCGCAATCCGAAAATTCAAATAGTTTTCTTTAAAAAAAATGCACACAAATTACCTTTCCTCCCGGCTCCGATCTCCCCTTAAGGCGGTATTCTGGTCTGGAGTCATACATTTTGAGCGTTTTGTCGAGCTCGATAAAAAAAAAACAAAAAATATGTTTACCATTCTTTTTTTACAACATATTTATTAATATTTTGACAATAAACCAAAAAAATTTCGAAAAAAATGAAAATTCAATAAGTTATAAGCTGGTAAAGTTGGGGGTAAAAAAGAGGTATGCTGTTTGACACGATTCCATCCTTTCTAGTCATCCGATACAACATTCAAAAAAAGATTCTTATTTATTGAGAATGTCGTTATAGCCCCTACCTCAGAGAAAACGGAAAAAAAGTCGCAAAATCACGGCTGTCTGAACAAAAAAGGCATTTTTCGACCCTTTCTTTCATAGTTTAAAATTTTTTTTCCAATGGTTAAAAAAATAATTTTGATACATAAGTGGTAGGGGCAGTAGAGAGTTGTACATTGAAAATTGGTAAAACATTTGAAGTAAATCGGTTGAGTAGAACGTGAGATATCATGTCAACCGTGTTGAGAAAAGTAGTTTTAAGAAAAACTACTTTTGTATTTTAGTTTTGAGGCTGCTGAGTCACTAAAATAGATATGACTCGGTAAATTATGGGAATTGAAAAGTTTCCTTTCGAGGATATATTGTTGAAGGTCTAAACTTTAAGGGAGCTTTCCAGTGTGACAGCCCGAAAAATCGCTGTTTTTCGCGATTTTTTTTTTTTAAGAAAAAATAATCTAATCGGTCTGGTTTTTTTTTTGTATATTAATTGGGTATTGAAGAATACAAAACAATTTTTTAAAGATCGATTTATTTATTAATTAATATCTATAAAAATGATGAAACAATTGTTGCAGAAAATGCACTTGGATGTGGTGTCCACGTTGGGGGTCACAATTTTGATGTGAAACAAAAAACACAAAAAGATTATTGATCGGTATATAATTGGCTTTCGTGCTATGGAGGCTTTTTTTTTTTTTTTTGCAAAAATGGCGCCGGTTTGAACAAAAAGTATCGATTTTAGCATTTTTTTTTGGCAGTTTTTTTTACAAAAAAATAGGAAGATGTCAAAAAAAAAAGCTTTCATTGCACGATAAACAATGACGTTAAGAATATTGTGTAAAAAATTCAACTCGATAGCTTTAAAACTCTGCCCTCCAAGTTGGACACCGTTTTGAAAAATGCTGTTTCGAGAAAAACGCGTTCAAAGTTTCAAGTGAGGAAATTTTAGGTAAATCGTTTACTTACGGTCAATCAGCGATGCCAGGTCCATACAATATACAGTATACTATTCGATAAAGCAAAAAAAATCGATTTTTTGAAAATTTCACACTGGAAAGCTCCCTTAAGAATATGAAGAAAAAAATCGATTTTTTCCAAATCCTAGACCGGAATACCGCCTTGAGGATTTAAAAAAAAAGGGTATGATCAGCTTCTAGATATATTTTTGGATTTGCACCTTTTTTTTAAAGAAATTGAGCGATCTAACGTACGACAGTGTTGCCGTTGTTCAGAGGTACATCGAGAGGCCACTTCTCATCGGTGGATACAAATTCGATCTTCGACTCTACGTTTGCGTGCCATCGTACAGGCCACTGACGATTTATCTGTACAACGAGGGACTGGCGCGTTTTGCGACGGAAAAATTTTCCCTCGAGAGCCTCGACGATCCTTTCCGTCACCTGACGAATTCCGCCCTCAACAAACTCGGACCGGGATATTCGAGGAAAAAGGAGCGCATCGGTGCAGGTTGCAAATGGAGCTTTCGCCAATTGAGACGATATTTGGAACAGTCGCGTCAGTACGATTGGTTCACCTGGCAGAGAATCGCCTGTCTCGTCAGTCTCACAATTTTGAGCCAAACTTCCGGTGTGCCGATCACCTCGAATTGCTTTGAATTCTTTGGCTTTGACGTCCTCATCGATGAAAATCTTAAACCATGGTTACTAGAGGTGAGTATTGATAAGCGCTTTTTATCATTCCAGGGTGGGCCACTAAATCAAACCAGGGTGTCCAGCGGACTAATGAAAAAAAATTCCCTGACTTTTCCCGGTTTTCCAGAGCCAAAGCATAATTTTTCCCTGACCAATTTGTGCCAAAAACCATTTTGAGAGGCTTGAAAAGTTTCAAAAATGTAAAAAAAAAAAGAATATCCTCTACTTTTTCGTTGTGGATATAATTGTGATTGTGTCTTGACGAAATACTGAAGATAATGTAATTTTATTTTGCTCCCTACGACATTTCATTTCCTTATTCTGAGCCTACAATTGCACAAAAACAGTTTTTTCACCTGTTTCTCGTCGGAATTTAATTTTTTTCGTTGTATTTACCGGCGAAAAGTTTCCAGACAAAACTTCAAAAAAGGTCCGGATCGTTTTGCTATGCCATTTCGCCGGAAGTCAATGTAGACTAATTTAACAAGCGGCTTTTTAGAGGGAAAGAATTCGGCTTTATTTTCTATTTTTTAAAATTATTTTTACAATTTGTTTTTAGATTTGGACCTTATTTTGAAAACAGCTGTTTTTCACCTTTTTCCCTCCTTTCAGGTGCACCCATCTTCCAGAGGAAATTTTGTATATACATGTTTACTATTAGATTCATCAAGAGGAAAGTTTGGACTCCAATTTCCTTTTTTTTTTAACTTTGAGCGATTTTTTTTTCTCAAGTTATCCTGTTTTTTGTGAAAAAAGAGGAAATTTGAAAAATCCCGTATAGCACGAAAACAAAGAGGATTCATAAAAAACTTCAAAATAGCAAAAAGTTGCGTCTGGTTTTTGAGTGAAGAGGAATTTTTTCAGATTTTTTTTCCCAGATCATCCAATTACCATAACTCGAGAATTATGGGATTATTGATAAAATTTCAAGAGGGAAAAATACTTGAATTTACCATTTTCAACATGTTGGAATTTATTTTCAATTTTTTTTCCCTAATTTTTTTTCCAGCCTCAATACGAGAAAACAAAATTTTTGAAAAAAATCTGTAAAAATTCCTCTTAACTCAACAAAGACAGACGCAACCTTTTACTGTTTTGAAGTTTTTTATGAATCCTCTTTCCCAGGTGGGATTTAACAAATGGCCCGACGTTGGGCCAGTACTAAATGCCAGGCGTACAGGCTTGGCCCAAAGCTGACTCCCAGTATCGGGCCAGCATTATGCCGGTACTGGTTTGTTAACCTCGGCCCAACTCTGGCATGCAATGTCGGCCCAATACTGGTATTACATGGCGGCCCAGCGCTGGCATACAACGCCGGCCCAGCGCTGGCATACAATGCTGGCCCAGCGCTGGCATCAAATCGTGGCCCGGCGTTGGCATTTAATGACGGCCCTGTACTGGCATCCGATGCTGGCCCGACGCTGACATTCAATCATGGCCTAGTACTGGATATAAATAGGTGGATATAAATAAATGTTAATGCGGATCGCATTGAGAAATAATTTTCAAACTCAGACCAGATTATATAAAAATGATTATAGAAATATTTATTTAATATTCAACAAACGTATTTCTGAAGTAAGAAAAAAAACAATTAATTGACGTCTTGATTAAGTGATTCGTCATTTGGCGATTCGTCAAGTGATGAAGAAACTACTTCATCCTCGATGTCATCGTTGTCATCTTCGACAATGAAATGCGAATTTTCAAGGTTAGAAAATTGAATCGTTACAATCGGATCCATCAAATCGCGATCATTTTTTTTTTGCTTTTTCGCCGGTTGTTCTATATCTTCCTCACTGATTATTTTCGGAACGCAATTTTTTTAAAAACGGTATTTTTTCACTCTCGAAATACTGGAACTTGGTTTCAACATTTTTTACGATGATCGAATGACATCTACGTGTGCGAACATAACCTCCTAAACATACCGAGTGTATGGGATAACCGGGCCTGGCCGAGCACTGGCATAACGGCTGGCCCAGCACTGGCATAACGGCTGGCCCGACGCTCAGTTTCAGCGTTGGCCCGACGTTGGCTTCAAAGGTTGGCCAGACTTGGCCCGAGGTTACAATGCCAGCATCGGCACACTGCGTTGGGCCAATGCTGGGCCATGTGACAAGCTCTGGCCAATCCCACCTGGGTTGTTTTCGTGTTATACGGGATTTTTTAAATTTCCTCTTTTTTCACAAAAAACAGAATAACTTTGGGGAAAAAAATCGCTCAAAGTTAAAAAAAAAAAAAAAAAAGAAATTGATGCTCAAAATTTCCTCTTTATGAATCCAATCGTAAAAATGTATTTAAAAAATTTCCTCTAGAAGACATCTGAAGAGAGGGGGAAAAACCCAAAAACTGCTGTTTTCAAAGAGTCCAAATCTAAAGACAATTTGTAAAAATAATTACAAAATTCAAAATGAATTCTTCCCCTTTTCTCCGGTAGTGTACGTGATCAGCGGTCGATTTCCCATTGATATAAGAACTAGAGATGTTTACAAAGACAAATAGAACCAGAAAATCATGATTTTTTGACCCCCCTAAAGCTTGTTTATTCGCAAATCAACTTTGGCTGATCCGTTACTCTGGCAGATGGTTAAAGTTTTTTTTTCGTTATTCAGAGGTTCATAGCATGTATTTCGGATCGGAAATAAAAAAGCATTGACATTATTGAGACAAAAATTAAGCGATGGGAAAAAATCCCTGACTTTTCCCTGACATTTCCAGACGTATGAAATTCCCTGACAATTCCCGGTTTTCCAGACGGCATTTTCGAAAATTTCCCTAACGGATTTGTCAAAAAAGTGACAAGGTAGGAACATTGCATTTTTCATGAGAAAAAAAAACGGAAAAAAATGGTGACCCATAATTTTGTTTTCAGCGGTACACAGAAAAAAATGTTCACCCATACACTTTCTTTCTCAATTTGATATTTCGTATTTTCCCGGACTAATATTTAATTTCCCTGACATTTCCCTGATTTCCCTGACACTAAAAAAATCCCCTGACATTTCCAGGTTTTCCCTGACAGTGACCACCCTGCATTCATTATCCATCAGACATGAAATAATGCATTCAACGACCAGAATCCGAAAAATAAAGAATTGAAATAAAAACTTGGGGGCTTGGCTATGATTTTCGTAGTTTTAAAGATCGTTTTTGAGCTGAGTCGAGAAAATGTCTTATTCTGCATTGCTCGTGCGTTTGGTTGAAATACTTTTGAACGAGAAATTCCTTTTCCCAATTCTTGATGAAATTTGCAAGAGAAATGTGCTAAATTCAATTCCCAAAATTCAATGATTTCATGGAATTGATGGTTCTATTTTTTAGATTCAATTTTAATCAATAATTATCGAATCAGCAACAAAAATATACGAATAATAATATAAAATCGAAATTTCGGAGCTTGGCTATAATTTTCGAGCTTCAACAGATCGTTTATAAGCTAATTCGTCAGAAAGTTTCATTGTGCGATACTTTTACCTGGACTTAAAATATTTTTAAATAATTGAAATAAGAAAATTGTAATTATTGTAAATTTCAAATCTGACGATTCGAAAATTTGCTTAAGCTGGGTAATTATTGCGAATCAGGGCTCCAGCTGGAAATCGCTTGAATTTTTTTTTTACTGGTCAATGTCAACTTGGAGAATATGTAGTTAATAATTTCAAGGTGGGGGGGGGGGCGTGGAGGGGGAGTACAAAAATTTTCTTTCTCTCGACGTTTGAATTTTTTTTACTGGTCAATCTCGACTTAAAGAATGTGTAATGACTGATTTCAAGTGGGGGGAGGGGCAGAGGGAGGGGGAGGGCAGGGGGTGGTAAAAAAATGTCTTTCTCTCGACGTTTGAATTTTTTTTACTGGTCAATCTCGACTTAAAGAATGTGTATATATATGTATGTGTATATGGGGCATTCCAAGTGAAACCGTGGGTTCATTTCCTTCGGGTCATCAGATCCTTGCATAACTTTTTTTCGCATTGATTCCACTTCAAAAACATCCTAATTTTTTAAAAGATGAATAAAAATAAAACATATCTTGGCAAATTTTGATATTTAGCATATTTTCCAAGACATGTTTTATTTTTATTTTATTTTTTTACTCAAGGGGTATTAGGAATCAATTTTTTCATTTTATTTTAAAAACTGAAAAAAAGTGAATTATAAAAAAAATATACGGTAGCCGCATCCCACTTTCTGATCATGATAGATATTACTTATTTATGACCCAGAATCTGTAGAAAAAGTTGCAGAATTTTAAAATTGGTATTTTTTCAGTTATCACTTTTTATTGAAGTATTTTATTGAAAAAAAAGATTTTTCTCATTTATTTGGAAAAATATTCAAAATATCAAAATTTGCCAAAATGTATTTTATTTTTATTCTTTTACTTATGTAAGAGGTATTAAGAATTAATTTTTTATTTAATTTTAGAAACTGAAAAAAAAATTATTCAAAAAAATATGAGGCAGCCGTAGCTCACTTTCTGATTATGATAGAAATTACTTATTTTTTACCCAAAATCTGTGGAAAAAATTGCAGAATTTTAAAAATAGTGTTTTTTCAGTTATCCCTTTTTTACACAAAAATGACGAGGGAAATGACCCCACGATTCGCAATCAATTTTTTGAAAATTTTGAAAAAACAAATTTTTACCCCTCTCCCTGCCCCACCCCCCACTTGAAATCGGTAATTACACATTCCCTAGATCGATATTGACTAGTAAAAAAAAATCATGCTATTTCCAGCTGGAGCCCTGATTCGCAATAATTACCTTAAGCTGGTTATTTAAAAAAAAAAAAGACTTTATCAAATCGACTCGTTCGAATTTACACGAAAAATTGACAAATCTGCTCTGCAGATTTTCCGTGCTTTTCTATTATTCTATAGCAATATTTTTTTTCTATCTTCAACAGGTTAACGTGAGCCCGGCTCTTGGAAACGATTGTGAGGTTGATTCAGAAGTTAAAAAACCTTTGCTTCACGATCTCTTCGATCTACTCGGACTTCCGGTCTGCAATACGGGATTGTCGCTATTCAAGATCTGGACTTCGGGAAGTCCGATAACAGCGGACAATGAGAACGACGAGGTTTACTGTAATTCAAAATTCTTCCAGACTCGTTGCACGAAGAGAAGATGCCGAGTCAATCAGGATTCCGTGACACTCGTCGACGTTTGTCCGGACACTCGTGGAATAGTGAGTTCAATCGAAACTATCAAGAAAAAAACAAAATTTTTACTTCGTCATTAAGCTTTGTTTTCATGAAAGAAATCTAGATTTTTTAGAAATTCTGCTTGATCAAAAAAAAAAAAAATTCATAAAAATGTTCGTAAGAGACTTTGGAAAATCTGATTTTCTTTATTGGGGATAATTATTCAGTAATATAATAAAAACAAAATTTTCAATTAAATTACCGAATTACCTCATAAGCAATTTTTGTCAAGATAAGCCCAAGACCGTATATATAGATTAGGGTGGGTCAAATAAAATGACTAATTTTTTTTTACCTTGATATAATGAAAAATGTATTGTTTGGCATTTCGAAAAAAAACCCTCTGCAAGTATTAGCCCTTCATATTTAAATTAAGAGGCCCTCATCGCAATTTTTTATTTCCCATTTAAATAACACTGGAATTTTTTTTTTTCAACTTTGGGAATTTATTAGACTTTAACCGTTGAGGTTAGGAGTTTTTTTTAGCACATTTTATTAGAACATTTGATGCTCAACAAAAAAGCTCTCTGGTGTTTAATCGATAAAACTAACCCTTCAAAACGAGGTAAGTAGAATCCAGAGCTAACTATCACCGATTATTTTTTGAACGGTTAGTTTTATCGATTAGACACAAGGGAGCTTTTTTGTAGAGCATCAAATGTTCGACAAAAATGTGCTAAAAAACTCTCCTAACCTCAACGGTTAAGGTCTAATAAAATTCCAAAGTTAAAAAAAAAAATTTCCTGTGTTATTTAAATGGGAAATAAAAATTTGTGATGAGGGACCTCTTAATTTAAATATGAATGGCTAATACTTGCAGAGGGTTTTTTTGAGATGCCAAACAACACATTTTTCATTATATCGAGGAAAAAAAAATTAGTCATTTTATTTGACCCACCCTAATATAGATATAGTATAATACCTGTCTTGATTGGGTTTGGGGCAAGACTTGGTCGAGATTGCTACCACAGGGTATAAAATGAGAAATTATTCGTTAAATTTGTTTTAAAAAACGTCAGTTAATCTTAGTTCCTATTTTCCTTCACTACAGCATTGACTTTTTCTTCTGTAAATAAACGACTTAATATCTCAGCAGTATATTTTGAAATGAAAAAAAATATATACTTTACAAGTAAATAGTAAAAATAATATTCGAAGAAAATGTGGAAAAATCGATTTCATTTTTTTTGACCATGTTGCACCAAATGGATCAAGTTGAAAAAATTACTGTAAAAACAAGAGCAAAAAAGGAGTTTTCTGTGCAAAAATCGTGATTGACACCCGAAAGGAATATATTTAGCGACATTAGCGACAAAAACTTTTTTTTTCAAGAATAGTAATGATTAAAAACTTATTAAAAATTTACTTTTCAACGTCTCTTATTGGTAATTCTTGGCACGAAAGATTTTGTAAAAAAAAATTCAGTAGAATAGTTACAATTAAATAAATAATGAAAAACACGTTTTTTTAAATTATGGTCGTCACTTTTTGGGTTTAAAAGCTGAAATTTTCAGAAACTTTTTAAAAAAATTCGAAATCGATCAGCCATGTGGAATTTTAAGGTTGCTTAGAAACAAATCACGTTTAATGAGAAAATTCTGAAAATTTGGTATGTTTTTCAATGAAGTATTTAAGAGGTCGTGTAAAAATTTCATGTCGATTTGGGAGCTCGTTATCGAATAATTGAGATTAACAAAGTAAATAAAATAAAATGTAGTCTTATGGAAACTGATATAACTTTGCGATAAGTTTTTTTTGACCTCTCAATTTTTTTATATCCGCAATATACTGAAAGCAACGGAAAGAAAATAAAGTTCGTTGATAAATATTTTTTTTATTTGTTTAAAAAATTGTTTTTAACAAAACGTTAATTTCTCAATAACGAGCTTCCTAATCGTCGTGAAATTTTTACACGACCTCTTAAATATCTCATACAAAAACATACCAAATTTTCAGAATTTTCTTATTGTTCGTTATTTTAACCCTTAAGGAGGTTGAAGTAATGATGATAGAATTCTGAAAATTTGGTATGTTCTTAAATGAAGTATTCAGGAGGTCGTGTACAAATTTCACTACGATTGAGAAGCTATTTATTGAACAATTAACATTCAAAGGTTTCATAGCTTCTAAACAACCTTAAGAGGAGGCTAAATACCGACATTTTTCGTGCGAGTGCGAGAAAGAAAGGATGATAGGGGTCGTGTGAGAGCGAGAGAGAGGTCCGAATGTCGCCTTTAGCCTCCTCTTAAGAGGAGGCTAAATACCGACATTTTTCGTGCGAGTGCGAGAGAGAAAGGATGATAGGGGTCGTGTGAGAGCGAGAGAGAGGTCCGAATGTCGCCTTTAGCCTCCTCTTAAGGCGAGGCTAAATAGCGACGATATTCCTGAAGCCCTACATTATCGACTCAAAATCGCTGTCCAAACTTTTTCCAATAGCAGTGGATGAAAATCAATTAAATTTATGAATTAATGATGAATTAATTGCAAAATGCAAATGCGAGACATAAATCAACGTTTTCGTTAATTGCCACTGACTTGTCAGACAGTTTGGATAGAAGCTGATAAAAGTAATGTTTATTTCATAGGAATTCCACACGGGGCTGCCCTCTTTCGGATTTCTGTGAACATAATTTCGCCATTTTTTTCGATAAAACACGAAATTTATCTCGTGATTTGGATTCCAAACTTACGTCGCGGTTTTGTCATAAAATAATGTCAAAGACGCATCGATATTCGTACTTTCGTGTTGGTTATGGAGCCCCACTCCTGGTTTTAGCCGAAATGCCCTAAGAACATTATGATTTAATATTTTCAATTACAGATTTTTTATGATAATCGGATCTGTAATTTTTTCTTTCGTTTTCCGAAAAAAATTTAGTGGGGCTCCATTTGTGCCACAATTCTGATGATACTGCCAAAATTTTATTGATTTTCATCCATTCGTGCCAGAGCAAGTTTGGAATCCATTTTCGAGGTGCTAATGTCGGTATTTAGCCTCCCCTTAAAAATCGCTGGGGGCAGATTCCACAGGCTTATCCGGCTATGACCTTACTAGTTAAGTTTTCCCAAATTTTTAAAAATCCTGGCATAAAAATCTTGGAATCTTTCATCCTTTTCATGACGACAAAGCTCTGTGACGAGGCAAAATAAATCAGTGATTTAATTTAAATCCAATGAAATGGTTTCTTTGAATCATCCGTAAAATTCAACGACACAGGATTGCAGTGCTGCCTGTTCACGTTACAATCCATTATTCACGGACAAGAATTTTCGTCGGGGATTCAAAGGGACTGCGAAAAGTGACGAGCACTCCGGAGCTTTTGTATGGGACAATGGCAAAGACTGGCGAAATCCAAGTATCCGAGAAGGCGGCTGGATCAGGATATATCCTTTGACCAGTCACCAAATGTCGGAGACGATGGAATATTCACAAAATTCCGTCGTACATCCAGTTGGACAGCGTGGGATCGAGAGAGATGTCAAAAACAGCGTCCTTTGCATACAAAAGTAATTGCTCTCTGATAAATTGATTAAAAAAAAAAAAAAGAACCTTATTTTACTCCCTCATGAAGGCAGTTTGTTGATCTTATTCGAAATCCAAACGTTCAGTTGAGGGAAATATCGACGAAAGTATTCTTTTAAGGCGAGGTTTAAGCTTCACTGCCTTTCCGCACTTGCACATGCAAGAAAGATAGAGCGAGAATTTATAATTTCAATTTTTCGAATCTCCAATTCAAATTTCTAAAATTGATCGTTATTAACCCCTTAACAGAAAATTTAAAAACCTTGCCAATTTTTCGAATTTGGAATTTTCTTAATTCTTCATGAAAGTAATGTATTCGGTGATTTTTCGATCAGCTGATCGTGATGAAAAAAATAAATTCCAATATCTCGCAAGCGGAGAAAAAAATTCTTTAACCGAGATCCTTCGTTCAATTTCATGTCAATAAATATTTCAACCATTTTTGCAAGTTGAATTTTTTAAATAATTTTCCCAATTTTCTAACCTCTCGTCTTATTCGTTTTTTTTTCATTTTTCGATCGCAGATACATCAAAGTTGCCAAAGACATTCATCGGGAATTCGGTGAGCAAGGGGACGAAAGATGCAACGAGATTCTCCGTCGAGCTCTCGATCTTAGCACGGAAATTTGGCTTCCGGAGAAATGACGAAGTATTTTTTTTTTCTGTACATAAAGTCCATTTTCGCTGAATTCGATTATTCCTCACGATATTCGCGCATGTATTATACACGACAATCCCAGGGAGAGCGCTGTGGCGAAATTCTATTGAATGAAACTGAAGGCTTTTTGTGATTATATAATATGAAATAGTAGTTTAAAAAATTATGAACCAAAACCAAAATTCGTCGATTTTACGTGGAATGTTCCTCATAAATCGTGACCGGTCTGCGATATTTCCAGCTATTTAACTGTCGTTGAATGAAAAAAAAAAAAAAAAATGCTCAGAATGTGTAATGGATGCATGTGCCATTACAAATAAAAAATTAATGTGTAATGGATGCATGTGCCATTACAAATAAAAAAAGTAATGTGTAGTGGATGCGAGTTCCACTACAAACAAAAAGTAATGTGTAATGTATGCATGTTCCATTACAAGTTACAATTTAAAAAAAAAGTTATTTGCAGTGGACAATATTCCATTACAAATAGAAAAGATGCCGTGCTCGTATTAGAAACTTGCACATTGTTGACTCATTATTTTTTTTCGCTCACTAAAAGTTCATCCACAATTATCACAAATGATCCATAAAGTTTAAAAATAGAAACAAAAAAACAGACAGTTCATCGTTAAATGTGAAGTATGAAAATGTACTCAACCCCAAAAATTATCCAACTTTACTTGCTTTTACACGCTGTTACCCATAATTATAAGCAATCTAATAAAAATTACAAGTTACTGATACAAAATTTGTCGCTTTATTGAGTCTCTAAATAATGTGCATGTTCTTTTTTTTAACTTTATGGATTATTTGTGATAATTGTGGATGAACTTTTAGTGAGCGAAATAAAATAATGAGACAGTAATGTGCAAGTTTCTAATACGAGTACGGCAATTTTTCTATTTGTAATGGAATATTCTCCACTGCAAATAAATTTTTTTTTAAATTGTAATTTGTAATGGAACGTGCATACATTACACATTACTTTTTTATTTGTAATGGAACACGCATCCATTATACATTACTTTTTTTTATTTGTAATGGAACACGCATCCATTACACATTACTTTTTTTTATTTGTAATGGCACATGCATCCATTACACATTACTTTTTTTTATTTCTAATGGCACATGCATCCATTACACATTACTTTTTTCATTTGTAATGGGACATGCATCCATTACACATTACTTTTGTAATGGAAAACTTGTTCAATACACATTGTTTAAAGTAATGGGTAATGCATTACTTTTACATTACTATTTTCACAACTCCGGTTTCTAATTCTTCGTTTTTGGAGAATTCGCATCGGCTTTTCCAGCCAAACGTCGACGAAAAAAAATCACTGAAATCGAGTAGAACTCGAGGAATGGAAACGTACTTACAAATATTTTCTTTTTTCTTTGTCAACGACGATCTCGATTCATTCGTTTTGCGTACGAATACGTGGTGTTTTTTTTTATTTACTTTTTTTTCTTTATTACATGGGTAATAAACTTAGACTCCCTTCGCGGCCAATCTCTTGTCGCGCTCCTCAGCGATCGAGAGCTTGACGCCCTTGCCTCTCGGCAAACTCACGTAAGCCTTTGATCCTTTGCCAATGATGAAAACGTTGTGCAACCTTTATTACGGAGTAAGAAAAAAAAATGAATCTTAGTATACAAGGCTATTTCAGAACATTGATCGAGATTTTTAAATATTGCAAAAATTGTGCCCTCCTTGGGTAGTACGGAAAAATCATTGAATCGATTAATCGGTGACCATTTAGAAGGGTTAATTTTTATCTCGGCCAAACTTTGACGATATCAGAAGATTGAAGCTTCGCGACACCGCTTCGATATGGCCGGTTAAAAAAAAATGGACTTGAAGTTCCGAACGTTCAAATGAACGAAGCCAACAAATTTATTCTTTTAAAGAACAATTTTAAGATTTCATTAACACTTTGGAAATAATTCTTAAAATATCTTCGAATTTTTCTAAAATTATCATTCACCAAGTTATCCGCAAGCTCTTCTAATTTTTCATTAAATCAATAATTTTTCTGATTTTCCGTTCAACCGAACGTTCGAAACTTCGAGTATATGAAAAAAAGCAACAATTACGGAGGATGAAATATTACCTCGTGGCAAAAGTATTTCCCTGGGAATCCTTGATGTGACAAATGTCGAAGGATCCTGGATGACGTTCGCGGCTTACCACGCTTCCGACACGACCCAAATTCCTTCCTCCGGTGATCATGCACAGATTGCCTGAAAAAGGGACAAAAACAATGTATTCGTGATTCAAAAAATTTTCATTCATCTTGAGCGAGAACCAAAATTAATAAATTTCGTCTACTGCCAATTTGTCGAATTTTTGCTTCGCTTTTTGCGGCGAAAATAATGTGCGTTGCGTTGGAAACATTGATATTTTGTAGGGGGCAATTTGAAAATTTATAAAAAAGCATTTTTCCAGTTTTCAAACAATCTTTCTGTATTATCGAGTCTGGAATTTTTTAAACTAACAGTTTGCAGAAAAATTTGCCATAGACTCGACGAAATTCTTTGCTTTCTAGTCTTGTAAACTCGATTTTCCGTTAATAAAAAAACAATTTTCAATCATGTAGAGCGAGAACAAAAATTAATAAATTTCGTCCACTGCCGATTCGTCGAATTCTTTTTCTTCGTGTTTAGTTCAAAGTTTTCCTGACTTTTACAGGTTTTCCGGTTGAGCATTGAAATTTGCCAGGACCCATTAAAACCACATATTATTATTATTTTCGATCAGGGACGATTTGGAACTATCGAAAGAAAAAGCATTTTCCACTTTACTAGCGATTTTTTTCCGTGAGATTCCAAAATTATTTTAATTGAGTTTGCTGTTCAACTTGATTTTTTTTCCAAGTTTCTATGTTGGGAAAAGTCTAATTTGCCGTAAATGTACTTGTCTCGAGACGCTGCCGCGTCTCTTGATTTACAGAAAAAACTAACTCTTGACTCAGTGAAATTCTTATCGTAATTTTATCAGTCTTGCAAATTCGATTTAATGTAGTGATGGCAATATTTGATGAATGTATCGATATTTGGTATCGATACGTATTGGTGGTCTGAGTATCGATACAGGTGTAATATCGGGAATGCGATATCGATATCACCGATATCGATACTCAAATAAAAATGCAAACAAACCTCAGTTCGAAATAAAAACAGTAGTTTTATACCTCAGTCGGTAACAAAAAACTGTAGTTTCTTACCTCAGTTGGTAACAAAAAACTGTCGTTGGTACCTCAGTCGGTAACAAAACCGGTAATTTTTTGCCACAGTCGGTAACGTAAACTCAATAAAAATCGGTTGTATCGAAATTTCGATATTTATGTATTGCGTATCGATACTTGAACATATCGTAACGCCAAGAATCGATACAAAATATCGATATTTGGGTCGAAGAGTATCGATATTCCAAATATCGATACTGTATCGCCCATCACTAATTTAATGATAATCAGAAATTTAAAAACATTCTTATGGCAATAATTCTTGAATCATCGGACAAAAGAGCAAAATTCTCGACAGACACATCCACAAGTGTTTTTGGTTCTCCATTCGCGAAAGAATGATGTAAGGGCTCAGTGAAATATTGTTAATGTTGAGAGCAGGATTGCAAATAATGCATCACTTTTTTTAAATGCATTTACACTTTCAATAACCATTAACTCTTATTTTTACTAAGCATTAAATGTTAATGGTTAATGGAAATTATTTTCACTAACCATTAAATGTTAATGGTTAATGTAATTTATTTCCATTAACCATTAAATGTTTTTTTTTCCTCGATTGGGTTCGACAGTTGTTAGTATTTGTCAAAAAAGTAACTCTCCCAAAATTTGAGCTACAACAAAATTTTTTAGAGGTCGCTCAAATGACTTGATATTTTTGTTCGATTTTTACTAACGATCATGATATAGAAATTTCGATTTTTTCCTGTGGCATCAAAAAATATAAGTATTCGATGAAGCAATGATTCGTCCAAAATTTGGGTCCTTGAAAAAAAAAAAATGATAATGAAAATCTAAATGGCCTGCACGTCCATTAATTTTTTTTTTAAGGACCTCAATTTTGGGTGAATCACTGCTTCATTAAACACTTATATTTTTTTTTGGGACACGGAAAAATCATAATTTCTATATCATGATCGTTTGTCAAAATCGAAAATAATATCAAATCATTTCAGCAACCTCTCGAAATTTTGTTTCAAAGCGAAATTTTCTGAGAGTTAATTTTTTGACAAGTAACCAACATTTTCATTAGCCATTAACAAAGTAATGATTAACGCATCACTTTTTCATTAAAAAATTCGCAACCCTGCAATAGAGTGATGGAATCAAAATCGATATTTTTTTTCTGATTGGGTTTCATAGCTGTTAGTACTTGTCAAATGGAAATAATTTTCATTAACCATTAACATTTAATGATTAATGAAACTAATTGACATTAACCATTAACATTTAATCGTTAATGGAAATAATTTACATTAACCATTAACATTTAATGGTTAATGGAAATAATTGACATTAACCATTAACATTTAATGATTAATGGAAATAATTTACATTAACCATTAAATATTGATGGTTAATGAAAATTATTTCCATTTGCCATTAAAAAAATAATGATTAATGTATTACTTTTTCAATAAAATTTCGCAACCCTGGTTGAGAGACTTACCAGAATCGAAACGGATGGAATCGATGATTTTGCTGGTTGCAATGTCAAGCTGAATCGTGTCGTTGACCTTGATTACAGGATCCGGATAACGAATGGTCCTGCCATCATGGGTAACCAAGAATGGAATTCCCTTTGGTCCGGTTTGTACACGCCTGACTTTGCAAAGTTTATACTGTGAAAAAATATTTAAGCAGATATCAATAAACGTAAAAGATCAATACTGCAATCACAGATATTAGAGTTCAAATATTGTATCTTTCAAAAGATTTAAAAAATTCAGATTGTTTCCTCACTTTTTTTTTCCACCAACAAATATTTATCTACGAGGAATCAAAAATAGAAAGATAACAAGTTTATTACGGAAAGTTTTTCGATGGAAAAAAAAGGAGGAAAAATGAATTATGAAAATTGAACAATATTAAATTTTTTGCTGTCATACTCACTTTGGCCTCTTCAGCGGAAATTCTGTGAATGGTAAATCGTCCCTTTACGTCATAAATCAGACGGAAGAATTCGCCAGTCTTTTCAATCGTAATAACATCTGCAATTGAAAATTACAATTTCCCTCAAAATTGTACAAATGGGAAAGAAAATTCTTTGTAATTACAGATTACGAGTGTAGTTGAACTTTTTTGACATCTAAACCAGAGAGCGAAACAATACAAAATATTCTTTGGTAAATTGCTTCTCTTTTTATATTCTCAAATGGAACATTTTACTCTCAAATTACAGATTTCAAAACGATACTAATATAATTTTGCTCCAAAATGATTTGTATCCTCCTTGGGTAGTACTCAAAGAATACGAGAATTCAATCAGTGACCTTTATAGGAGGAAAAACTTTGCTCTGGGCCTATTTTTGACTACGATATTTCTAGCTGGAAATATCGCAGCTTCGATCAAGCCCAATATTTTCTCAATTTTTTCCTACAAGATATTTAGTATTCATGGGAAGAACGTACATGGCAACAAAATTTGACGTTATTAAAATTGTGGGAGTATTACATATGTTGGCCCCTAATTCTGAGTACGCAGTCTTTATATTTGACCTAAAATAAGACTTTTTTGAAGAGTGGTAAAAATCGAAATTCAGCCCTTAAAGGGGTGAAACAGGGGTTTTAGAGTTTATACGAGACAACATATTTCTTTATCAGATTTGCTTGAAACTTGGTATAAATATACTCCGATACAAATAATTAATCTATTCTAGTAGTCAAATTCAATTTTTTTATCAAACCGAAAAAAACGACAGAAACTGTGCAACAGAGATATCTAAGTAGCCAGATCCAATTTCTTTTTTTTTTTAAATCAAACCCAAAAAAACGAGAGGAAATCTGCAACGGGGATATCTCTTCAGGGTTTAATTTTAGAAAATGCTGTAATATGTAATCAATTTGTTTTGTAGAGTATTTACGCCAAGTTTCAAAATATGTTGCATCGTGCAAACTTTAAAAGCCCTGTTTCATCCTCTTAAGGAGGTTCATCTGGTACACGATTTTCGATACAGATGTTGATAAAAAAAATCAGAATATAGTTATTAGTATCTAAAAAGTCATCTGTTAAAATTTCAAGACCCAAGGATACGTTGTTCGTGAGAAATAAATAGAAATGTAATTCCTAAATAACATGAGGTCTTTTGGGATTCCGTCTACAAATATTAAATTCACAATCATTACAATACAGATTTTGACGGAAATTTGAAAAATTATGAAAAAGTATCTAAGGAATATTATTAAAGCTTCATAAAATCAATTAGGTACTTGTGAGATTAATAATAAACTAATTAGTCTCGAAAATGCCGATTATTTTGAGGTTAAGCATTGCCATTTTTCTTTTGACTCACTCAGAACCAGATGAACCTCCTTAAAGGTCGAATTTCGATTTTCGCTGCTCTTGAAAAAAGTCTTATTTTGGGTCAAATATGAAGAATGTGTGGTCAGAATTAGGGGCCATGGATATTGTGATATCCCCAAAATTGCAAACTTACCCATAAAACCAGCCGGATAGTTGGGATCTGTGCGAATCTTGCCATCAACTTTGATAAGTCGCTGCATGACGATCTTCGTGACCTCGGAATTCGTCAGGGCGTACTTCAACCTGTTACGGAGGAAGATGACGAGCGGCAGGGATTCTCGAAGTTTGTGTGGACCGGAGGACGGTCTTGGGGCGTAAACGCCGCCCAATTTGTCGAGCATCCATGCTTTCGGTGCATTGAGACGCTTCAAATGCTTCTTCGGTCCGCGAGCCTGATGAATAATGAAAAATATGAATTCTCAACACGCTCCGAAGATGTTTTTCGTGCAAATTTGAGGTTATGTTCGACGAGAAAAAAGGATGCTGATGGCACAGTGAAGCGTGCTTGCACGTAAAACGTAGGAAACAATCGTAATTCGCGATTAAGCGTGAAAATCAACTATTGCCAAAGGCAAAATGAATAATCTAAAAGATTGATGACAGTCAAAGGCCACGAGAACGGAAGAAAAAGCACGCTCGAGGCCGACTATGTTTAATGGCAATTCAACACGTATTTCAACGAAAATATAAAACAATAATGTCACTTTGAAATATTCACTTTGATTTTTCAATGTCCAATCGAACTCTCAAAGACTGTACGCCAACGATTGAAACGGATTTTCGTGTTGACGACGCGACGCAAACTTACCATCTTGGATTTCTGAACGGAAAGGCCACGGAAAGTATCCGATCGTGCGGAGTGAAAGAACGCAGCGCCATCTTGAAAGCGACTGACGCGACGCAGCAGTGGCGGTATTGAGAACTACATCTACAGGAAGTGACGAAGCTACCTCTTTTTGATAATGCATTGCATTTAAAATGTTTTAAAATACCGAGGAAATATATTAGTCGCATTCCTGTTGATACGAGAGAACCGAAAATAAGTAAATTTGATGGAAAAGTTGTAAGATTTTCCGATCATACTCACATGCGTCCAATTCGAAGGAAAAATCTTGGTACATAAAGAGCTCACTTAACGCAAACCGTTAATAATCGCCCTCGAAGATTTATCACAACGTCCAAAGTGTTCAAAACAGGTCGACAAATATCTTCCTCGAGTTTTGTTGTCGAATGCGAATGCTGCTGCGCACCGGTTACAGCGCGGCGCATATTCGTGGCGAAAAATCGTACTAAAGTTGCATTGTCACACACGCGCGTAAAATACGAATTTCAATTTACCCCGATACATTCTCGTTTATTTATTATTTACTTGTACTATTTACGTTTTGAGCTCACAATCATAACACTATTTACGCACAATGTGTCAATGGATGAAAATTATTTCAATCTATCGCACACTCCTAAAAAAATGGTGCGAGTAATTTTTAGTAAATATAATTATGCAATTATTTTGTATTTTCAGATTCGTATTTTAAGTTTGCATGGATATTTTTGCTACCACATGTGTTCATAAATTTTTTAGTATATGAATATAAATTTTATTTTTTCTATATGCAAGTACTAAGGAAGAGTTCTTTAACAATATCAAATTTCGATATTTATATATCGAGCTAATATTTAACATAACGTAAACTTTCGTCATGTTTTTCTTAGACTATATTTTACTGTCCAGAAGCACTTCCTCTTGTGTAAAGCTGTGAGTGGGTATCTTTCTTAATTGATGAACTTCGTTAATATTTCATTTCTTAATGACTGTATGATCTTAACGGGCATTCGGGAACTGAAAGTTTAAGACCTTTTTTCTTTCTCCCTCAATTTTCTAATGACCGATATTAAAAAGAATTTTTTTTAATTTAAAATCAAGGGTGGTTTTTTCACATAAATATTTGTTAGAATATCACCCCGAAACGCGATTGTAATATTACGGATTTGTTGTTTTCTGGGCGTTTTTCATTTTGTTCAGTTTGTTACATGTGAATTCGTTGTGAATTTTTTTTCGGGAATATTGATTTAATTAATAGCAAACCGTAACTATCGAGCTATGAACTCTGAGAGATGGATATTCATGAACCTCTATATTCATAAAAAATATTTCTTTTAGTTTTTATTACTTTTTCTCATGAATACATTTTTTTCAACAAAAACTCTGCGTGATTTGCAATCAGTGGTGAATTTCCAACAAAATAACGTTTCAGAACGATAAAAATAGAATAATAGTACATTATGACCCGAGGACAAAAAAACTTTTTCTGACGAGGGTCATACAATATTTTATCGTCCGATGGCGTAAAGTGCCTTTTAAGCCCACGAAGTGTGCGTAAAAAGGCACTTTTACGTCCGGAGGGCAATAAAAATATTTTTGCTCATAAATCATTTTCCTGATTTTCCTGGCTGATAAAAAAAAAATGCTCTCACAATTCTGTAATTTTTCTGATCAATTTCCAACGCCCTTCCATTTAGAAAGTTTTCTTTAACATGAGAACCAACCTTGAGGATTGGAATGTGATTTCCCGATGAGTTAAAACACTTTGAACATACTGGAATGAAAAACTTGAAAAGAAAAATTGTTAAGAAAACAAAAAATGCTATAGGAAAATTATAAAAAATACTGTATATCGTATTGAGATCGTGACCAAACGTTTTCATATTAACAAAGTTTCATTAAAATGAGTTCAAAAGTTTTAATGACACTAATAATTGATTTTATCGGTATTTAATATTCCTGTAGAATGGGCTATTCGCTTCATGAGGTTTTTAATGGAAATGGATATTTGGAACGTGAAGAGTCAATGATGAAAGAAAGTATTTAATTAAGGTAAATTTTGAACTGTAAATCAACGGTGTATAAAAAACTCTGTATATGAAAATTATTAAAATTTGTTGATTAATTTGTAAAATAAAGTAGATATTTATAGATTACGTAGACCATTTGCTCCCGGTTTTTATATTTGAAAATGCGTAAAAAACTTCCGGTATGAAAAAAGTAAGAAAAAATAATGATTCGTTACTTAACTTTTCGACTCTCGTAGATATTTACATACAATAATAACTTAATCGTCATTATTTTATCTCCTTCACGATATCGTCAAGTAAACCCGAAGCCCCAATGCGAAATAAATCTTTGTTCAACCATGAGGAGCCCAATTCTTCTTTGACCAGTACCAACCATTGAAGAGCTTCGATGGAAGTTTTGATCCCACCGGCGGGTTTCAAACCAACCTGAAATTATGATAACCATATATTACTTGAAATTTCCAACGTTCGTCCGAAAGAAAAATCAGCAAATCTATTAATTCAATTATATATTTCAAGGGCTAATGACCTTGGAAATTTGAACCTCGCAATTTCGTCCCGGAGAATTTGACCTCTGGTTATAATTATATGATAGATTTTAACACAAATAAATTTGACCCCCGACAATTTCAACCGAGGGAAATTTATCACGTGCAGGGTTGCAAATAATGCATTACTTTTTTGAATGCATTTGCATTTTCATTAACCATTAAAATTTAATGGTTAATGTAAAATTGGTTAATGTAATGCGAAATTGCAATAATTTATTCATCTATATTTTTCCATTCTCAAAATTGCAATCAAAGTTTTGTCCATAACACTTACATTGCAAAGGGGAAGTGGAAATTTTTTCTAGAACACACTACATTTTAATAGGCAGGGTTGCAAATAATGCATTACTTTTTTTGATGAAATTGCATTTTCATTGATCATTAACCATTAAATTTTAATGGTTAATCGTTAATGGAAATTAATTTCATTAGCTATTAAAAAAGTAATGGTTAATGCATTACTTTTTCATTAAAAATTTCGCAACCCTAATCGGATGTAATAATAATTTTGGAAAATTGAACTTCGGAATTTGATCCCGGGGAATTGGACCTCTGATTATTATTATATGATATATTTTGACACAAATAAATGTCCAAGAAGAAATAGCTCAGGGCAAATTTTAAAAGGTCATTAGATAAGGAACCATTCAAAGATCCACTCTATGCTTGGTATATAATTCTTCAAGAACAAATAGATTCATGAATTCTTGACCAAGTATTGGCAGGGTCTTTTGATATTTCGTTAAGTTAATATATTTATCGACTTTTCATTTAAATAAGCGTTTGAAACATCTAAGTATATGAAAGTACGAAAAAAAAAATTCCGAATTTTTCTTTCTTCACGGTAAAAAAAACAGACTGAGATAATGTTCAAAGAAAGGCCGATTACCCTTCGTTTGGTTTGTCTGTAGAAATCTCTGATAGCTCGACACATTACAATGCCAACCGGAAGTGTCGCGTTCACGGCCTCTTTTCCCGTCGACGTTTTAATAAAATCTGTACCGGCGAACATTGCGATCATAGAGGCGATGTAAATATCGGTAAAAGTCGGTAATTCACCGACTGCCAAAATTGTCTTCATGCAGGCTTCGCCACACGCTTTTCTCATCGCTTTAAGCTCGTGGAAAAGATCGTCCCATCTGTGCCCCAGGGCCAATGATCTGTCGATTACAACGTCAATTTCATCAACGCCCAAGCCAACCGCATACTCGATTTCCGTCAATCGCGACGTCAATGGATACTGTCCGGTTGGAAATCCAGCTGCGACTGTTGAAGAAATAAAAAAAAAAATTTTCATGTTTATGAATACGGTTTATCATTTTATGTACTCGAAGATTCGAAGGTTCAGCGGAACGAAGCATTGGAAAATGTAATCTTTTAACGAAAAATTGAAAGACCTCGCCGATATTGGGTGAATAATACTTCAAACTTTTTGGATTATTTAAACGAATTATTTACAAAATAATGTGCAACATTTAAATTTTTCATTTATGCAAAATATTTCGATTCGTTGAGCGTTAGGACAAGTACATTTTTTTTCTGAATGTGATTTCTCAATGTTTTCAGAGATTGAAGCGGTTGAGCCATAGTAGGGGACCAAAAAATATTTGAATTTTCAGGAGTATCCCGGATCGGACAAATCTGCAGACTTCTGAAAAACATTTTCCATATTTACTTCAGTTTGAGAACTCTTTTTTGTATGAAATGACTTTGTCAACATCATTACACTCACATGAAGCTTCCTTCATGAGAAAGCAAGAATTAGAAATGGTACTTGCTAAGATTTGAAAGTAGGATATACAAATACTTAAAATCTTTAACAAATTAATTCAAAAATGTTTAATTCTCACAATTTTCACATCAAACTTTTATAAAATTCTTAGTCGCTTTCTACAAAATAATATTTTCAAAGTGACATGCTTTTTTGATATTTATTACGTCATTTTCTTTAAATTTTTTCAAAAATTCTGCCCAGACTTAACTCATTAGGACTGTAAAATGTGGAAATGAAACTTCGGATGCAGTTCCGAAAAGCCCATACCTCCGATTAATTTGAAACTTGGTATTCTTATGTATTTTGACTCGCTGATCACGAATATGATAGTGAAAATACGCGCAAATTTTATTTTCAATGTTAAATCCCTACAAAACTCATTTTTGCAAAGTTTTTCCATTTTAATTCCATAAATGTTGATCTTAGAGAGAAGTATCTTCTACAAAAGTTGTAGCCTATAAAAAAAAGGTACTTTTTTGATCTATACATTTTTCGTCTAAAACTATTCTGTTTCGGGAAAAATGGTACCTCCAAAAAAATGGTTTGTATTTTTAGGGTTCGATAAAAAAAAAAAGAAATTGAATTTAGCTACTAGAATTGATATCCCCGTTGCAGAGTTTCTGTCGTTTTTTTTGGGTTTGATAAAAAAAAATTGAATTTAGCTACTAGAATAGATATCCCTGTTGCAGAGTTTCTGTCGTTTTTTTATCAAACCCAAAAAAAAACGACATTAACTTTGTAACGGGGATATCTATTCTAGTAGCTAAGATCCTTTTTTTCTTAAAAAAATTATTAATCCTTAAAAAAAAAAAATTTTAGACGAATAATGTATGGAACAAAAAAGACGCATTTTTCATAGGCTAAAACTTTTGTGAGAAATATTTCTCTCTGAGATCAACACTTATGGAATTAAAATGGAAGAAAGTCGTAAAAATCAGTTTTTTTAAGTATTGACATCGAAAATCAAATTTGCGCATGTTTTAACTATCATATTCGTGATCAGGGTTGCGAAATTTTTAATGAAAAAGTAATGCATTAATCATTACTTTTTTAATGGCAAATGGAAATAATTTTCATTAACCATTCACATTTAATGGTTAATGGAAATTATTTTCACTAACCATTAACATTTAATGATTAATGGAATTTATTTCCATTAACCATTAAATGTTAATGATTAATGTAAATTATTTCCATTAACCATTGAATGTTAATGGTTAATGGAAAATATTTTCATTAACCATCAACATTTTTATTAGCCATTAAAAAAGTAATGATTAATGCATCACTTTTTTCATTAAAAATTTCGCACCCTGCAATAGCGTGATGCAATCAAAATCGATATTTTTTTCCCGATTGAGTTTGATAGCTGTTAGTACTTGGAAAAAAAGTAACACTCAGAAAATTTCAGCTCTTTGAAACCAAATTTCTAGAGGTCGCTCAAATGACTTGACGTTATTATTTTCTATTTTGACCAACGATCATGATATAGAAATTACGATTTTTCCGTGTCGCAAAAAAAAATATAAGTGTTTAATGAAGCAGTGATTCCCCCAAAATTGAGGTCCTTAAAAAAAATGGGCGTGCAGGCCACTTAGATTTAAATAATAATAATTTCCATTAACATTCCAATAATTCCAATAATTTCCATTAACCATTAACACTTAATGGTTCATGGAAATAATTTACATTAACCATTAACATTTAATTTACATTAATCAAATTTAAATAATAAATATTTAAATAATAAATTTAAATAATTTACATTAACCATTAACATTTAATGATTAATGGAAATAATTTACATTAACTATTAACATTTTATGGTTAATGGAAATAATTTACATTAACCATTAACACTTAATGATTAATGGAAATAAATTTCATTAACCATTAAATGTTAATGGTTAGTGAAAATAATTTCCATTCAACATTAACATTTCATATTTAATGGAAATTATTTCAATTAATCAATAAGAGTTAATGGTTATTGAAAGTGTAAATGCATTAAAAAAAGTTATGCATTATTCGCAACCCTGTTCGTGATCAGCGAGTGGAGTACCGACTTTCAAATTAATCAGAGGTATGCGTTTTTCAGAACTTTATCAAAAATTTCAAAACTAGTTGTGGTCGTTAAATGGAAAATATCTTGTATAAATCAATTCAATTGAATTTAGTTGATGATTTTTAATAATAAATTGCAAATTAATAAAACATACCAGTTGCTACTTTGACATAATTATTCGAAACGGATATGTCTGCTCCGAGATTTTTTAATGTGTCGATAGCAACTAACGCTTTCGCAGGATATACGCAAACCGCAGCAGTGCGCACAGATTCTGGCCATTGAAAGTTGGGCTCCAAAGGTGTTGCGGCCTGTGAAATTTAAAAAAAAACCTTATTGTGTTGGAAGAAAAAAGAAAAATTAAGATAAACAACAATCTATTTTTCTTACCTTTTCGCACAATACTTTCACATTCGTTTCCGTATCATCGCCACTCAACGTCGACAAATCTATACAAGTTATTGCACGCAAGAGCCAAGCGACTCTGTTATCTCCCTGCAAGGTACTCGCTTTGTAAACAATTTGTCTCACGATGTCGTTCACAGCGGGTTCATTCACGGATACATTTTTCCAACAAGTTTCCGGTATATCCGACAAGTGAACCATTGCGGAATAATTATCCATTTACAAATTCTTATCGGTCGCACAAACGATTTTTCAAACAACGAATTTACAAAATAAAACTCAAGAGCCGATCAGCTGATCATAAGATAAAGACAGCTGATTAGAAATTACGGTGTTGCCAGAGAATTCAATCATGCGCCAAAGTTATATAATATACAATAAAATATTATACTCTCCCTAAAGAAGATGCGAAATATTATTCTTCCTTTATTTTTATCATAGCAAATTTATAAAATATCCGTTTTCACAACGTTTTAACGATTTTGTAATTAGAATTCTTGGTATGTGAGTTGACGCGTTTGTCGCATGAGCGCTGGCGTCGCCGTCTCGGCAACGTAGATTTCTATCTTATCTACACGGACAAAAAAGTTTTTTATTAATATATTTTAGAATCTGCGAATCTGCATCGATATATGTATGTGATCTAAATCAATTAATTTAATGAAAATTTCGCAAATTTACGCGCTGCGCGGTAATACAAACATTTCGATAATTTGTGGAAATTATTGTGCTGCTGTGTAACTTTTTAGTACAAGTAGGAACCACGTGAGCGCTGGTGTCGTTAGTGTCGCTAACACAATTTTCTACATTACCGACGCTTGTAGCTTACAGAAAAAAAAGAGAAAGTGATCTTTTCATTTCCATCACGTGTTCTAGTCTCCCCGGTCTCCCCTACGTAAAATAACTCGGATTCTTGAATCTATAATAAAAATCAAATTATCATCATCGCTCTAGTCGCGTTTGCTTTTCCTCTGTTTTGCGGTTCGATCTTCATTCTTCTCCCAAACGCGTCAATCATAACAGAGTTTCGTCGCAGTTTTTTTCTTCATGGATTCATCGTTTCCACATCGAACGATGATACGCGTGATTTCGGAGTATTGAAAGTTAAGAACGATGAAATCTCTTCACCGAACATTTAATTCGGATTCGCGTATGTATATTTTTGTATGTCCATAAACTTTGTTATCTCAATTTCGGAATTCGGAGCAACGCGCTTATAGGTTATGTCTCATTTCGGTCTATATTCTCTAACATATATGCACATATTTTTTTCGCGCTGATACTGCGCACGTATGATGTTACGTCATGCAAAATATTTATAACGTCCAAGAATTTATTTCAATCGTTTGCATCGGGCTCTGGGTTATTTTGTGAAAATAATGATTTCAGTCGCAATAACGGATCATCACCGTTAGTGATTTCCCACAACGTGGGACACGATGCCTCAAAACAAGCAGGTCTCGATCGTACACTGTATATTTTTTGTTGATCAATGTTTCCCGTAGCCCTTTTACCTTCACGAAACTTTTGTGCTTCCCACTTTTCTTATTTTTCCTTACTTCTCCGTTGAATAGTGACAGTAGCACGTGCAAAAAAAATTATGCCGGTGTTTGCATCCCCGAAAAGCAGCGAGAGGCTTTGTCTCAAATTATTTTTCCCCCAAGAATGTCTGCAGCCTAAAAGTTGTGCGAATAAAAACTTTCACAATGTTTTTTTTTCTTTTTTTTTTTTTTTTAATTGAACTTTCACATTGTTTCCTCAAAATATTCTCATACTTGCACGAAGACTTCCTACGAGATGTTTTTATTTTCATCTTTGCTGCGTTTTATATGGGAAGTTGATTGGTTCAATAATTCTAAATTTTCTTTTAACTTATTTTCTGACGTTTTTTCTGGTCGCAATAGTTTGAACTAAATTCTATCTTGAAACAACATCGAAAGAATTTTTTTTAATGACCAAAAAAAGAGTTTAATGATAAAATGGTTGTTTGATTTTTTATAATTTTTTTTGCTTACTTGAAGTTTCGAACTTTCAGTCGAATGAAATATCAGAAAAAATATTGATTTAATGAAAAATTAAAAGACCTTGCAATTAACTTAATGAATAATAATTTCGAAAATTCAAAGATGTTTTAAGAATTATTTCCAAAGTGTTAATAAAGTCTTAAAACTGTTCTTGAAAAGAATAAATTTGTCGATTTTTCGTTCATTCGAAAGTTCCGAACTTTAACTCTATTTTTTTTGCTGTTTTGAATTTTATAATTTAAGAAATTATCTTCTATGTAAATTGAGCGGTTGAAAGAACTTCCTGAAAATGTGATTGGGAAAGTTTTGTATGAAAAAATCTATGACTAAAAGAAAAATTCTTCTGTTAAAAGAGAAATTTATTTAGACCAACTCTAAATTTTACCTCGATTCTGCTTGAGGTAAAAATCTAAGGAATCGTTGAGTAAGAAACTAAAAAGAGAAAAGAACTTCTTTTTGCCACACTGTAATGAAGATATTGAGTTACTGTTACTAGTTATTTAGTTCTCACTTGTTTGTTTTACGTTTTTCATAATGTTTTCAATATTGTTAGGATTATACATTTGTTGATATTCCATTTGATGCACATTATACCAACGATATTTCAAATTTAGGTTAGCATGAATTAATGGCAAGTTTATTGATTTTTGCGAGGTGAAATTAAACTTTGTAAACTCTAGTGGAAGTTAAATATCAGTTAAATAGGGCACACTTTAGGTCGAATTCAAATGAAACAAAATATAAGTTCTTATCTAAGAACCGTGTTCGACACATTGAGTTCAAGTCAGATACAGATTGCGTTAATGTCGCAGTGGGAGCGCAGTTTGAAATTTTAAAAATCCTCTCCACAAATATTGCCCACGAATTGCCAATGAAATAACTCATTTTCCACAGCAATAAGTGTCCTTAATTCAAAAAGCTCTCATAGCTAATAATTTATCGCAAAAAGCATCGAATGATTTACCCAATAATTGTTTTTTACAAAATTAAATCTGATTTTGATTTCGGTAATTCTTACCAAATTTTGCTTCTCTGAGAATATCTACCAAGTGCCAAATTAAATTAACATTCAAAAATAACTTCTAAAAGTTATTATGTTCCATTTATTTTCACTTGATCACAAAATAGTAAATGCCGAATAAAAAGAAGGCTTCATTTTTGGATTTTGCGTCGTTAACTATCTTTGAAAATGACTTCCTGTAAATATAAATTTTCATCATGTAGAAGTTTGCGTCATTGTAATGCAACGAAAAATTCATTTTTAGTGAAATTTAAGTTTTGCTCGTGCATTTAAAATCCTAAATCCTTAATAGAGGTACAAAAATAATTGCTGTTGCATGACAACGATGCAAGCTTCGGAATCATAAATTTTCTTACATATGTGTATATAAAAACGAACCATCTTTTAATTGTAAATTGTATCTTCGTTGTTTAAATTTTATTCTAAAAATCCTCAATGTCGTGAAATTGTATTGTTCATTTTCATTAATAGAAGAATTGATGTTCATTAGAATACTTCCATCCCTTCCAGTACATTTTACGAATAAAAAAATATACCCTTTAAAATTCCCTTCGAATAAATTCAAGCACCATCGCACAGATTTCGAGGATCCTCTGCTCGATATTTTCCACTTTTTTCTCTAAAATGTATTTGAGTGATTCCACGTCAAACGAGCAGGTCAAAAAAATCGATGTCTCTGATTATACTGTTGTTATTTTCCTGCGTTCTCTATCATAAGAAAACATTGCTGTTAAATCGCTAGCCCAAAATCAAATTATTTGTACGAGTTATGATTTTTTGAAAATTGCGTACTTTTAAAGACTCGAAAAGCAACTTTTTTGCTTTTGTGTAGAACTCCTTCGGATTTTGGAATTTGAGAATTCCACTTCGAGAAATCGAAACTGTATTCAAAATCCTTTAAAATGAGCACAAATTAACCTCATCCGGTGCATTCATGACGCCACAATCGTAAAACTACGTTTTTTCGAAAATCAAGAATAACTGAAAAACCTCATTTTTAAAAAATCTAAAAAAATCATATTAAATTTTTACGACAAAAAATATATATTTCTGTGGAGTTTTAACTAGTTCTGACCAATAAATCTTGAATTATTGATCAATTTCATCTTTTAGAAATCAGTTTTAGCTATTTTGGGACATTCAGGTTTTGACTGTAGGTTTTCTGAGAATTTCTTCAATAAAATCGATAGTCATTGTTTCCAAAAATGAGAAAAAAATTTATTTACAATTCTTTGAGATCCATCTCCATCAAATGATGACAATATTTACGAACAATTGCTTTTTCTTGCAACTTTAGATCTTAAGTTGAGAAAAAACAATTATTTTCTGCAACTTTAGACCTAAAGTTGCACAAAAAGCAATTATTCGTAAATATTATCATCATTTGATGCAGATGGATCTCAAAGAATTGTAAATAAATTATTTTATCATAATTTAAAATAATGACTATCGATTTTATTGACGAAATTCTCAGAAAACCTAAAGTCAAAACCTGAAAGTCCCAAAATAGCTGAAACTGATTTCTAAAAGATGGAATTGATCAATAATTCAAAATCTATCGATTAGAACTAGTTCAAACTCCACAGAAATATAGATTTTTTATCGTAAAAATTAAATGTGATTTTTTCAGATTAAAAAAAAGTTGGTTATTCAGTTATTCTTGCTTTTCGAAAAAACGTAGTTTCACGATTGTGGCGTCATAAATGCACCAAATGAGGTTAATTTGTGCTCATTTTGAAGTTGTTTTTCGAGTCGTGAAAAGTACGCCATTTTCAAAAATCATAACTCGAACAAATAATCCTATTTTGGACTAGCGATTTAACAGCAATGTCTTCTCATAATAGAGAACACAGGAAAATATCGAGAGTATGATCGGAGACCTCGATTTTTTTGACCTGCTGTTTGACGTGGAATCACTCATTAAAAAAAAAATGAATAAATTTAGATAAAAAGTGTACGAAAGAAATTTTGCTTTGGATTATTATTTTTTTCTCACACACTGCTTTGTTTTTTTGATTTCAGTCGGTCTCGCATGCTGAGCACGGTATCGCCACGCTGTCCGAATAATCCTGATCACCGCAATTCACGTACTGTTCCCGCTTAGTTAGGAAACATTTTGCGTTTTTCCTTTTCAATCATTGGTGGTAAATAAGTAAACCAATGGCTGCCTACATCAATCGAACAATGTCTATGATTGGAGCTGACAGTCAATTGAGAAAGAATGATGCGAGAACGGAGAATTCCCCTCTGCAGATTTTCGTCAAAGCGAAGAAGAAGATAAACGATATATTCGGCGAAATCTCGGATTATGTTCAGGACACCGTGGGATTTATGGATTGTGAGTTGTCTCATTTTACTTATTTTTTCTCCAAGAAATTCGACTCAGTAAAAAAAGTGAAAATTCTCTCAGGATACTCTTTTCTCGACAAAATATTCTTTCAAATTACAAATGTAATTAGTAATTTAAAAATGTCTAATTACAAATTACAAATGTAATTAGTAAATGAAAAATTTTAATTACAAATTACAAATGTAATTAGTAATTCAAAAATGCTGTGATAAATAAGAAGTTAAAGGGGAAGGGTGGAAGACTTTACGTAGCTTTTATTGACTTTAAGGCTGCTTTTGATAGGGTAAGTAGAGAAAGAATGATTATGAAATTAAAACAAAAAGGAATTGTGGGTAGAATGTTGGAAACGATAAAGGGTATTTATAAAGAAACAAGAGCGAAAGTGCAGGCGGGAGGAAAAATTACGGAAAACTTCAGAACAAAGAGGGGGGTAAGGCAGGGCTGTGCGCTGAGTGCAGTTCTGTTTGATTTATATATAGATGATTTAGAAGATTTGTGGGAAAAGAGGAATGAGGGGGGGGGGGGTTGTTATGGGAAGGAAAAAAATTTTTGCAATAAAATATGCCGATGATGTAGCTGCGATTGCAGAAACGGTAAGTGGGCTAAAAAGCATTCTAAGAGATTTGGAAACCTGGGCAGAAGAAAATATGATGGGAGTTAATGCAAAAAAAATTTAAAGTAATGATATTCAGAAAGGGGGGTGGGATAAAGGATGAAGAAAAATGGAAATATAAAGGGACGGAAGTACAGATAGTAAACAGTTTTAAATATTTGGGTTATTGGTTTACGTGCAAAAATTCAATTTGGAGTCATGGGAAAAAGACGGCGGGTAAAGCGCAAAAAGCAATGAATGCAGTGTGGGGGAGTGCGGGAAGAGATTTTATGGAGGAGAGACTGTACTTACTGAATTCTATAGTTAGATCGAGTGTGATGTACGGGGTGGAGATATGGGGTTTGGGGGAAATTGGCATTTTTGAAAGAATCCAGAGTCGATATTGTAATATGGCTTTAGGGGTTAAGAGGAACACTCCAAATTACATATGGATGCCTACGATTAAATATGTGATAAGAGAAAGTGCGCTGAGATATATTGTGGAGATATTAGGAATGAATGAAAAGAGGTGGCCAAAAGTGTGTCTGATGGAAGAAATAAGGGCGATTGTGAATAACGTGCGGTCGAAGTGGGGGGTGAATTTAAAAGGTGTATTAGATGGCATGAATGCGCAAGATATTGTCGCGATGATTTGGGAACGAAAGGAGGCGAGAGAGATTGAAGCAAGAATAAAGATAGGATTAGAAAATTTAAAGAACGAGATAATAAAAAAGGAGGAGTAGAGAATAAAAGATTGGACTTATAATTATAAATATAAGTTTTTGGTGGAGAATGACCCTATGCCTTGGAAATATTGTTCCGAGGTAAATGTAAAAGGCAAAGATAAAGAGGTGTGGGCTAGGACAAGATGCGGAAATATAGGGAGAGCGGGCAAGAAAGGAGAGAGTGATTAGACGTGCAGAATGTGTGAGGAGCAAGATGAGACTTTGGAACATCTGCTGGTGTGTATGAAATGCAGAGAGTGTATGAAGGAAAAAACGAGAAAAGGAGTGGAGGAGTGGCTAGAGGGAATTGATGCAGTGCTGCCAAACCCAAACTGCAGAATTTCTCACCCCCACCGTAGAAAATCCCCGATTTTACCTGAGGGAAAATTCAAAAACCCGATAAATACCCACGCAACTCAATTCGATAGTTATTAACAGAAATCAACTGGAAAGTGGATAAAATAAATGAGAATTAAAAATTATTCAATGATTTTTCGGTAAATTCTTTTTTCCTTAAACAAATCAAATGCGACAATTTTTCTGAGCGCATTTGAATTTTTTCGGAATTTTCTCTCAATTTTGAAATATTATAAAAAACATTCTGGAATACAAACAAAAAATTGCCAATTTTGTATATTTTTTTGCACACAGGTTTATCGTCAGCTTTGAAAAGTTTCAAAGACACTGGGCCAAACAATACTTAAATACAGTCATTCTGAAAAATTCAAAACGGGAATTCCAAAATAGTGAGAAAATTCTGAAAAAATTCATATGCGTTCAGAAAAATTAACGCATTCGATTTGTCTAAGAAAAAGAAACTTACCCACAAATAGTTGAATAATTATTTGCTTAAACAATTTATGAATAACTTTTGAGCAATATTATTATTGATAATTGTTGTTTATGCCAAATGTTGATACATTTGTTCCACTTTTTATTGTATTACGAAGTACGAAAATTTCAATCAGATAAAATTTTTTGCTGGGATAGTAAGGGCAAAGCATCCTTAAGTAGGTGGGACCAACATACGTAGTTTTTGTTGGGAAAGCGTAACATCGATATAACATATTCATCTATTTATATGGATAAAAAGATAATAGTCATAATAAATAATACGAGATCCCTGATAAAGCCTCAAATGTGAGCAGCGCGTTTTGCGGAACACATTTTAGGATTTTAGGATTTAGGAAAAAAAATTTGGATCAACATTTTTAGTGAAAAATTTAAGAATTTGCAATTACCCGACTTTTACCCGGCACTTTGAATTACCCACGAAATTACCCGTGATGCTACCAATTACCCAAATTCCGGGTAATTACCCGACGATTGGCAGCACTGAATTGATGAGGTGGCGATTGTAGGAGAAATAATAAATATGCTAGAGGGAAAAGTGCAAAAAGAAATACCAGGTGTGTAAGTATGAAACCGGAATTTGCCCATAGGTGGCGCTAGATGTCGATGCAGTTACCGACACATCACGTCAGCGGTGTCTTGTTATTGTATTGATATCCGACAAAGATTTCCAACTCACAATAACACGAGTTTCATTCAGTAGCATTAGTTTATTAGAGATAAACATGTCGAGTTTTGTGCCAACAAATTACGATTTGCGGACAGCCCTACTTTTCTGTTTTCATCTGAAGAAAACCGCAGCCGAATCGCATCGAATGCTTCTGGAGGCGTTTGGTGAGCATGCTCTCGGTAAAACACAGTGTTTCGAGTGGTTTAAACGGTTCAAAAGTGGCGATTTTGACGTGAGGAACGAAGAACGTGGAAGACCACCGAAAAAGTTTGAAGACGCTGACCTGCAAGCCTTGTTGGACGAAGACGACGCTCAAACACAACAACAACTGGCGGATCAGTTAAAGGTGACCCGAGAAGCTCCCTTCGGTTAAAAGCCATGGGAAAGATACAAAACGTGGGGAAATGGGTTTCATACTTTCGAAATTCCGGTTTCATACTTACACACCTGGTATGTGCATATTTTAGGGAAATTGAAGAGGTTTGGGAAAAAAAAATATTTCGAGCCTAGAAAGTGGGAGAGCGGAGGAATGAGCTGGGTTGAGGTGTGCGTGGTGTTAGAAATGTAAGGTATATAGTTTTAAGGATGCTGAAGACATTGTATAAGTTTTGTAAAAAGCTTCTCGAAAGTTATGCAAATAAAAGTCTGTTGATTGATAGTAATTCAAAATTTCTTAATAACAAATTACAAATGTAATTAGTAATTTAAAAAATTCTAATTAGTAATTACAAATGTAATTAGGTTCAAATTTCGCACTAGTTGCATATTATCGATGTAATTAGAGTCAATTTTCACTCTAATTACATGTAATTAGAACCAAATTTTCGACTAATTGCACTTTTTATTGTAATTAGTATCAAATTTTCGACTGACTACATGTAGTTAGAGTCAAATTTGACTCTAATTACATCGACAAAATGTAATTAGTGCGAAATTTGAACCTTTGTATTTGTAATTTGTAATTTGTACATTTCTAAGTTGAATTTTTCTAATTACTAATTACATTTGTAATTTGTAATTAGGAAATTTTCAATTACTAATTAAATTTGTAATTTGCAATTAGAAATTTTTATATAACTGATTACATTTGGAATTTGTATTAAAAGATTTTTCAATTACTAGTTACATTTGTAATTTGTAATTAGAATTTTTCGAATTACCAATCATACTTGTAATTAGAATGTGATTAATTACAAAAACGCCCAACTCTGATAAGCAGACGGTAAAGATACTATTTGTGCGAAAAACGTGACGCTCGGCCGTTCCATTTGTCCGAAACGCTCTCGCGCCGAAACGCGCCCATAAAAGTTTCACTTAAAAAAAAATCAATGAGAAACCAATACTCATTGAATAAAAGTTTATGTGAAAACATCTTTAGCGTGAGAGAATTTTACTATTAATATTTTAATATTTTAATACAAATATTGTCGGAGAACACTTTCATCAGTCCAACCGTATCCAACCAGAACCCAAACCGTTACGCTTTTTGAGAACACTTTTCAATTATTCACAAATTTTTCACCAGACCCAAACCTGAAACCCAAACCCAAACCGTAACGCTTTTTGAGGACACTCTTCAATTATTCACATTTTTTCACCAAACCCAAACCCAAACCGTCTTGATCATTGTACACGGCGGTGGTGGCGCCACTGTAACGCTTTTTGGGGACACTTTTCAATTAAAAGTCTCACTGAAGATGTTTTCACATCAAAAATAGATCTAAATCAAAGAATTTAGCTTACTACGAGAAATTTGCGGGGGGAAAAAAGAATGCTATGAAATTCCAATTTTTAGTAACGGTTTTGCGCTTTGGTGTTTTTTTTTCAGCATTGCGGGACGATCGAAATATCGTCAGCAGCGATGAAACGTCAAAAATCAAGGGCTACGTCGACAAAGTTCGTGGAATACAGGATGTACTCAAGCGGGATCACATGAAAGTTGCGTTTTTCGGTCGTACGAGTAATGGCAAAAGCACAGTGATAAACGCCATGCTCAGAGACAAAATTTTGCCGAGCGGTATAGGACACACGACGAATTGTTTTTTGCAAGTCGAGGGCTCGGAAAATGGCGAATCTTATTTGATGACGGACGGCTCGCATGAGAAACAATCGGTCCAATCGGTTGGCCAGCTTGGACACGCTTTATGCAAGGAGAAACTGTGCGAGAGTCATCTTGTTCGTATTTTTTGGCCGAAGGAAAAATGTTTATTGCTGAGAGACGACGTTGTCTTTGTCGACAGTCCGGGTGTCGATGTTACACCGAATCTCGATGAATGGATCGATAAACACTGTCTCGATGCCGATGTTTTTGTTCTTGTCGCGAATGCAGAATCTACCCTCATGGTCACGGTACGATTTGAGGCACTTTGCACTCCCTGATGGGTCGTTCCATGTCAAATCGACCAAAGGTTGGAATCGACCTCTTTCAATTTCGATGAAATTTGATCAGAAGTTTTAGTTTTTAATGAAACGAAGTTCTACCGAATCAAAAAAATTTGAAATTTTTTTTTCGTAAGTTATGCAAGATTCAAAATTTCACAATTTTTTTAAATCTTCCAAGTTTATTTTTTAAATATCTCGAAAACTATTATAGTTACGAAAAAATCGTTTTAGGTTCGTCTTAAAATGATGAATTTGGAGAATGTTGAATTTTTTTAAGGATCTTGAGTCCCAAATCGCAAATGATGAGAAAATTCTGAAAATTTGGTATGTTTTTGGATGAATTATTTAAGAGGTCGTGTACAAATTTCACGACGATTAGGAAGCTCGTTATCGAACAATTAACATTAACAAATTAAATTAAATGTAGTCTTATGGAAATTGATGTAACTTTGCGATAAGTTTTTTTTGACCTCTTAATTTTTTAATATCTACATTATTTTGAAAGCAATGGAAACAAAACGAAGTTTATTGATAAATATTTTTTTATTTGTTTAAAAAATTGTTTTTAACAAAATGTTAATATTTTAATAACAAGCTTCCTAATTGTCGTGAAATTTTTACACGACCTCTTAAATACTTCATACAAAGACATACCAAATTTTCAGAATGTTCTCATCATTTTTCATTTTAACCCTTAAGGAGGTTGAAGTAATGATGACAGAATTCTGAAAATTTAATGTGTTTACATGAAGTATTCAGGAGGTTGTGTAAAAATTTCACGACGATTAAGAAGCTATTTATTGAACAATTAACATTAAAAGATTTCATAGGGACTCAACATCCTTAAATCGTGCAAATCCATTTTCCACTTTAAATTTGTGGTTCAATTTTTTTAAATATAATTCCTTGTACTGATCTTAAAAGATACTGAAATTTTCAGAAAGGTGTTTTTTTGTTTTTTAAAAAATATGAATTTTTGAATTTTTAAAAATCGTGTAAATCCACGATCAACATTAAATTTTTGGTCAATTTTTTTTTATATAATACCTTGGACTGATCTTAAAAGATCCTGAAATTTTCGCGACGGTGTTGTTTTGTTTCAAAAATTAAAAGATCCTGAAATTTCCAGGATCTTTTAAGATCAGTCCAAGGTATTATAAAAAAATTGAACCAAAAATTTAATGTTGATCGTGGATTTACACGATTTTTAAAAATTCATATTTTTTAAAAAACAAAAAACACCTTTCTGAAAAAGGTATTATATAAAAAAAATTGAACCAAAAATTGAATGTGGAAAATACATTTGCACGATTTTAAAAAACTCAAAATTCTCCAAATTCATCATTTTACAACATTCTTTTTCGCAATATTGTTTTTTTGTAGCCCCAAGTATACTCTTGAAGACGAACCCAGAACGATTTTTTCGTAACCATAATAGTTTTCGAGATATGTAAAAAATGAACTTGAAAGATTTGAAAAATGGTGAAATTTTGAATCTTGCATAACTTTCGAAAAAAAAATTCAAATTTTGTTTCCTTTGGTAGAACTTCGTTTTATTAAGAACAAAAACTTGTGATCAAATTTCATCGAAATTGAAAGGGGTCGATTCCAACTCTTAGTCGATTTGACATGTATTGACCCTGATGGTAATTTTAAAAATAAAAATCTGACATTCTTGTTTCGTTTTTTAGGAGAAAAATTTCTTTCACAAAGTATCGACGAAACTATCGAAACCAAATATATTCATTCTGAACAATCGATGGGACGCATCGGCTTCTGAACCGGAATTTTTCGAAGAGGCAAGTTCAAATGATGAATTAAAAAAATCTTATAGTTTATTGGTCCGTTGTGAATTTCGAAAAAAACGCCTGAATTAGATTTGTTTCACGATTATGTGAAATAAAAGAAGGAAAACTTAAAAACGCATTTTTTTTTGGAGATTGTTGATATATTTCGGAAGAAAACCACGTTCGCAGTTTCAGCCCGATATACCAATAATTTGTGAAAAAAAAAAATTTTCTTTTGCATTTCACACTATCTGGAATTAGAGTCAATTAGGCCGATTAAATCCAGTGTCGAGATACTTAAATCGATATTTTTGGTAACGTTTTTGTGTGTACATCACCCTGTAGCTGGCCAATGAGCAAAAAGAGGTACGTTTTGCGATGAGTCCATTGATCCAGAGTTTTATTTGTTGCGCATTCAATTATTCGACTTTAGAATAGTGATGAATGTGTCGCTTCTGTCAAATCGGTTTATACGATCGAAAATTTTCTATGCGCACAGAAAGTACATATTTTTATCTATCATCGAAGCATGAATATTTATTTTGAGGGATTGCGCTTAGTTGAGAGTTGACAATATCTAAAAAGACCGCATGAAAAAAATCTGTAAATTTATTTTACCATCGGAAGAAATATATTTTGACAGTAAGACTCAAAACACAGAAAGAAAGGTCGAAATCAGTTTACGGACTCTTACTTTGGAAATGTTATATTCTGAGAAAGCCTCAAAATGATATATTGACTATTTTGAGAATTTCAATTATGCGTAATCTCTTTGTCGATGTCTTTATTGATTTTAGAAAATTAATTTTTTACGGTTCACCTAATAATCGCTTTTAAAAACGTTACCACATGAAAAATTATAATCTCAGGTCTCTCGCAGAAATCCTCATTTGTAAATCCTGCAATTTTCTTTTTCGCAATTTTTTAATGGTCTTTTTTTCATACCTTCGTTGCATCGTTTAATATGGTTGATTTATTTTTGATGAATTTTCGTAGGTCAGGGCACAGCATCAGGAGCGTGCCATTGATTTTCTCGCCAAAGAGCTGAAAGTTTATTCCACCAAAGATGCGGAAGATCGTATATTTTTCATTTCGGCAAAAGAAACACTTCAGGCTCGAATGCAGGAACAACGTGGGCAACCTGCGCACAGTAATTAACATTTTTATTCAATTATTCACGTTTTTTTTGTTTTTTTCAATTTTTTCCAAAGCTACTTTGTATATTTCCTTTTTTTCGGACAGTGTTACAAAAACAAGCGTATTTTACAATAACAATTTCCGCGTGGAGATAATTCCGAAGCGGAAGAAATCGTAGACTGAGTAAAAAGAATGGTAAAGCCTAATGTATGAGTCATTCCATGTTAATTCAACGACGTTTTGTCGGTGACACCTGTCGATTTTTAAAATTTTTTAATATGTTATTATACATGCAAAAAGAAGTATCCATGTAAATTTTTCGTTCTCTATCTTACCGAAGTTATTGATTTTTGAAAAAATATTCTCAAAATAATCATAACTTCTACAATAACCAAGATACTCTAACTTGCCAGGACTTATTTTTTCTGTTTCAATGTACTTTTTGGAAAAAATATCGGAAATTGAGAAATTTTTTTTTTAATGTTTTTTTGGTTGTTTTTAGCTAAAAAATTGGATTTTCTTTCAATGGGAACCCTTCGATATGATTTTTAAAAAATTAGAAAACTCTACGTAAAAAAACAAAATTTTGATATTTTTTCCTTCCATGACTACAATAGTTGATTTCAATGATGTTGAAATAAATAATTTAATTTCTCTAACATATTTCCTTTGTAAATTATAATAATTAACATTAAGAATTACAATTCAAGTAGGTTTTGCACTTTATTCATTTTTTATACATAAAAAATGTAATTCTTATTGTTAATTATTATAATTTACAAAATAAATATGTGAGAGAAGTTAAATTATTCATTTTAACATCATTGAAATCAACTATTGTAGTCAGAGAAGGAAAAAAGGCCAAAATTACGGGAAAAAAATCGATTTTTTTTTAATAAGAAGTTATTTGAATCCCATCTTCGGAAAAGTCTCAAAAATTTTGTTTTATTACGTAGAATTTGATAATTTTGTTTTAAAAAAATCGAAGAGGCCCCATTAAAAGAAAATCCGAATTTTTAACGCTTAAAGTAGCCAAAAAGACATAAAAAAATTTTTTTCTCAATTTTTGATACTTTTTTGAAAAAGTACATTGAAAAAAAAAGAAAAATTACCTCTTAGCAAGTTAGAATATCTTGGTTATTGTAGAAGTTATGATTATTTTTAAAATATCTTTTCAAAAATCAATAACTTCGGTACGGTTTAAGATAGAGAGCTAAACAATAAACATTTACATGGATACTTCTTTTTGCATGCATAATAACATATTAAAAAATAAAAAAAATCGAAGGGGGTCACCGACAAAACGTCGTTGAATTGACATGGAACGACTCATATATTAATTAATTATCTATGTTCCACCTTGATTCTATGAAAAAATTCCCCGGCTTTTCATGCAGAATTTTGAAAATCTTGAAATAAATTTGTTAACTTTTCTTTCATTTTCATTTGTTTACAATTTTTTTTTTACATAATTACATGATGCCTTATTTATATGAGGCATTCCAGCTATAACCAAGCGGCCATTACCTCGACATTTTTTTTTCGTGTTGCCGATTTTTTTTCAGTTACTTTTCGACAAAAAAAAACATACGTATTTGTCAAGAAAAATTATTTTTCATTCTCTTCCGTTTTAACACTTTTCAAAGTACAATTTGTTTTTTCCGACAAGAGTGTATTTTCCGATTTTTTTCAAATAAATTGACAAAAAAGTACATTTAAAACCGCATCTTTTGATCGCTATCCCATCATGGGGAAATCATTTTTCGATTTTTGCTATGTGTATGAAACTTTGAAAAATGTGTTTTTATTCGTAAAAAAGGAGTAAGTACACAGGTAACGTTGTGGATGCTATTATTTATTAATACAGTTACAATATTTATGTGGACATCAATATTTATGTGTAAATATTTATGTGTACATAAATATTGTACACATTTTTGTATACATTGAAAACACATTTTTCAAAGTTTCGTACACACAGAAAAAATCGAAAAATGATTTCTCCATGATGGGATAGCGATCAAAAGATGCGGTTTTGAATGTACTTTTTTGTCAATTTATTTGAAAAAAATCCGAGGATACACTCTTGTCAAAAAAACAAAAATTGTACTTTGAAAGGTGTTACAACGAAAGAGGATGAAAAATAATTTTTTTTGATAAATACGTATGTTTTTTTTTGTCGAAAAGTAACTGAAAAAAAATCGGTGATACGAAAAAAAAAATGTCGAGGTAATGGCTGCTCGGTTATAGCTGGAATGCCTCTTATATAAATGTTACTACTATGATTTTCTCCTTCTCCAGATGGTGCATTGGCCGAAGGTTTTCAAAATCGTTATTTCGAGTTTCAAGATTTCGAGAGAAAATTCGAAGAATGCATCTCCAAGTCGGCTGTAAAGACGAAGTTTGAACAGCACTCTCATCGTGGAAGGCATATAGCGAAGTGAGTGAATAACACAATTAAGGAATCTAATGTAATGTCAAGTTCCATTTAATTCTACGTTATCTTCAGATATATGGGGGAAATTAGTTTTTCGAAATTTCCAAAATTTGGTCAAAACGTAAATGCTCTGATTATATTTTGTAAATACAATAGCGAACAATGAACGATAATTTGTGTCAAAGAATTCTCAATAACTTGGGAACATTCTTTGTCTTGAATTTTAATCGTCATTTAATAAGTAATTTTCACCCCTTCGTCTAAACCTTCGAATAAAAACCGATGTTTTTTTTTCACGTAACAGCGAAATTCGTGAAACTTTGGACGAGATTCTTGAGCGTGCGCAGAAAATGCGAGCCGATCAATTGAACGTGAAGAAGGACGTTCACGACAGGTTGAATTACACGGAACAACAATTGATGATGGTTACACAGGAAATGAAGGCAAAAATTCATCGTATGGTGGAAGACGTTGAGCAGAGAGTGTCGAAAGCTCTGAGCGAGGAAATTCGCAGGCTCGCCGTTCTCGTTGATGAATTTAGCGTACCTTTTCATCCGGAATCGCTTGTTCTAAATGTTTACAAACGCGAGCTTCACACACACGTCGAGAATGGTTTAGGTCCGTAACATTGTCTTGCTTCTTCACAATCTTAGCCAGAAGATTTCACCCGATTTTTACGCTTTAATCTTTGGTTTTACGATTTTTTTTCTCCAATTGATTTTTCTCGCAGGATCGAATCTACGAGCTCGTCTCAGTACCGCATTGGCCATGAACATGGAAAGTTCGCAGCGCGAAATGACCAATCGTATGTCCAGTCTGTTGCCCGAGACCAAAAAACAATTGACGATCAATCTCGTGCCGAGGCGCGAACCTTTTGAGATTCTTTACAGGCTCAATTGCGACAATCTTTGCGCTGATTTTCACGAGGATCTCGAATTTCGTTTCTCGTGGGGTATAACGGCCATGATCAATCGTTTCGCCGGTAAAAAGAGCCACAAACTCGCGATAACGAATTATCCGCAAGATGTAAGTAAAAAAAAGTTCAGTTCCTGATACAAATTGGACATGCAAATTGGACATTTCTACATTGCTTCTTCATCTTTATCCATAGTTCACACAGCTTCCTTTATCACAAAGTATGGCGATCAAATTTGGCTTCCTCGTAAAGGAAGCTTTGTTAACTATCGAAAAACATGAATAATCAATGTGCAAGTTTGCGAAATTCTTTCAGATTTACTTCTTGCCAAATTTGATTGTTGCCAAATTCAATACCGAACAACCTTGATCACTATCTTAAATGTTTACAAAATTCCAGTACAATATATCGCAAATAGCCGAAGTTAGAGTACGCTGTTGAAAAAAAAAAAAAAATTTGATAAAATTTTTATCATTCGATGGATTTTCGTCAAATTTAATAACGAACATCCTCGATAGCTATATTAGCTCTGTGCAAAGTTTCAGTGTAATGCCTTAAATTTGCACAAGTTAGAGCGTTTGCGCTATTTTTCAAAAAATTAAAAATTTCATAAAATTTTAATCCCTCGATGGATTTTCGCAAAATTCAATAGCGAACAACCTTTATAGCTATACTAGTTCCTTACAAAGTTTTACTTTAATATCTTGGAAATTATGCAAGTTGGAGCGTTTACGCTATTTTTCGAAAAATTCACTATTTGATAAAAATTTAATCTGTCGATCGATTTTTGTCAAATTCAATATTAAACAACCTCAATAGCTATACTAAATCTGTACAACGTTTGAGTCCAATATCTTGAAAATTGCAGAAGTTCGAGCGTTTACGCCATTTTTGCAAAAACGAAAAGAGTCGATAAAATTTGAACACCCGTTAGAATTGAAACAAAAATTTTTCATAATGAAGGGCAATTCGTGCTGGACAAGTGTGCCAAATTTCAGCTCGATATCTCGAAGCGTTCTTGGGTTATTAATTATTTACATCAGCAACTGAGGATACACGCACACGCACACGCGCGCGCGCGCGCGCGCACACACACACACACACACACACACACATTTTCTAAATATGATTTCTCGATGTTTTGGGACATTTTGAATACATTAGCATAAAAACCACGAGAATAAACATTTCCCGAAAACAAAGCTTCCCTTATGAGGAAGCAAAAGTATACACTATTTTTGGAAGAAGTTGAAATTTTGTAAAGTTCTAATCTAACTTTTTTTACGTGCATTATCCACGACTCATTGATAAATTTGTCTGAAATTTTAGATCCCACAATCGTTAGGGTCACCGGCCGATAACGTGGATTCCGTTAAATTTGTAACTAATGCCGCTGGTTTTCCAACAAGAAACGAGGATTGGTCTCTGGCAACGAGAATTGCGGTAGCGTCGATCACTTCGCAGGGTACTATGGGTGGGCTGATCGTTGCAGGATTTGTAAGTATAAATAAAATAGCAAAATATTCAGAAGCAAAAAAAAAACGAACGCCAAATGTTGATATTGAAAATTCCGAAAACACAAAATGTGTAAACAAAAAAATAATTTGAAAAACTCAATGAAATTTGCAATCTAACGCCTCTAAAAAGTAGGAAGAGCTTGACGTGCATAGTTTGTATAAATAAGGTAAAGCTTACAGTTGATATAAATAACGTGGAATATATTCTATAATACCTCAGAGAATGTTTTCTTTCTTAATGAAAACTCCAATTATTGAAACATTGCGCCACGAATGAATTAAAATAGTAGTAAAATAATTACAATTACCTCGATTAATTATAATCGAATATAAAAAATTATTATTCGAATCATCATAATTAAACAGGGTTGCGAAATTTTTAATGAAGAAGTAATGCATTAACCATTACTTTTTTAACGGCTAATGAAATTAATTTCCATTAACCATTAACCATTAAAATTTAATGGTTAATGGAAATTATTTTCGTAACCGTTAAAATTTAATGGTTAATGGAAATTGTTTCCATTAACCATTCAAATTTATTGGTTAATGGATATTATTTTCATTAACCATTAAAATTATTTCCTTTGACCATTAAATGTTAATGGTTAATGAAAACGCAATTGCATTAAAAAAAGTAATGCATTATTTGCAACCCTGCCCATTGCAATGTAATGTGTAATAGACAAAACTTTGATACCAATTTTGGGAATGGAAAAATATAAATGAATAAATTATTGCAATTTGGCATTACATTTTATTGACTTAGGACTTAGATTTTCAGGTACCTTAAATTCTAAAAAGCATCTATATTATAATTCTAAAAATCTAAGTCCGAAGTCAATAAAATGTAATGCAAAACTGCAATAATTTATTCATCTATATTTTTCCATTCCCAAAATTGCAATCAAAGTTTTGTCCATTACACATTACATTGCAGTGGGTAATGGAAATTTTTTCTATTACACACTACATTGTAATTGGCAGGGTTGCAAATAATTTATTACTTTTTTTAAAGCAATTGCGTTTTCATTAAGCATTTAATTTTAATGGTTAATGAAAACAATATCCATTAACCATTTTCATTATTATTAACCATTATTATTTTCATTAACCATTCAATTCTAATGGTTAATGAAAATAATTTCCATTAACCATTAAATTTTAATGGTTAATGAAAATAATTTCCACTAACCATTGAAATTTAATGGTTAATGTAAATGCAAATGCACTAAAAAAAAGTAATGCATTATTTGCAACCCTGTAATTAAAACAATAATTAATTTTCGCGAGTATTTCGTGCCGAAATCTGTTTTTATATCTATAGAAATTTTTAACAGATTGAAATTTAAAAAATTCCTTTTTCCCCTCCAAGAGAGGGAAAAGGCTCATTTGAAGGCAACGAATAATCTAATTCGAAAATTACGAAAAAAGAACCTTTTTTATCCTCACAGATGCTCAAAACTGTCGGCTGGCGACTGATAGCCGTTACCGGTGCTGTATACGGTGCTCTTTATTTCTACGAGCGTTTAACGTGGACCAACAAGGCGAAGGAGCGTGAATTCAAACGACAGTACGTCGATCACGCGACGAAAAAGCTACGACTTATCGTTGACCTTACTTCAGCCAATTGCAGTCATCAAGTACAACAGTGAGTATCCATTTTTTGCAAATCTGAATAGCTGATAATCATGGTTTCCAGTCAATCTGGAAGATAAGCTTCATTTACTCATATCCTTCAAATGCATTGAAAATATTTGTTATTTTTTGGTTAATCCTTTAAACAATCTCGAGTATTCCTTAATTTTTGAATTTTTTAAACGCTCAAAGAGTATCTTTGAGTTCTGATTATTTTTCAAATGTCCCAAAATATTGTTGAATTTTGTAATCCTCAAATTTATCAGTTTAGATTTTACAGTCCCAAATGATGGGAATTCATTATTTCCCAAAGGAATTTATCACGTTGCTTTTTTTCCTTTTCTACTCAATGATCGGCAAAATCGATTTTTCGTCAATTTAATTACCGCTAATTACTCTGTGTTAGAAAATTTTATAATCGTTCCATTAAATATTACTCATTATTAAGACACTCAGTAATTAGGCAGTAAGGTATTTCTAATCGAAAATTCGATAATTCATGTTCGATAATTATCCAATAAACCTATAACTTGTAATAATTACTCAATAACCAAGTAATTAAAATTTTGCTCTTATGAATTACTGACTTTTTAAAAAATTAGGTAATTGTTCCATCTAATTAGTAATTATCCAAGTAATTAAATACTTAAGTACTCTCCTTACTAATTTTTTAAGAAATTAGTTCATTGTTCTTTCCAGTTATTAATTATTCGAATAATTAGATAATTAATTCTTCTAATTATTAATTTTTCAAAAAATTAGTTGATTATTCTTTGCAATTATTAATTGTTTGAATAATTAGAAACTTAATTCTTCTAATTACTAATTTTTAAAAAATTTCTTCGATCGATGTTAACTTAGCGATAAATCATTGGACAGAGGTTCAACTCCTTTCGAATTAAAGAAAGTAACATAATCTGACTGATCTTTACGCTGAATTGACAAAAAATAATTCACTAGAGTCTAGAAAATTTTTCAAATTCAAGCTAAAGTGTAGAGTTTTCTTTTTTCCGTCGATTGCTGGAAACATGCTAACCTTGAAAAACTCAAGTCCCGATTCAAATACAAAAAGCTTTAAACTAATTACTCCAAAATTGATTATTAATATAATGAAATTACTAATTACTCAAATAATTAGTAATTAAAATAGTTCAAGTACTAATTAGTCTAATAATTTATATATCTAATTAATTAATTATTCAAATAATTGATAATTGAAATAGTTCAATTACTAATTAGTCTAATAATTGGTAATTTAAATAGTTCAATTACTAATTAGTTGAATAATTAGTAATTTAGATATTTACATTACTAATTATTCAAATAATCAATAATTTACATAATTCAATTATAAATTATTCTAGTAATTAAAATAATTCAATTACTAATTAATTTAATGATAAGTATTTTAAAGAATACGATTGCTAATTTTTCTAATAATGAATAATTCAAAGAATACACATATTCAATATCCAAATAACTCGTAGTATTGGTCTTTAAATTACTGATTAGCGAAATACCAAAAAAAAAAAAAATAATGGATGATAATATTAATTTTGTAAATAACGATTAATTAAAAATCTACAATTTTTTTTTTGCCGATCGTTTCTACTGAAGTATATTAAAATTTGAACAAAATTTGCAGAGAACTTTCGAGTACTTTCGCTCGTCTTTGTCACTTGGTGGACGAGGCGACTTCGGAAATGGACACGGAATTGAAAACCATTGCGACGACACTACGAACTCTCGAGGAGGCAGCGACAAACGCCAAAGTATTGCGAAACAAAGCGAATTATTTGGCGAACGAACTCGAATTATTCGACGCAGCGTACATAAAATCGTTGAATTAAAAAAAAAAATTACAAACATGGCTAAAAAATAAAAAATCTGTTTAGTAGTGTGAGGCTTCGGGAGCCTTTTAATGAAGATAGGAAGGAAGAAGAAATTCTCGATCGAGAAGGATGTTGCCGTAACGAGTAGTCCGAGGCTCTGGGAGCCTTTTAATAAATTTAAAAAAATATATATAAAAAAATAAAATGACCGAAAAAAACAGCGAACGAGGAAAATTTCTCGTTAGCTATTAACGTGTGACGAGTTTAAGGAATGTTTATATATAAAGCTCTAGTCTGAATATAGAGGTCGAACGAAAAAAAAAATATCGATCATCGGCGTTCAACAAAACGTATATTTCTCAAGAGAACACAAAATTCGGCGCAAGATTGTTTTTCCTAATTTTCTTTTATGCTTTTTCGTTTCATTTTGAGACCCATTGCTGACGCAATTATACTCTTTAACAATTTTTTACAATCCGGAAAAAATCGCAATAATCAATTGGCGAATTTCCAGGAGACAAAAATATCAATTTATACACCATGATCTATTTTTCTTTTTTGACGGAAATTTATACATTGCTCGAAAACTCTTTATTTCATTTATGTTATTTCTTTTTTCTTCGGACGTATTATACTTTTCGCAAAGTGAAGAACAATTTCACAGCATCGAGGAAATTAGCAGTTTTCATGTTAAATGATAAGAAAAAAAAACCGATATACCGAATGACAAAATTGCGTTATCACATAAGACTCAAATTTCTACCTAGAATCTATTATAGAGGATTAATTTTATTCTAAGTAGTGTAAAACCATATATATTAGGTTTTATTTGCCACGAAAACTCAAATGTATATTATTATTATTATTATATCGAATAAATGATTGTTGAACATTGGAATAATTTACAGTTTTTTTTTTAATTCTATCTTCCCGGAAGTGCTCGAGAAGAGTACGCAGGGAGCATTTGAGCTAGAGATGGGCGATTATTGAAAAAATAATCGATGTTAAAATAATCGATAATTCGAAGTATCGATTATTGACAATCGAATATATATTGATTGAAAAAATAATCAATCATCCATTAATCGATAATCGAAAGGTATGAAGGTTTTTCAACAGGCTGTAGGTTAAGAAGATTTTGCGATAAAAAGTATTGACCGACCGATGATGAAAAAATAGGTTATTTTTTATTATTATAATTCTTCTATTAATCATAATTAACAAAATTCTTTGTCATCGATATTTGATAAAATTTAAATTTCAAAATTTACAGGAGAATATAACCTCCTTTGCGATAAATGTCAATGAATATTAATTAAGTAATTAGTTGCATTCAATTGAATACGCCAAACGACGACGAAACACGAGGCACAAATAAAAATCTAACTGGTATTTGAATTCGTATGGTGTGGAAAGTCGAAAAATCTACAGTACTGACGGCCGATTTCGTTACCAGCAGTCGAATTAAAAACAACAACAATTCTATAATCAAAACGTCCCCAAAAAAACATCGATAATCAATTAATCGGGTTCAAAAATCATCGCCCATCTCTAATTTGAGCCAAAAAAATCGAAAATAGCATTTCCCTCAGAGATCAGCTGGTCGTCAACTGTTTTGAAATCTATGTATAACCTCAAAATACAGACCGTGGTCAATACAAAGTGTTGTTCAAAGTCGGGCTGAAAGTTCCATGATTCATACAGCAAAAATGGCTAAATTATGGAGTTACCAACGATTGAGGAATTGCCGAAACTTTCATCGTTCATTATCCAATGTGAGTTTACTTGTAACACGTTAAATTTCCTGTCGAATTTATCGGAAAAACTATAATTGTTTCACAGAGATTCTTGACTAACCTCAAAACCACGGATAAACCGAAAAACGATTGCGACGTTATCGGTCCTCCGGATCCTGTTTCGAATTTGCGGACCGTTGTATTTTCAAAAAATAACGACGAAACGCGACTCGAGAGACAGTACAGAGAAGCCCGAGAATTCACGCAAAATTGGAATCATACTTTCTGGACAAAGCACAACAACAATTTTGTGAATGTAAGTTCAATTTTTTCGGGCGTTGATGTTCTCCAAATTTTCCTTTGACAATCATATGTGCAATGAATTTTAAGGAGCGCAAAGAATTTCAAAAAATTCTCAAGGAAAAGAGCGGCAAGGATTCTGTCACTGCCGATGAAATGTCTGTATTCTACAAGCGTTTCTTGGATGCCAATTGGAGAAATCACCTGGAATACAATGTATCGTGGTACAAACAAAACATCAGCATCCTTTTACTAGAGTTGAGGGTCAGATTATCAAAAATGAAATTTAAATAGATGATTTTTTTAATTATAAGGGATAAAAGATAATAAACAAAAAATTACAAAAATAATTTAAAGTAAATTATAGACTAATAAAAAATAAATTAGCATATGTGTCAAATTGCAACTGATTAAAGCACTTTTACTCTAATTTTCCATTATCTTCCTTTATGATGAAGTAGAAAGTTGTAGTGTTGAAGTGTGGATTCTGATTCGAATCCGGAAAATCGATTTTCATAAAAAATCGAATCCAAAGAATCGAATCGATTTTGTGAGAATCAATTTTTCAATATTGTAAACAAAATTAATTGCTCATTAAAGCTTCCGTAATTGTTTAACAAGTTTTTGTCATGGAAAATGATTAAATTTATTTTTTATAATTTTAATACAATATGATGAATACAAAATAACGATTATAAAGCAGTTTCATTCTGGCTAAACATAGTTTGATTCTTTTACACATTTGCACTTTTTAATATATTGTTGAAAATATTATGAATATATTTAACAAATCAGACTTTTCTATTACATAAGCTTCTATTGTTTTATTATATTTTGTATATTTTTATTTTCCATTATTTTCTTCGCTGGATCATGTTTCAATATTTTAATTTTTCATTTTTTTTTTTACTCTTTCTCAAGTTTTCACATTTTCACATAATTTTTTTTTCTTTTAACCTTGACGTTGATGTTTTATAGACTTTTGTCTATCTTGATTCAGTTGCCAATCTTTAATAGATAATGAATTTAATAAAAAATCGAATTTTCGATTTGTAAGGTCAAGAATCGATTCACCTAAATATCGAAAAGGAAAGAATCGATCTTTTAAAGAATCGAATCGGAATCGAACATCCCTAGAAAGTTGATAAAACTTGCTCGTAGAGGCCTTCGAGAACAATATGAAGAAATGCATCGATATGATGTTGGAAGATTTTTCTCCTCTGAAACATCTATTTTGCATAAATTTTACATCAAATTTTGAACAATTGATTCTTTTTCAAATTTGCTCTAGAAATTATGGCTTTTGATTCCCTCTGAAATGAATCGTCGTTTCTTACCAGTCGATGGTAATTCCAATGCGATTGTAGATCCAGTAGAATAACTACGATAACAGAGATGGGAAAATAGGGACATGCTTGAAGAGGCTTTACAAACTTTGCACGTATGGCAATAGGTGTAGCCACCTTTATCATTTCGGTCAGTTTTTCGAAAAATTTCAAAAAATTTAGTGCATTCCTACGAGACCGTCGTCGAATATATTATTCCAACAAGGCAGTATCTAGTATTTAGGTATTTCATAGAAATAGAAAGAAGTATTTAATAAAAGCATTAAAACGCTCGATTGTAAATGCTCTCTTAACTGCAATGTTTTTTTCTGTTTTGCTTACAATTTTGTTTACAGTTAATTCAAGAATGACGTCAATTTGGTCCCAAATTTTGAATGGTCGGTACTGTACCGACCTCGTCAAGATTCGTCTGCGCTTTTCATATTGCCACGAGATAGACGTTTGGAACAAAGGATCGAAGACAGCATATACTCAAAATATACGGTTGAATATAGAAAGAGAGAGAGAGAGAGAGGAGGAATGCAATTCTCAAAACAAACGATGAAGACTATGCCATATTGTAGCCAAGAAGGGTAAAAGGAGGAAGGAGAAGTTACAGGAGAGTAGAGGAGTCATAGCTCCCGAGATAAATAACCAGGCAGTAATTGCGTGCGGAGCGATACCATATTTCATACGCGCTATAAGCCATAACTTAGGAGGCAATTACCGTGAGTACGTCATTTATCATTGCGCGCCGGCGGAAACCGTGACGGCCGGTGTGGCGCAAGGGCGGCACTGGCGGTGGTGGTTTGGCGGGCTTCTTCCCTCTCGGCACGGTCATGAGAATGGGTTATATAAATGGGGGAATTCCCGCAACTGTAACTCCGTTCAACAGACACGTTTCTCCGGGAATACGGAATTAACACCTACGCGTTTCCTCCCCCTGTCACGATTTCATCCCCATAGTTTTGCTAACTATTTTGTGGCAAATTTCTCATTCTCCGTTCGTGCATATCACCGTACTTGACAGTATAATTCAGTACAGCGCAAGCGAATTTGCGGAATATATGCTCGAGGGAAATCCGATGGTCCATTACTGTATCAACAATTGCGATGATACTTCGACAGCTCGTCTATTGGGTTCCATTCTTATAGAAATTGGGTACCTAATATTAAATCCTAATCCTCTAATCCTGATGTGAAGTTCCAATCGGGTACTGTTAGAGAGATTTACTTTCTTCTAAAATGGGAGAACCTAAGAGAAAATTCCTCCCCAATATTTGCAGAAATGGTGGATATATACCCTTGCATGGTCATAGTGAATTCAGACTCTGAATTTCAGAGGACAAAATACGTCTTTAAACGAGCGGGCATCGGCAGAGTTTGCAATGTAGTGCAGCTGGTCAAATAGACTAATATTAATATTAAATAAATGTTATTAATTTAATATTACTATTAAATAAATAGTAATATTAAAAGAGCAGGTGTCCTCGTACCATGGTAATAATGCCTTCAATTCACGCAATGTATTTTGAAACACAGCCCTCTAATAATAGCCCACTGTCCTTGATTATAGCTCATGTATCTGCAAACCTGGTCTGGATATAATAAAATTGAAATCAAATATTCGTAATGTAGGGAGCAGGTCAAGGTATTCCAGGCACGTATGGAATTTTCACTTATAATACCACAAGAGCTTCAAAATTATCGGGTATTTCCCGATAGGTTCGTTGCAAACAAATGAAGGAGTCAAGTTTTTCCTGAAAAACTTGACGACTTTATTTGTTTGCAGGGAACCTTGAGGGAAATGCCAGATAATTTTGAAGCTCGTGTGGTATTCGGGGGATTATTTTTCCGTCCCAAATGTCGGCCAATAGAATTGCACCATGAGATGAAATGAACAGTTAACAAATAAGAATTTCATAATGAATAAAACAACATTTAATTAAGATTCAGGCTAGTGCAATTAAAAATACAATTGTTGTAAACATTGGTGCATGTTTTCTTCAAGTCAGAGTTATCGGTAATGGTCCCAGAAGAGGTAGATGGCATGAGGTTTATGCTGTTGATGGCATTTTCTGCAGTAGGCTCACTCCTTCGCAGTTTCTTGACAATTAATTCGTGGTGTTCCTGGTCGAGTTGGAGATACGGCTTGATGGAGTTACTGTTGGCATGTCCAGTTATTTTGATTATCTGCTGCTCTCCCAGGCCCGATTTCGCTAGATTGGAGACGGCTGTTGCACGACTGGAGTGATTGGTGATTTTTTTGTTACCAAGGTCAAGCCCAGCTTTTTGTGCTGACTCCTTAACCCACTTTGAAATCGTGTTTTGGCCTACTGGGGAATCCTTGTACCACCTAGCGCCTGGAACTTTATTCCAGAATGGATTTTGGGTCAGGAATAGTCTGTCGCTCTTGATATTGGCATCTCTCTTCTCTCTCAATTTCTGGAACAGTCTCACTGGGCACTTGTCAGGGATTTCCCGATTCTCCACCAGCCACTTGCTGTCTGATAATTTTTTATCACCACCTTGTGTGGTCTTGCTGAAAATTGGATTGTATTCAATTCTCCCAGTTGTTTCCCCGTCATTTCGCTGTTCTGCCTTGAAGTGATGTATTGACGCCATGCTGCCCTCACCACCTCTCCAAGCCAATTCCACTGATATTATCATGAATAATTTTTTCTGGAGGCCATCAGGAGTTTCCTCGTCCCAAACAGTGGTCATTGCATCCCAATCTTTTTCCTCCAACGCTGCTGCACTTGCCCTCCGTTTTTCCGGAATAGATTGTAAAGCCTTACGCTTGGCATCACGAGCTCCTCGAGCGGTCTTGAATGCAGCATCCGAAAATGGGTTGATTTTGATGTCGAAATCGTTCAAATACTTTTCTTGAAGTGATTTGGCAGTCTGATTCCACATTGTTTTTATTGTACCTTCCTTATAGTCTTCTCCATCCATTTTCTTCATATTGTAAGCGTAATCTTTCATAATGTTTGCCAATTGCGCTTCACTCGTTTCAGCACTCAATGTGTATTCCCTCTCAGTACAAAAAGTAGTAAATTGGTTCCAAACTGTTTTTTTTGCCTTCTCCGTATTAATGGGAACATTTCCTTTGACTTTTTTATCAATGGTGGACAGAGAACAAACTCCAAATCGACTCATTTTCATGCAAAATCTCCAATTTTCACAATTGAATTCAACCTGTCAGTTTGACGTGTGGTTAATTTGACTGGATCATGTTTTGTTTTTTATTTATAGCAACTACCAGAGAAAATAATCAAAAAATTATCAGTATAATACCATGTAGGTTGTACCACGTGACGTCGAATGGTGCAATTCTATTGGCCGACATTTGGGTCGGAAAAATAATCAACATAACATAATGCTGTCCGGTGTCACTTGTTGTAACATGTTACAACATGTCCCTGCTTTTTGTTACAACTTGCCCCATGGGCTCATTATGTCTACGTAATTAAATGTCTCAAAAACTACAAACTTTAGAAAATATTAGAAAAAGGAAATCGAAGCCAGTTAAATTTACATTCCACCAATGAAAATACAATGAACAATTAATTCAATTTTAATAGTTAAAATCAAAATTTTCTTAAGTACATTCGGGTCAAAATGTAAATGAAAATTATTTAAATCCCGGTTAAAATTTAGTGTTACCACTTACCCCTGTTAAAACAAGCCCCCTGCTCCCCTACTTACACTTTCAAAAAATTCAAAGCCTTGGAGGGATCGTAGATGACGATAGCGTTACAGTTTTAAAAATCCGCCATTGCTCGCATTTTCTAATTTGAACAAGATAAGCTTTCAACACTATCAGTCACGTCCCAATCAAGTTCTACGGCCAAGATCGAAAAAGAACGGAGGAAGTTGCGGTCCAAAGCTCGTAGAAATAGTAGATAAGGTGTCTTTTCCGTAAACCCATTGAATTTATACTATTTAGAAACCACAATGGGTGGTTAAACGAGCAGGCATCACTGGGGAGTTTGCACTGTATTCGTGCCGAGTCGATTTAATAACATTAGGAGAGCAGGTGTCCGCGTATCGCGGGGTAATAACTGGTCTAGCAATAATAGCCGTGTACACGGCGCTTATATACCAGCATTACAAAGGTATTAGATCGGTGGCGAGTGGACAATGGGCTGTGTGTTGCGAATGGGGCAAAGCTTCAAGGTTCTCGGAATATCGGGATTCCCACCGTATAGTCACGAATTCAGAGAGTAATACACAGAGCCCTCGGCAAAAGGAGGGTGGATATCGCGCGCTTGTGTGTGTGTATGAGGATATTTAGCTTTGGCAAGATCGAGCGGGACAGAAGAGAATGGGGGTGGAGGTTGGCGAGGGACAAACGGGTGTAGCCGCGGAGGCTAAAGAGGGGACACTAATGTCGGCCACAAGCTCTAAGTACTATGAATCTGTGCAGCCGCAGGTATCGCTCCGCACACCCTCCGACACAATCTCTCTCTCTCTCTCTCTCTCTCTCTCTCTTTCTCTTAACCGTTAACTCTGTTACACCGATACCAAGTAACAATAATATACACGTATGTGAGAGGTGGTCACAATGGCGACTAAAGCGTAGAGACCCGATAGCCTACAACGAGTAAGATATGTGGTGGCGTTTTGGGTTAGGGGTAGTTGTCCGCTCTACTCGGCATTGTATAGTCGAGGCACCGCGGCGGGTCCCACACCGGATTAATTACAAAGCTCCGCAAAAGCCAGGCCAGGGCAAGGAGACCGCAGCAACCTCGCCACACGACAATACACAGTATCCGCAGCTAATAATACTACATACCAAAGTCTGGTGGGGTTGTTACCGTGTGGCTGGGTGTAGCACGTAATGCGCCTTGAATTATGTCCGCGGGCCAAATGCCTCGTTGCCTACTCCACGTCGTTTTCATTCTCTCTCTTCCTCTCCATCCTCTCTCTTCTGGGCTGGTGTTGTGTTCATGTCCATCCCATGGGCCATTCAGAACACAACAACTGCTTCTGTACACGGACAATGCAACAGCTATGTGTTGATTCAAGTTTGTTTTGCGGTTGTTACTGATCCAAGGTATTAAGACCGTAAGATCCAGCGATCCAAGATCACGGAATTCATTTGAACCGAAAGATTATCCGGATTGTTGAGTGACATGATAATGCGACATTGTTTATTGGAGGAGGAAAGTCGTGGTAACTTTGAGACTTGGGAATGTTGTATCGGGAAGTCGATTGAAGATCCGATACTGAATGTTTATTGGGATGTATGTCAATTAGAAGTAAAACTCGTGTTAGGAGTAACAAGTAAATAATAATTTATTTAAGTCTACGAAATATTTAATAATGTACGGATATGATTCGGGACTGGACCGCTCGGATAGACTCGTCAATCAAGACTCCCGCATTCTTCGATTAAAAGAAACTATAGTTCGAAATTGATGCGGTCGCAATTTCGATTTCTGTGACCATATCGGTACGTGAGTCGAAAAGTATTACACCTCAGATTAACGCCAGAAACTATGACACCTCAAGTTAACGCCCAAAACTACGACACCTCAGATTACCGTCCAAAACTATGACACCTTAGATTCATAACAGAAGCTATGACACCTCAGATTCAGGTCAGAAACTATGATACCTCATATTCAGGACAGAAACTATGACACCTCAAATTGAGGACAGAAACTATGACATATCTGAATAAAGTTAGTCCGGCTGGATCTTACGATCTTAATACCAAGGTATTGAGATCGTAAGATCCAACGATCCAAGATCCCAGGATTCACTGGAACCAGAAGATTATTAAGATTATTGTTGAGGGACATGATAATGCAAAATCGCTGAGTGGAGGGAGAAAGTCGTGGTAGCTTTGTGACTTTAGAAGCTTCATCATGGCGTTTTTTTAATTTATAGGACATATTTTTAGAACTTGGGAGTGGAAGGATTCGATTAAAAGTAGAATAACATTGATGTTGAAGGAACAATAGTTGCAAGAGCCGTATAGTATGAACTATAGATGACTGGAGCAAATAATTTGAGGTAGTTGAGTCGTAATACCAAAATGATGTAAAAACTATGGACTTATTGCCAACTTTAGAGAGATTCATTGTCGAAATACTCTGTAAACATTTCATTCAACATTTTAATTTAAAAAATTTCCCAATATTCTGAAGTCTTATGGGACGTAAAACGATTTCGTCGATCTGTCGTCGATTTATTTTTCGACGATTGAAATAAATAATGACAAGTTAACGAGAAATCGCTCTTCATCCCATAAGACTTTGGGATATTTTGACATTTTTAAATGAAAACTCTTCACCGAAATTAAGATCAAGAATCAAGATGTAGTAAGAAATGATGGTGACAAGAGCGGGTTATCCAGGAACAGGGAACATGGAATTGGATCGAAGGGTTGGATCGACTGATCGAATGACATGTCTTAACGGGATGAACGTCAGTGGGGGATGATTGGATTACACGATTAGGGTTGACGACAAGCAAACGTCCCTCATCATGTATCTGTACGTATCACGATTCTCTTTTTCGTCACGCTACGAAAGGACACTCCAGTTTCACCCTATTCGATTATTATACTAGGGGCATTCTCAAATCCCGTTCATTCGAGTATAAATCATCTGCTATAGGCACGAATTGCTTCCAGCCTAAATCGATGTAATTCTGAATATAGCATTTCGACAAAGTTTTATTCTCGTAGCTCAACGTCATATACGATCAGGGAAAACCCTCGAGAATGGTTTCCCTTTGCCTAGTATCAGAAAAACCGATCAATGACACAGAAAACTACAGTCAGATATCCATCAAACTTTTAACTTTATCACAGCCTTTGAGGAATTGGTTTTTTCCCGAGGATTCAAAGTTTCCGAACGAAAAAAACGTTCAGGGAGTGTCATGTACGTCAAACGGTAATAAAATAAACGTCGGTCATTCGTCATCGCCCCTTTTTATTTTGAAATGTCCATCTAAGCGATATGGTTTTTCCAGAGGCTCCACATGTCTCCAATGATTTCCGCGTATCTTTGAGATTCTCAAGACAGCAGAAACTCTATGTCTGCGAAGAATAATTCACAATTTCCGGTCGACAGAAGTTCCAGTAGTCCTTAAGAGGAGGCTAAATACCGACACTACGCTTCGAAATCGCCATCCAAACTTGCTCTCATACGAATGAATGGAATTCAATAAAATTTTAACAGCATAATCGGAATTATGGCACAAATGGAGCCTCACTAACATTTTTTTGAAAAATAAAAAAAAAAAATTATAGATCCGATTACCATCAGGAATCTGTAATTGAAAATCTTGAATTATGAGACTTTTTACTGTATTTTCGTCGAAACTAAGCGTGAGGCTCCATGAAGAACGCCAAGACACAAATATAAAGACGTTTTCGACATTATTTTATGGAAAAGACACATCGTAAGTTTGGATGGCGCATAAGGAGATAAATATCGATAAATTGTAGTTTTATCGAAACACGAAATGGCGAAATCTAGTTTACAAACGTGCGAGGGAGGGCAGCACCATGGATTCTGACGAACCTAATATTTTTGGGGCTCCAATGAATTCGTTGGAGTTAGTTGTGACGCGTTTTAGCCCCTTAATTATCAATTAATTGTTAATTAACTTATCCTCCTCTGAATTTTCAAAATTTAATAAATTTTCATTTACGGTTTTGGGAGAAAGACTGGACGACGGTGATAAGTCGATAATGTAGGGATTGAACGAAAGTGGTATTTAGCCTCCTCTTAAGGAGGTACTCTACCTAAAAGAATTAGAAGCGAGATTTCGATGAAACCTGGCCCACCTATTATTTATCTTGTAAAAGTCGCATATGCCATTTTCGTGAAGATTCAAAGGCTGTGGCTTGAGTTACATGTCTACATAGCACAGCGTCAAAATAACACGTGAAAATCACACACGTCAAAATAATATAACGTCAAAATCACACACAATGTATAGCACTCTGCAAATTTCGACTTCATACCCCATAACTTTTCATGGGGGGTCGACCGCCACGGATTCTTTTCGGCATTGTATTCAGGGAGCTTTTTCTACAAATACCCTCACCCTCCCCCCCTCTCAAGTGTGGGGGCCATAATATAGATCTTTACGAACGAAATAATAAGAACGGACAGAACTTTCCGGTAGACCTAATAATTATTTTGGCGCTATGTTATTTCAGCAAAATTTATTTCGGCGCTATGTTATTTTTGCATCTGTCATTTTGACACTATGTTATTTTTGCATGTGTCATTTTTGTGTGTTATTTTTGTAAATAACATTGACGAGTGTTATCTAGACGTGTCACCTGTGGCCTGATTATATAATAAATGAATTTCGTTAAATATCAGATATCTGACATGGCGTCTTATAGTAACATATAAATAACTAATAAACCGAATAAAAAATTTTGCGAATTTTTCATTTGGGCGGCTCCCGCAACTGACGTGTGGCGACGCCGCAACACATTGTATTGGCGCGCATTTTAAACCCACAGTTTAAATACGCAAATAGAGACATAAAAAAATTACTTTTTTTATAAATGTATTATTTTTTACATAACTATAAATGCAAATAAGCTGTTCTCCGAGAGTTTTCATGTGAACAATCCGACGACCTTCGATTTTGGCACGTTCGCTACTGTTTGTTTTGAGGTTATGTACCACTTCCGTAGCGGGATCATATACTTTTCGCAAATTTTTGCCAACTTTTTGCAATCGTAACCTATTATGATACACTTTCTGGCTAACTCGATTGCCTATCCAGAAAAAGTTTGTATCTTTGCTGTTATTCATTTCCATAGTAGCACGATTATAACCGTAGTGACTTGTTTATTTGTATATGTATTGGAGAAATATTGCGACGTTGTCAAGCGTTCACACGCACTGCGCTAGTCAAACGCGTGATCTATCTTTGACTCACCGGGAAGGTAGAAAACCTTCTTAATGATATTCTCTGAACTTGTCGCTCACGAAGGCGCAACGCATTGAATGAATTTCAGCACTTGCAGTGGCGTAAGACTGAGAAAATGAGTGACGTGCTAATTGAGGCGGGTTTCGTTGGCTCGTGATGCCAAGAATGAAGATGTGCTGTCTCGAGTCCGGTAAAAACAATTCCTCTTACTCTTGTTCTCGTTCCCTCAGGAAAAAAGAATGAGAAATATGGACAAATAGAGGGGACAAGGAGTCTGGGACAACTCGTCGAGGAAAAGTCAAGAAACCGCGGCTACAGAGAGTGAGAGAGAGAGAGAGAGAGAGTTGTGAGCTTTATTATACAGACTCTGAGGGGACGAGAGAGGGTAGTTTTCACGTGCTGAGCCTCTCGGCTGTCGTATCTCATGGCCATCATCGTAACGAAGTGAGTCTAATGCTCCTCAGCGCCGCAGGGGTGTATTTTTAAACCACTCTTGCGAACATACAGTTTCATATTCTATTTTACAAGAGACATCAGCCGAGAGCATCGTGGGACCATCCAACGTGGGTGTATTCTCTCATGCTTCCAGGTCGATTTTTCCATCGTCTCGTTCTTGTCATTTTGTGGCTTCTGGAAAGCATATCCTCTTACCGCAACTCGCTGATGTGTCGATACGCTCTATCTTACACTTCCTCGGGACAATATCAGTCGAGTATTTTCTTTCCACACCTCGTCCCCTTTTTAGATGTGTTGGCCTTTAGCTTTTATTCCAGTGGCGGTTTTTCGCCATTCGCGGGCATTTTATGCTCATCGCTCTTGCAGGTGACTTCGATACTCTTTCCATCCAAGACATGTAGTATTCTGCACTTTCCTTTTTTTTTTCTTCCCCACAACAGGCGGCATTGTGCGAAAGTAATGCGAACCACCAAAGTGCCTCCGGTTTACGAGAGTCCCCCTCTGGGCTGAGGGTTAGCATTTTTCTTTTTTCTTTCCAATGTCAAGTATAACATTTCTGAGGGTTTGGAGGGAGGATCGATTCGAAAACACTTCCGAGCTTTCTCAGGCTGTGGTTCAACGATCCAACATCCATCGATACTTTGCCAGGGTTACGCTGTTTCGCACTCATGCGTGCAGAGATCCTGTATCATCGTGCAATATTTTCTGCGACGGTCCAACCTCCCTCGGGACAATTGGAGGGGTTGTGGAAAGTCGTTATTTGTGATAAGATATTTTTTAAATCCAGGAAAACAAGGGATGAAGTTCCAGGGTCGATGGACTGTATTGGTGGTCTCTGAAGCTCGAAAGTTTAAATTGGCTTATTATAGTTGAACGAACTTTTGCCATTTCGATTTTTCGAGGGGGTTTGAGTATTCGGAGTCGTCAAATCAGAGTTGGATTGTAAAAATCGTTCCTACGAACAATTGTGAATAAAATATTGTTTATGCTAATTTTAGACGAAGCATATTCACTATATCAAATTTTCCTGAGACTCCATCGGCTATAAACAAAAAATCTGCATATTAGAGAGAATTTGTTTAACAATGAAAGATCCTCTGCGAATTATAAATATGGAATAGTCGTTCAGAATTATCGTTGAAGTCGTTAGCGATTTTTTTCTTTTGAAATTGTAATTATCCACTTCATACGAAAGTTCGGTATTTCAAAAAATCACAATTTTAAAAAACGGGATAATTTATTGTGGAAAAATTTATTATCATAACAGGAGTTCTCTGTGATGAGTAATGCCATACGGAACCAGATAATTGAAAAAAAACGGATTTTTTTAGCAAATTAATTTATCCTGTGATTGATCGAAGGAACTTTGGAAATATTACATCAAAACAAAATAGGCGGGTGTTCAAAAGTGAGTATCGATTTTTGTCGAAAAGGGCATTTTTCATTCATGAATGGAAAAACCTCTGAAATTTTACAAAGATCGATGCAGTAATTTTTGAAATATTTTGTTCAACGACCTTAAAAACGTCATTTCGATAAAAACGCGTTATAATTGTCAAAAAAAGAATTACACGTCATTACAGAGCGTAACAATATTCTACAATTCTCTGATTTGGTTATCAAATCAGCTTTGGCTATCTCTTTACAATTTTTATGTAACATTTACTAAGATTTATTGTCGAAAAATCTCGTTAAAAAAAACGTTTCGAATGTAATCGCTAGGTACAACCTCTCAATATTGTATATTACATTTCGTAAATGAAGTAATCTCACCCCAGAGTTGTAAATAAAAAATAATGCATTATTTTGATAATGCATTACTGTATTTATTACCCATTACACTGCAGAATGTGAAATAGATAAGTGTACCATTACAAAATACAAAAGTAATATGTAATGAACGCGTGTTTCATTACAAATTAAAAAGTAATGTGTAATGGATGCATATGCCATTATAAATAAAAAAAATAACGTGTAATGAATGTGTAATTTCTATTTGTAATGGAATATTCTCCACTACAAATTACTTTTGTTTCAATTGTAATTTGTAATGGAGCACTCATTCATTACACGTAATTTTTTATTTGTAATGGCACATGCATCCATGACACATTAATTTTTTAATTGTAATGGAACACGCATCCATTACACACTACTATTTTCATTTGTAATGGAATATTCATTCATTACACGTTACTTTTGTAATTTGTAATGGAAAACTTATCCAATCCACATTGTTTAAAATAATGGGTAACGCATTACTTTTACATTACTATTTTCAGAACTCTGTCTCACGCTGATGTCAAATATTATTCCATCAGATATCAATTTTTTTCCGATGTTTTCGAGTTCTCATAATTCAACTCACATTTGACTAACCGCTCAAACACCCTCAAAAATGATTGCCGGAGTCGATTCAACATTTTCAGCCGAAACTTTGGGAGAAAGATCACCGCAAATAATATTTCTCCAGGAAGCGAGATTCGTCTTTGTTCAGAGTTAAGAACGAAACGTGCCAGCATGGATTTTGAAGGATCAAGGTGCGATTGCAATTTTACCTTTTCGCGGGCAGAGTCTTTTATCCGTCGTTTTACGGATAACAAGTAGACGCGCGGAGAAACCTTCAACATCGATAATACGAGATTGCGTTTGAATTTAGCTGGATAGAGGGGGAAGAAATTGCGGTTCGGTGGATGGGAAGCTCGTGAGAGGGCTGTCTATCGCGGTTGTGGGGGATGAAAAAAAATGAAAATAAAAATAACGCATCGAAGGATATTTTTCGCTGGGAACGTGCCGGGGGTGTGAGCTTCCCGCGGTTTTTTTCTCGTTCGGCGTTCTGGCGGCGAACGAGCTGTTATATGCTGACACGATCGTTGATGTGCCAGACTCCATACACAAATACACGTATATATGTATATTAGACTGATTCACAAAAAGCAACTATTTTTTGTTTTTCGAAATAACATATTGAATACTTTTGAGGAGGTGAAAAAAGGCGCCTGTTAAAAGCAGAGCTCTTAATATAAATATTTAGATATGTCTCATCGCAAATTTCTATTTCCCATTTAAATAACACGGGAAAAAAAAATTCAAACTTTGAACTTTTATATCTTGGCTTCAAGTCAATGTACCAAAATGAACGATACATGTTTTTGTAGAGAATTAAACGCTGTACAATAAAGATCTCTTATGATTGTTCGATAAACTCAATCCTTCAAAAGTTATTCAAGGTCAAAGTTAAATTTAGAGTAAATTTCACTTTTTTTTAGTTTTCGGAAAAATGTTCAAACTCATTACTAAATATTATAAAATCTTTCCTGAAACAGAAGTTTAAATTGCATTAACATAAATTACCTAATTTTTAAAGAAATTACCAACAATTCCAGTTTATATTTTTTTAACGTTTTTTTTCGGAAAAAGCTTGAAAATAGTAAGGAAAAATCTCCCCACTCCGGCTTTAAGCTTAAAAATTTTGATATCTGACACACGATTTTTCAGAATTTTTCCGATTTTTAAATTGTGTCGATCAATAAAATCATTTAAAAAATTCTAGAAATTTTAAATTGCATCTGAAAAATCTAAAAAAAACTGGGTGCCTTTCAAAGTGAGAACAACCATATGAACAATCGCGAGCCAAATCCGAGAGGTCAAGGGTCAGACCCAGGTCGAAATGGTATGGAATGAGACATTTGTATATATTAGATCGTGAATAACTTTTGAAGAAGTGAGTTTATCGAAAAATCATAAGAGACCTTTTTTGTAGAGCGTTAAATTCCCTACAAGAATACATATCGTTTGATTCGGTACCTTGGCTTGAAGCCGAGCTATAAAATTTTAAAGTATGAACATTTTTTTTACCTGTTTTATTTAAATGGCAAATAGAAATTTGCGATGAGACGTATCTAAATATTTATATTAAGAGCTCTGCTTTTAACAGGCATTTTTTTTCACCTCCCCGAAAGTATTCAATATGGTTTTTCGAAAAAGAAAAAATAGTCGCTTTTTTGAATCAGCCTAATGTATATTGATGTCGGAGCTTTTAGCCACGCCGCGAGAGTTTGCGATGAAAAATTAAAGGATTTTGATCAAAGGATCTCGTTTTCTTCGTCGACGGCTGTCATACCCAGGTATAGCGTCATTACGCGCCAGCCGGAATCATGGGTTGGGGTATATAAACTCCTCCTTTTCAAGCTGTAAACCCAGGGGAAGAGGGTTGGAAAAGCTCACGTGTCTGAGTGCGCGCGATGGAACAGCGGCACTTCTCTTTCCCGTTGAAAACGATGAACACGGATTTTCCACAGACCACGTTCATGCTCCACCAGACTCTTTTCTCTCCTCCGGCATCTCGACACTTAGAACGAATGCTCTCATTGGTAACGTGACAGCTTAGTTAGCCATAACTTCAATTTCCTTCCCGCGATGCCACAGACTCCGGAGAAAGAGAAATATTGGTAAGGTTATGCTCCGAATTGGGTCTTGAAAAATCAGAATTGAAATTAGCAAACACGTGTCCATTACTTTAATTGAATTTAAAATACGGTATTTTGTATCAAATTGTAAAATTGTAAAATGTATTTGGAAAATTAGCATAGATGAAGGTTTGAGCTTAAGGGGGTCGAGTCAGCGTCAACCCGTAGTAAAAAACTCCATTCGTCGCCATTGAAAAATCCCCATTCATTCTCCACTGCCAAAATAACCAACGGAGATGAATGCCGAATTGCCTAAGGGGATTTTCGCCATTGAATTCCCCATTTGAAATCGAATGAGGATTTTCCAATGAGGATTGACTTCCCCATTTGAAACGGAATGGGGATTATCCTATGGGGATTCAATGAAGAAAATCCCCATAGGCAATTCGGCATTCATCTCCATTGGTTTTTGTAGGCAATGGGGAATAAATGGCGATAATCAATTGAGATTCTTTCATATAGTAAAAAACTCCATTCGGCACCATTGAAAAATCGCCATTCATTCCCCATTGCCAAAATAACCAATGGAGATGAATGCCGAATTGCCCAAGGAAATTTTCGACATTGAATTCCCTATTTGAAATCGAATAGGGATTTTCCAATGAGGATTGACTTCCCCATTTCAAACTTGATTAGGGATTATCCCATGGGCATCAGTCGGCAAGAACTCCTTGCGTGGATTTTTTGGACACACCGACTTCTGCTAATGTTCCGTGCTCACAATCGTCTAGATAAGCATACTCTTCGCATAATCCGTATGGGAGTTTAGCGGGTTGCCGTCCTGCGACATCTCGCGCCAAGTCTCGGAACTAACGCGACGCGGTTTCCAATGGACATCTTTGGGTAATGCTGATCATTCAGTTCATCCGCATTTACTTCCCAATGGACATCATTGGGTAAAGCTGATCATTTCGTTCATCAGCATTTGCCTTCCAATGGACACCATTGGGCAATGCTGATGGCTCGGTCCATCCGCATTTGCTTTCCAATGGGCATCATTGAGTAATGGTGATCATTCGGTTCATCCGCATTTGCTGTCCAATGGACGTCATTGGGCAATGGTGACTTTTCAATGGATATCCATTCACTGATCAATGGTCGTCCCTATACACCATTGAAAAATGGGGAAATCTCAATGGGTCCCTATTCATTGTCCAATGGAGTCGTATGAGAACCATTGGTTGCCATTGGCGATTCAATGGAGTCTTTTACTACGGGAAAACGGCGATTTTTAATAATAAATTATAATTTTTGTAGAATACTTACAAATGTGATGTTATGTCCACCATTTGAGGTACCAAATGAACAATTTTTTGGGACTAGTTAGAACCCTTAAGGTTCACCGGTGTCCTAAAAAGCCTAGTTTTGAGTTTTTACACTCTGGCAATGATTCAGAATAAACCGCTGGACGGATTTTGTTCTATGGCGTCTCATTGCTTTCGTAACGCTGTTTCCCACGGGATGAACGCGGCACATTTCGTTTTTGCCCCTTATTTCAGAGTTGCAGGCCAGTTTTGAAATTGGTAGCCGATTTTGAACTTTTCAGGCATTGTCCTGGTCACAATTTTGACTTGAATCAAAATGTGCCGCGTTCATCCCGTGGGAAGAAGCGTTACGAAGGAAATGAGATGTCGTAGAACAAAATTCTTTCTGAATCATGCGCAGAGTGTAAAAACTGAAAACTAGGTTTTTCAGGACACCGGTGCACCTCAAGGGTTTTAACTAGTCCCAAAAAATTGTTCATTTGGTACCTCAAATGGTGGACGATACATCATATTTGTAGGCATTCTACAAAAATTATAAATTATTATTAAAAATCGCCGTTTTAACGCTGACTTGACCCCCTTAACTAGATTCAAATTAAGAAAAATTTGTTATATACGTACTGAAATATTATCTAAGGTTACGCAAATTTTTTAATCTTAAACAATCGGAACTCTTACCTCATCTACACGGGTTTTTCGATGAGAAAGCCATGTAGATAAGATTTTTCGATAAAAAAGCCGTGTAGATGAGGTAAAAGAGACCCGATTGTTTGGTATGAAAAAAACATCTCGTTTAAACGAAAAATAAAAAAAAAAAGTTTTGAAAAAAAATCTGAAAAAATTTCATTGAATCCAGAATAATTGTTGCAACTTTTTACCTTCCTAGTGATTTCACGAAAACCCAGTAGTTTTAGAGTTACACTACATTTGATGAATATGGTCGTTTTTTGCGAAAAATTGCATATTTTTGCGGAAAAAATCGTACGAAACTATTTCAAAAAACGAAATTGAAGCTAATACTCCCCGCCACAAGTTTTTCATGCGAAAACAATCCAAAAAAATGTGCATGGATCGTGCGCCAAAATTACAATGCCAAAAAAGAGTCGAAAAGCGACCATGTTTCAAAGGGTTAAAAAAAAGTTAAAAAAAAAAATCGTAAAATTTTTTTTGGAAAAAGCGAAATGAAGCTGAATATGTCCCCATTAACATGCCGCTTGGCGAATTGAAATATCTTCATTTTTAAAAGGGCAGTGAATTTTTTTCTGCGGCATGGAATTATTCTAGAGAGAATTATTCTAGAAATTTTCAATATATTGTTCTAATTTTATTCACACAAATTATCAAAGGATGTTGGCCAGTGAATTTCTTGGACATTAAACAGAGGCTCCAAATTGCATAAAATCCTCAATTTTCATACGGATTTCTACATTCCAGTAGAAAAAATTCGAGAATAGATGCTAAGTAAATTCCATTGGGGCTGATTGAGCCTTCTTCACATGCTTATTTAGTATCAAGCCTCCGAGAATTATTAATTTTTCAACAAAATTCGAGTATTAAAAGAAAAATGCAATTTGTAAATTATTTATAAGCATAACACTGTTCGTCAATGTTCATTCACATGATTTATCCTATCCGGAGGCAGAAAGCCCTCGTCAGTAGATACGGTTCGTGACCGATCAGTCACGGAAACACACAATATAATAATGATAGTAATAATACAATTTCATTATTGACAGCCATACCCACGCTTTCGAAAGGATTGATTTGTCAAGAATAAATAAATATATATATATATATATATATTATATATGGGACGTTCCATCCCAAATAGGACAGTTTGAAAAACTTTTTTTTTATTTCCTCAATTTTTTAATATTTTTTAGTGCCCATCAAAAGATCCTTCCTGTTAAATTTTGAGATTTTTTGATTACCCGTTCAAAAGTTATGAAATTAACAAAAAAACCGCTCTCTTTTTGGTATTTTGGTCCTAACTTCTTTAATAATGGTCCAAATTAAAAGTTTTATGTTCAAAGTTTTTGTTTTTTAATGGCTTTTTCAGAAAAAAATACACCAAAAATATTCGATGCGTTTTTGAATGAGTTTTTTGAGTTTTTAACTTTAAATCGCGTTTTTAAAGGTGAGTGTCATTTTTTTTTTATTTATATATTTTTTTTTTTAACATCTATCTATTCAAAAATTTTTTAGACTAGTCTGATCGTGGGATTTCAATAACTACTATTTTTTTTCCATTCTTGAAAATAAAATGTTGTTTTTTTTTCATAACTTATTATGAATACAAATTTTCGTTACTGTATAGTATTTTTTTAAATCATTTTGAATTAATTTTGACACTTTTTCATTGTTAACAGATTTTCAAAATTAATAATTAATCGATTAGCAAATAACAACAGTTCAAGAATTTTATGAGTGGGCATTGATCTAAATAGTCTACCGAATATTGCTGTCAAGTTTCCACCTGAGAAACATTATTTACATGCAAAAGAAAGATTTTATTTGCGATACATGCTGCGAAGTCAATCACTCCAATTATTCCAATGAGCAATGGAAACGTATTGGCAAAGGAATATTCTGATTCAGGAAATAATCGTATATGTAAGGTTTCTAAAAAAATACGTAAATAAATCAAAACTGTTGTTATTATTGTTCATAGACAGACTTAACAATTAATTATTAATTTTAAGAACCTGTTAACTATAGAAAAATGTAAAAATAAATTTTAAATATTGAAAAAAATACTATACACTAACAAAAATTGGTATTCATAATAATTTATATTTAAAAAAAAATTAATTTTCAAAAATCGAAAAAAAATTGTAGTTATGGAAATCTCACAATCGGACTAGTCTTAAAAATTGTTGAATAGATAGATGTTTCTAGCAAGAAGTTAGAAAAAAAAATGACACTTACTTTTAAAAACGCGATTTAAAGTTTCAAACTCAAAAAACTCGTCAAATATTTTTGTTGTATTTTTTTCTGAAAAGGCCATAAAAACTAAAATTTTGAAAAAAAACTTTTAATTTGGATCATTATCAAAGAAGTTATGACCAAAATACCAAAAAAATTGAAATTTGCACATTGCTTCATCATCTTTATCCATACATAGCTTCCTTTAACACACAGTATGGCGATCAAATTTGTCTTCCTCATAAAGGAAGCTTTGTTAACTATTGAAAAATATTAGTAATCAATGTGCAAATTCGATTGATTTTCGCCAAATTCGATAGCGAATAACATTGATAGCTATACTGGCTCTTCACAAAATTTCATTGCAATATCTAAAAAATTTCATAACTTATAGCGTTTACGCTGCTTTTATAAAAATTAAAAATTTTATAAAAATTTAATCATTCGATCGATTTTCGCCAAATTTAATAACGAACATCCTCGATAGTTATATTAGCTCTGTGTAAAGTTTCAGTGCAATATCTTAAAAATTGCATAAGTCAGAGCGTTTACGCTATTTTTCAAAAAATTAAAAATTTCATAAAATTTTAATTCCTCGATGGATTTTTGCCAAATTTAATAGCGAATAACCTCGATAGCTATATTAGCTCTGAGCAAAGTTTCAGTACAATATCTTAAAAATTGCACAAGTTAGAGCGTTTACGCTATTTTTCAAAAAATTAAAAATTTCATAAAATTTTAATCCCTCGATGGATTTTCGCCAAATTCAATACCAAACAACCTTAATAGCTATACTAATTCTGTACAAAGTTTGGGTGCAATATCTTGAAAATTGCAGAGGTTAGAGCGTTTATGCCATTCTTGCAAAAACGAAAAAAGTCGATAAAATCTGAACACCCGTTATAATTAAAACAAATTTTTTTTTCATAATGAAGAGCAATTCGTGCTCTACAAGTGTGCCAAATTTTAGCTCGATATCACGAAGCGTTCTCGAGTTATTAATAATTTACATCAGAAACTCAGGATACATACACACACGCACACACGCACACACGCACACACACACACACACACACACACACACATCCATCCGGACATTTTTTCTAAATATGATTTCTCGATGTTTTAGGACATTTTGAATACATTGACATAAAAATCTCAAAAAAAAAAATTTTCACGAAAACAAAGCTTCCTTTATGAGGAAGCAAAAGAGTGGTTTTTTTGTTAATTTAATATCTTTTAAACGGGTAATAAAAAAAATCTCAAAATTCAACAGGAAGGGTCTTTTGGTGGGTACTAAAAAATATAGAAAAATTGAGGAAATAAAAAAAATTAGTTTTTCAAACTGTTCAATTTGGGATGGAACGCCCCATATACATGAATATATGAATTGGTAGCGTGTGACGTGCCCAATGTTCATACGAACTGGTGTGTACCGTGACACGTTCTGCAAATCAATTCGGCGGCGGATTTCTCTCTTTCTCTCTCGCTCTTTCTATTTTCATATGAAACTCCACGCGCTCTGTCGGCTCAATCTCTTTTGGCTGTCATCGCGAAAACACGGCACGTCACACGTCTCTCTCACTCTCGTCGTTTTCACATTGGATGCGGAGCTCAAGCACCAGACGCAAATCCCTACGGGCATACATAAATTCGCGTGTACTAGTTTGAATTGGTTTGTAGATTCCTTTATGTGCTGGTTGTTGAGTTGGTTTGCAAGTTGATTTGCATATTGGTTTGTTTATTTTTTTCGGAGTTCGTTTTTGTGATCGCTTGTATATTCGTTGGCGAGTTGGTTTGTGATTTGGTTTTTAGTTAGTTTGTAAATAAGTTTGCGCGTTGATTTGCGTTTTTGTAAATTGATTTATGGATTTGGTTGCGAGTTGGTTGTTGTGATGGTTTCTATACTTGTAATTTTATTGGTCGGTTAGGTGGTTTATTTGCTTGTGAATAAGTTTGTACGTTACTTTGTGACTTCGTTTGTTCAGTTAGTTTGTGTATATATTTTTAAGTTAGTTTGTAAATCGATTTGTGAGTTGGTATGTTTATCTGTTTGCAAGTTAATTTGGGTATTTGTTTATGAAGCAGAGTTGTAAATAATGCATTATTTTTATAATGCGTTATTGCATTCAATACTCATTACACTGCATAATGTGAAATTGACAAGTGTACCATTACAAAATATAAAAGTAATGTCTAATGAATGCGTGTTCCATTACAAATAAAAAAGTAATGTGTAATTGATGCGTGTTCCATTACAAATAAAAAAGTAATGTGTAATGGATGCATGTGCCATTACAAATAAAAAAAAAGTAATGTGTAATGGATGAGTGCTCCTTTACAAATTACAACTGAAAAAAAAGTAATTGGTAGTGGAGAATATTCCATTACACATTACTGTTTCTCTACGACAGTTTAGACTAGGTACTGTTTTGCACAAAGGTAAGTCTATTAATTTTTCAATTAAAATAATTTGTGTGTATCAAGTTTTCGTTAACCTTACTATCGAAGTGGTAAATGTCTGAACAGTGATTTTATGGAGTAATTTTTACTCGATTCTTGTAAAAATTACAATTCAAGAAAAGCTTTTTAAATTATATTAAGTTAATATACACTAACACCTATAAGTTTTTCTTCAATTGTAATTTTTTCTGCATTGTTGTAAAAATTACAATTTAAGAAAAACTTATAGGTGTTAGTGCATATTAACTTAATAAAATTAATAAGGTTTTCTTGAATTGTAATTTTTACAAGAATCGAGTAAAAATTATTTCATAAAATCACTGAGCTTTTCTTGAATTACAATTTTCACAAGAATGAAGTAAAAATTACTCCAAAAATCGCTATTCATACATTTACCACTACGATAGTAAGATTAACAAAAACTTGATACACACAAATTGCTTACATTGAACAATTAACAGACTTACCTTTGAGCAAAATAGTACCTGCTCCAAATTGTGGTAGAAACTCACTAATTTGAAATGAAATATTCTCCACGACAAATTACTTTTTTTTCAATTGTAATTTGTAATGGAGCACTCATTCCCCGTAGTAAAAAACTCCATTGAATCGCCAATGGCAACCAATGGTCCTCATACGACTCCATTGGACAATTAATGGGGACCCATTGAGATTTCCGCATTTTTCAATGGCGTATAGGAACGACCATTGATCAGTGAATGGATATCCATTGAAAAGTCACCATTGCCCAATGATGTCCATTGGACAGCAAATGCGGATGAACCGAATGATCACCATTACTCAATGATGCCCATTGGAAAGCAAATGCTGATGGACCGAGCCATCAGCATTGCCCAATGGTGGCCATTGGAAGGCAAATGCTGATGAACGAAATGATCAGCTTTACCCAATGATGTCCATTGGGAAGTAAATGTGGATGCACCGAATGATCAGCATTACCCAAAGATGTCCATTGGAAACCGCGTCGCGTTAGTTCCGAGACTTGGCGCGAGATGTCGCAGGACGGGAACCCGCTGAATTCCCATACGGATTATGCGAAGAGTATGCTTATCTAGACGAGTGTGAGCACGGAATATTAGCAGAAGTCGGTGTCCAGAAAATCCATGCAAGGAGTTATTGTCGACTAATGCCCATGGGATAATCCCTATTCCGTTTGCAATGGGGAAGTCAATCCTTATTGGAAAATCCCTATTCGATTTCAAATGGGGAATTCAATGGCGAAAATGTCCTTGGGCAATTGGGCATTCATCTCCATTGGTTATTTTGGCAATGGGGAATGAATGGCGATTTTTCAATGGTGACGAATGGAGTTTTTCACTATATGAAAGAATCTCCATTGATTATCGCCATTTATTCCCCATTGCCTACAAAAACCAATGGAGATGAATGCCGAATTGCCTATGGGGATTTTCTTCATTGAATCCCCATAGGATAATCTCCATTCCGTTTCAAATGGGGAAGTCAATCCTTATTGGAAAATCCTCATTCGATTTCAAATGGGGAATTCAATGGCGAAAATCCCCTTAGGCAATTCGGCATTCATCTCCGTTGGTTATTTTGGCAATGGGAAATGAATGGGGATTTTTCAATGGCGACGAATGGAGTTTTCTACTACGGGTCATTACACTTTTTTTTTCATTTGTAATGGCACATGCATCCATTACACATTACTGTTATTATTCGGAATGGAACATGCATACATTACACATTACTTTTTTCATTTGTAATGGAACATTCATTCATTACACTACGTTACTTTTGTAATTTGCAATGGAAAACTTATCCAACACACATTGTTCAAAGTAACGGGTAATTCATTACTTTTACATTACTATTTACACAATTCTGTTGTGAAGTAGTTTGTATGTTTATAAAGCGATTCGTAAGTTGGTTCACATATTTATTTATGAGTTATTTCGTGAGGTAATTTGTGAGTTGATTTGCTTGTTGGTTTATGTGTTGATTTATACCTTAGTTTATGGACATGTATGAGTTTGCTTCAACGGAATTGAAAATTCTTGAAACTGATATAAGAATGCGTTATTGGGCGTGAGGTGTATGCCTAGACTTTTTTTTCAAGAATAGAAAGCTCAAAGTTGTAATTCGCGAGCGTTTCGCTTCAGTCGACGCGTTTTGAAGGGTCGCAAAAGCTTGCCGATTCCCTCGAAGCGATTTCAAGAGAAAGGGGCGCCGATGCCTTTCCTCACACGTTATTTTCAAGCTGCATGTTCACGTATATGGGGCGTTCCATCCTACATCGGACAGTTTGAAAAACTTTTTTTTTATTTCCTCAATTTTTGAATATTTTTTAGTACCCATCAAAAGACCCTTCCTGATAAATTTTGAGATTTTTTTGATTACCCGTTCAAAAGATATTAAATTAACAAAAAACTGCTTTTTTTTTGGTATTTTGGTCATAACTTCTTTAATAATGGTCCGAATTGAAAGTTTTTTTTTCAAAATTTTTGTTTTTTATGGTTTTTTTCAGAAAAAAATACAACAAAAATATTCGACGTGTTTTTGAATGAGTTTTTTTAGTTTTAAACTTTCAATCGCGTTTTTGAAAGTATCATTTTTTATTTGAAAAAAAAAAAATTCAAACATCTATCTATTCAACAATTTTTAAGATTAGTCCGATCGTGGGATCTCAGTAACTACTATTTTTTTTCGATTTTTGAAAATTAATTTTTTTGTTTAAAATTAATTATTATGAATACCACTTTTTGTTACTGTATAGTATTTTTTTAAATTATTTTGAATTAAATTTGACATGTTTTCATTGTTAACAGATTTTTTAAATTAATAAACATTATTTAGATGCAAAAGAAAGATTTTATTTGCGATACAATATTGCGAAGTCAATCACAAGGGGATACAAAAGTTTCATTCAATTATTCCAATGAGCAACGGAAACGTATTGGCAAAGGAATATCCAGATTCAGGAAATAATCGTATATGTAAGGTTTTTAAAAAAATCCGTGAATAAATAAAAACTGTTGTTATTATTGTTCATAAACAGACTTAACGACTAATCGATTAATTTCAAGAACCTGTTAACAATGAAAAGTGCCAAAATAAATTCTAAATATTGAAAAAGATACTATACAGTAACAAAAATGGGTATTCATAATAATATATAAAAAAAAAAATTTTAATTTTCAAAAATCGAAAAAAATAGTAGTTATTGAGATCCCACGATCGGACTAGTCTTCAAAATTGTTGAATAGATAGATGATTGAAACAAACATTAAAAAAAAAAAAAAAAAATGACACTCACTTTTAAAAACGCGATTTAAAGTGTAAAACTCAAAGAACTCATTCAAAAACACGTCGAATATTTTTGTTGTATTTTTTTCTGAAAAAACCATAAAAAAACGAAAAAATTGAAAAAACAAACGTTTAATTTGGACCATTATTAAAGAAGTTATGACCAAAATACCAAAAAAAGAGCGGTTTTTTTTAAATTTAATATCTTTTGAACGGGTAACCAAAAAAATTTCAAAATTCAACAGGAAGGGTCTTTTGATGGGTACTGAAAAATATAAAAAAATTGAGTAAATAAAAAAAAAAAGTTTTCCAAACTGTCCGATTTGGGATGGAACGCCCATATATGTCTCTTTCTCTCTCTCTCTCTCTCTCTGTGTGTATTTGAGGGGATTGAGAAAAACGTAAAAAGAGGGAAAGCAACATTCACCCTGCACAAAAGGGCGGTAAACGTCGAAGGAAGAGAGAAAGACGAATAAGAGGATTTTCGAAATTGTTCCTATTTGTAAATATTTGTTCTCGCAAACGTATTTTTACCTCTCCCACGCTCATCGTGGGTCGGAAAATCCTCCGGCATAAAAATCACCTCAATACTAGCAGCTTTGGCGGTATTGAGATGCAGAGATATATATTGAGGCATGGTCCATGGACGTTGAGCAATATACGCCGGGCTCGTGAACGCGAGCTTTGGCTTAAGGCACTTTTCATCGTTGCTCCTTGACGGGCTAAGTCGCTTTCGGTGAGCGCGCGCAAATTGGCTTTCGGATCCTCGAAGGCTTTGAAAAACCTATATGCTCTTCCTTCCCTCCTCGTGTCCATATTTATTAAGGCGATTCTGAAAAAACATGTTACTTTTAACTTTCCTTTCATCTCTTTTTATCACGAAATAGGATTTTGTAAAATCGTGCGATTATTTTTGTTATTACTGTTGCGGCAAAAATGAAATTTTAGTATTTGTTATTCATAATTTATATTTCGGTGTGAGAATTGTTTTGTGAGAAAATGAAATTTTTTGTCAGACGCGAAGCGAATTTTTTCAAACGATTTATCAATGCTGAAGTTGTCGCACTCTCGATTTTTCATTTGTCTTATTGATTCATGAGTTATAAGAAAACTCTATTGAGGGTAAAAATCATCGTATTTGCAAATATACTAACATTGGTAAGTTGGTTTAAAAAAATCGTACATCGAGCTTGACAAAAAGTTTCCTTTCTTTGTGAATTACTTACACACCAAACCGTTTTTTTATGTGAACTTAGAAATTTCGATAACAGTTTTTTTTCCTCTCATTTTTCGTTACAATGACAATTTATAGGAAAATCTACGGCTTATTTTCCCAAAAAATGTATAGGTTGGTTCAATTTGATTTGAAGTTATACGGAAAATGATGAGGAAATAAATAACTAATTTTAGAATATTTTGAAAAAAGTGTTTTGAAAAGTGTTGTATTTTGAAAAAATCGCCTCGCAGTTTTAAAATATGTAACAAGAAATGTTTCAGTTTGTCATCTAAATCATGTACGAAAAAAATAAATCTATATATTGAATTTACTCAGACTGGTAAAATCCCGTAGTAAAAAACTCCATTCGTCGCCATTGAAAAATCCCCATTCATTCTCCATTGCCAAAATAACCAACGGAGATGAATGCCGAATTGCCTAAGGGGATTTTCGCCATTGAATTCCCCATTTGAAATCGAATGAGGATTTTCCAATGAGGATTGACATCTCCATTTGAAACGGAATGGGGATTATCCTATGGGGATTCAATGAAGAAAATCCCCATAGGCAATTCGGCATTCATCTCCATTAGTTTTTGTAGGCAATGGGGAATGAATGGCGATAATCAATTGAGATTCTTTCATATAGTAAAAAACTATATTCGTCACCATTGAAAAATCGCCATTCATTCCCCATTGCCTAAATAACCAATGGAGATGAATGCCGAATTGTCCAAGGAAATTTTCGACATTGAATTCCCCATTTGAAATCGAATAGGGATTTTCCAATGAGGATTGACTTCCCCATTTCAAACTTGATTAGGGATTATCCCATGGGCATCAGTCGGCAAGAACTCCTTGCGTGGATTTTTTGGACACACCGACTTCTGCTAATATTCCGTGCTCACAATCGTCTAGATAAGCATACTCTTCGCATAATCCGTATGGGAGTTTAGCGGGTTGCCGTCCTGCGACATCGCGCGCCAAGTCTCGGAACTTACGCGACGCGGTTTCCAATGGACATCTTTGGGTAATGCTGATCATTCAGTTCATCCGCATTTACTTCCCAATGGACATCATTGGGTAAAGCTGATCATTTCGTTCATCAGCATTTGCTGTCCAATGGACGTCATTGGGCAATGGTGACTTTTCAATAGATATCCATTCACTGATCAATGGTCGTTCCTATATGCCATTGAAAAATGGGGAAATTTCAATGGGTCCCCATTCATTGTCCAATGGAGTCGTATGAGGACCATTGGTTGCTATTGGCGATTCAATGGAGTCTTTTACTACGGGATAATTTAGCAATTATTTTATTATAATAATAATAATTAGAAGATAATAATTAGTCGCGCAATTAAGTTCCGCGATGACGGAATACCAAAGAAGCCTGAAAATGAACGGATCGAGGAGGACCATAAACAACTTGGGCATGTTTTTTCGCGTATTTTGGCTCGTTCAAGTCAGAACGGCTAATTTAACGTCTAAAAGGAGGGAAAATATAAAGCGGATAATGAGTACGTCAAGTACGTGCATTTCTGGGTATGATAATGGAGAAATAATTAATGCATCGGAGATATATTTTTATATTGATTTTGGAAAAAATGATAGAAAAGAGGGTTGGAAAATGGGGGAGGGTGAATTTTGGCCATTGCAAAAATCGAGTCAAGCTGCTTCCGGTATTTATGAAAATTTCGTAATTAAGCTTTGCATAAAGTTTTCCATGCTCGAATAATTAATAAAAAATTGACTTAAGATTATTGGTTCTGCTGAAATAGTTAAGAAGCATTGATTTTCATAAATTGTTTTTACAACACAATTTTGACTAGGAAATCACGGAAATCCGCCATTTTGTCAGTTGGAATTCGGCGGTCTCGTGAGCTTGACGTGTTTTTTGCAAGCTCCGAATTTGTTCGCAATTTTAAATCGGAAATCATCTCGACTCGTTTCGCGGATGCTCGTGCATCATTTATCATCGGTAATCATATTTTTTTAAATCAAATTTCGGTTTTATTTCCATTTTCGCATATTTTTCAGTCCCCGCGAAAAGATATTCGAATTTACAGTTTCCGCGGTCGGTAAAGTAGGAATTGGGGGTTTTCGAAAAGGGGTTCCGCCAACGGCCACGCACCCGTTCGTGGCGCGTCGGTCAATCAAAGTTTAACGATACAAGCGCTTCTATCGGAAATTTGATCAACTTAAAGGCGCCACGGCGCTGACACTTTTTCTTACGATATTTTTTTATAAAATCTTAATTTCCTTCATTGTTAATTGTAATTGCGTTTACAACGAGTTGAGAAAGTACGTAACATTTTGTCGCCCGTAGTAAAACACTCCATTGAATCGCCAATGGCAACCAATGGTCCTCAGACGACTCCATTGGACAATGAATGGGGACCCATTGAGATTTCCGCATGTTTCAATGACGTATAGGAACGACCATTGATCAGTGAATGGATATCCATTGAAAAGTCACCATTGCCCAATGACGTCCATTGAACAACAAATGCGGATGAACCGAATGATCACCATTACTCAATGATGCCCATTGGAAAGCAAATGCTGATGGATCGAGCGATCAGCATTGCCCAATGGTGTCCATTGAAAGGCAAATGCTGATGAACGAAATGATCAGCTTTACCCAATGATGTCCATTGGGAAGTAAATGCGGATGAACTGAATGATCAGCACTACCCAAAGATGTCCATTGGAAACCGCGTCGCGTTAGTTCCGAGATTTGGCGCGAGATGTCGCAGGATGGCAACGCCCTGAACTCCCATATGGATTATGCGAAGAGTATGCTTATCTAGACGAGTTTGAGCACGGAATATTAGCAGAAGTCGGTGTCCAAAAAAACCATGCAAGGAGTTCTTGCCGACTGATGCCCATGGGATAATCTCTATTCCGTTTGAAATGGGGAAGTCAATCCTCATTGGAAAATCCCTATTCGATTTCAAATGGGGAATTCAATGGCGAAAATTTCCTTAGGCAATTCGGCATTCATCTCCATTGGTTATTTTGGCAATGGGGAATGAATGGCGATTTTTCAATGGTGACGAATGGAGTTTTTTACTATATGAAAGAATCTCCATTGATTATCGCCATTCATTCCCCATTGCCTACAAAAACCAATGGAGATGAATGCCGAATAGCCTATGGGGATTTTCTTCATTGAATCCCCATAGGATAATCCCCATTCCGTTTCAAATGGGGAAGTCAATCCTCAGTGGAAAATCCTCATTCGATTTCAAATGGAAAATTCAATGGCGAAAATCCCCTTAGGCAATTCGGCATTCATCTCCGTTGGTTATTTTGGCAATGGGGAATGAATGGGGATTTTTCAATGGCGACGAATGGAGTTTTTTTACTACGGGCGGTAATCGTCATCATCTCTGAAGAAGCTGGACCACTTTTTGGATTACAGTGTCTTAGAATATAGTGAAGTATTTTTAACCTGGAAAGTGATATTTTTTTTTCTTCATCAAGAAATATCGATCTGCTTCGCTCCAATGAAAAAAAAGATATTTTATTTTATCTGAATCAATTTAGAGTAATCTTCCTCGACTAGTTTTCGTGTATTGTTAATATACTCGAAAATCCGAATGTTCAGTTGAATAGAAAATGAGTAAACGTATTTTTTACGAGAAATTAAAAGATCCTTAACGATACTTCGTACATTATTCTTAAAAATTCTTTCATCATTAGAAAGAATTATTAACTAAGTATTGTCAGCTTTTTAAAAATGAAAGCAATCCATTTGGAATTTGTTTGGAACTTGATGATGTACTTAAATTTCGAACGTTCGGATGAACGAAAAAAACGACAAATGTAATTTTTTGAGAAAAATTAATAGACTTGAAGTAGATGATTTTTATTTCTTATCAACACTCAATATTTATTCCATTCTTGAAAATTTGTCGATTTTTTTCTTCAAACGATGCTCACTTGCCATCTAAAATATTTTCTTGGTTATAAAGTGCGTAAACTTACAGCGACCTTGGATTACAGTGCAGTATTTTTTAAACCACTTTTTTCGTACGTACAAGAGTTTTTTTTTAATCATCATGATCGATCGAGATCAAATTTCGCGATTTCCGTCGCGATACGCGTGCTTTTTTCTTGAGTTTCAATTGTTTATTTGAAAAATCGTACAACGTTCGATTTGCTGTACTCTCGTGTCCCGTTCTTTTCCTCGTCGATGATCTACAGATCGCTTCATATGGTGAGTTTTCGGATCTTCAATTTTCCTACATTTTTTCACACGAAGATGACACGATCTTGTATTTCTCCAGAAATATTTTTCAAACATGACATAAGCTATATTAACTTTGGATGCTAAAAAAAACATGCAAAAAGATTTTTCGTTGAATATTTTTTCATCCGAATAAAATACATTTAGATAATTCAGTATTATCATTCGTCGTTTCATTTATCGGAATGAATTGGAATGACATTGGAATAATAATGCCCAAAAAGTTGCATTTTTGATCCCTCGTTCTCATTTATTAAATATCCGGATCGAGTATTAAGGAGGGGGAATGATCCATATGATGACCCATAGAGTTGTAACCGGTAAACCGAAAGAAAGGTTTAGTAATATCAACTAACCAGCTGCGTCACGGGAAATTTGTTTGAATCAATCGTCACATTTGATTTGATTACCCCGTTGATGAAATAATAAAAGTAGTGTCATTGTTTCGAATGTGTACTGCATTCACCGCAATTACAGCATTGGATCAAAATGATTTCAAACGAGATTAATTCAACAACTTGTTTTCTCATTCAATCGAATACTTAGTCATTTACTGGAAGTAAATAAAATTGTTTTAACTGTATGTTTCGTCTCATCAACAAAATCTAGTTTTGATTTGAGCTATTCATCCAGTTAAAAAAAAATAGTAAATGCTTTCAAGTCGATCAAATTGTTTGATCATTTTGACTAAATATTTCAATGCGGTCACAACACATTTAGTCGATAGTACGTATAGTAATTGTCACGATCTCGGCACTTCGCCCGAGATCCGTTAGGTGGCGACGATCGGTGGGCGCTCTCCCGCCAGCGAGACAGCCACTGAACTCCGATAAGTACCGGTATATTACCAGCATCGGAGTCCTCGATTAACTTTAAGGCAAGGCTAAATACCGACATTATTCCTGAAGCCCTACATTATCGACTCAAAATCGCTGTCCAAACTTTTTCCAATAACAGTGGATGAAAATCAATTAAATTTATGAATTAATGATGAATTAATTGCAAAATGCAAATGCGAGACATAAATCAACGTTTCCGTTAATTGCCACTGACTTGTCAGACAGTTTGGATAGAAGTCTGATAAAAGTAATGTTTATTTCATAGGAATTCCACATGGGGCTGCCCTCTTTCGGATTTCTGTGAACTTAATTTCGCCATTTTTTTTGATAGCCCGTAGTAAAAAACTCCATTCGTCGCCATTGAAAAATCCCCATCCATTCCCCATTGCGAAAATAACCAATGGAGATGAATGCCGAATTGCCTAAGGGAATTTTCGCCATTGAATTCCCCATTTGAAACGGAATGGGGATTATCTAATGGGGATTCAATGGAGAAAATCCCCTTAGGCAATTCAGCATTCATCCCCATTGGTTATTTTGGCAATGGGGAATAAATGGGATCATCAATGGAGATTCTTTCATATGATTGCTATATATACATGGAATTACGCATTAAATAATCAAGTAAGTTATCAGTAAGTAAGGTTAATCATAATGCTAATATTAGCATAACGACCAATAATTATATCATATATCATATATAGCAATCATATAGCAATCATATATATATATATATATATATGTATATATATATATATTACATTTAATAGAAATTATTGAAGCTCAGAATTGAGAAAATAGATTGTAAGTGTATTCAGATGACGATTGATAATGAAAGTATATACGTTTCTCCTCTCACAAATCGAGTTGAGAGGGACTGATAAAATTATGTGTATATGTTAAAAATAAACGGTTTTAAAAATCATTTATCCCAAACGTACGCGCACTTGATAAGCAGTATATAATATATTTTTTTAAAATATATTATATTATATTTTATTTTAAACTATTATATTATATTTTAAACTGATTGACCATCGATATAATCATCAGCATTTATTACAATTGAAGAAAATATTTGGTTCATATATAAGAATCAGCGACATCTACTCTTACTTAATTTTATTAATTCACCGCCGTTTGAGAAATATCGCATTCGGAAAAATTCTCATCGATCGATGGGTTCAATTCTTCTGCATTGAACCTCGAATATGGATTGCAACATGCGAATGCTGCTCATCATTCGATCAGTCGTCAATGAAGTGACATTATTGATAAATGTTGATCATTGTATAATTCGTAGTTACTTATTATTCAATGGGTATCCTTGGTAAATGCTGATCATTTCATCGTTAGCCGCATTTGGGTTCCAATGAACATCTGTGGGAAATGCCGATCTTTCAGTTCATCCGCATTGACTTTCCAATGGACATCATTGGGTAAAGCGGATCATTTCGTTCATCAGCATTTACCTTCCCATGGACACCATTGGGCAATGCTGATCGCTCGATACATCCGCATTGGCTTTCCAATGAGCATCATTGAGTAATGATGATCATTCGATTCATCTGCATTGGCTTTCCAATGAGCATCATTGAGTAATGATGATCATTCGATTCATCCGCATTTGATGTTCAATGGATACCCATTCACTGATCAATGGTCAGCCCTGTACGCCATTGACAAATGCGGAAATCTCAATGGGTCCCCATTCATTGTCCAATGGAGTCGTATGAGGACCATTGGTTGCCATTGGCGATTCAATGGAGTTTTTTACTACGGGAAAACACGAAATTTATCAACATTTATCTCGTTATTTGGATTCCAACTTACGTCGCGGTTTTGTCATAAAATAATGTCAAAGACGCATCGATATTCGTACTTTGGTGTTGGTTATGGAGCCCCACTCTTGGTTTTAGCCGAAATGCCGTAAAAACATTATAATTTAATATTTTCAATTACAGATTTTTTATGATAATCGGATCTGTACTTTTTTCTTTCGTTTTCCGAAAAAAATTTAGTGGGGCTCCATTTGTGTCATAATTCTGATGATACTGCCAAAATTTTATTGATTTTCATCGATTCGTGCCAGAGCAAGTTTGGAATCCATTTTCGAGGTGCTAATGTCGGTATTTAGCCTCCCCTTAAATTGATGGAACATTACCCGCGCTTTGTGACCGTGCTGTTCTATGGATTAAAAACTACATATTTGAATGAGATCACCATTGCACTTTGGTGGCGCTCGTGCTCTTTATGGGAGCAAGGATAAATAAGTCAAGTTTTCACTTAACTGTTTAATCTCACGATTAATTAGTTGAGTAAAATCCCTCGTAGCTTAAAAAAATATTGCATATCATCAAATGTTTTGTTAATTCAATTGAAATTTTCTAGCTTTATATTAAATGTATTTTTTTCTGGTGAACAACATCTGAATTGCATAGAAAATATACATTATTCATTCAACTGAACCATTTGGTTATGCAATCGCATATTGAGTGCATTTTACCAAATATAGAATCGAAACAATGTAATTTCCGATTGAACGGATTCTCTACTTTGTTGGGTCAAGGATATATGTAGTTATGGGAATGCAATTTTTGTTTCCATTTTGATACACGTTTTAAGTTAACTGAATTACACATTTCGTTCGCCACCCGTAACCACCGGGTTTAGTTAATACAAGCCAAATTTTTTTCACTTTACCAAACCTTTTTCTGTGTGTACAGATGCACCGATGGAGTTGTCATTTGCGTAGATATTTAACCCCCAGAGATATAATAATAATGTTACATTTCAGGTAGAGTTGTGTGCGGTAGAGATCTATCGATTGGATTGTATTTTAGAGTTTGTAAAGTTTGTAGAGTTGTGATCGGTAGAGATGTGTTAATTGTTATTTTTTTGGTAGAGTTGTAATCGATAGCGGGGCACTGGTAGGAGTTTACTTTGGGTACCGTTGTAGCTGATAACGATAAAGTTTTATTGTGGGTGGAGTTTTAACGGGTAGAGATGTATTGATAACGTTGTATTTTAGGTAGAGTTGCAAGTTGGAGAGATGTACCGCTGGGGCCGTATTTTGAGTAGAGTTTTAACCTGTAGAGACGTACCAGTAGAGTTGTAACCTGTCGAGGGGGACCGATAGAGTTGTATTTTCGGTAGAGTTGAGACTGGTAGAGATGCAACGATAAAGTTGTATTTTTGGTAGAGTTATAACCGGTAGCGATGTAATGACAGCGTTGTATTTTAAGTAGAGTTGTAAGCGGTAGAGATGTTCCGATTAGGCTGTATTTTGTGTATAGTTGCAACCTTTTGAGGCGGACCGATAGAGCTGTATTTTGGGTAGAGTTGTAACCGGTAGAGATGTAAAGATAGCATTGTATTTTAAGTAGAGTTGTGAGCGGTAGAATTCTACGGATTAGGCTGTATTTTGTGTAGAGTTGTAACCTGCAGAGTTGTATCGAGTCATATTTTGGGTAAAGTTGCAACTGGTAGAGATGTAATGATAGCGTTGTATTTTAGATTGAGCTGCAAGTTAATTAAGATGCATCGTTCGAGCTGTATTGCATGTAGAGTTGTAACCTGTCAAAGGGACCGATAGAGTTTTGTTTTGGGTAGAGTTGTAACTGGTAGCGATGTAATGATAGTATTGTATTTTAAATAGAGTTGTAACCTGTAGAGTTGTATCGGTAGTCATATTTTGAGTACAATTATAACTGGTAGAGCTGCAATGATACGTTGTATTTCAGGTTCAGCTGTAAGTGATAAAGATGCATCGTTTGAGCTGTGTTTCTGTATTTAGCATAGAGTTGTAACCTATAGTAATTTATCGATAGCGTTCCCAGTGAACACGTTATGTTGCCGCAATGTAACATGAAAGTTACATGTAATGTTACAATGTTATCTCTATGTAACGTTGCTGTTATATAACATGCAAGTAACAATGTTATGTAACATCTATTACATGTAGGTTAGCACTATAACTTTGTTACATTACAGCAATGTAACATATGTTATATTGCGGCAATATAACTTTGTCTCATTACAGTAATGTAACAGATGTTATATTGCGGCAATATAACATGGACGTTACACACTGTAGAAAAAGATATGAAATTTTCAACGTTTTTACTACAAGGGGTCAGGGGTCGCGAAATTAAGTTATGAGGGATGACTTAAGTTATGAGAGGTCAGGTATGCTGGAATACAGTTTTGAGAGTTCCCATAACTTATGAGGGGTCAAGGGCTCTGAAATTAAGTTATGAAGGGGCACTTAACTTATGTATGAGGGGTCAGGACCCTGAAATTGAGTTTCGCAGCTTTACAAAACCTACAAGGAGTCAGGGGTCATGAAATTGAGTTATGAGGGGTCACGAAATTAAGTTATGGGGGGCCACATAACTTATGAGGGGTCAGGGGCCCCGAAATTAAGTTTTAAGAGGTCACTTAACTTATGAAAGGTCACGGTTTTATTCAAAATAGTTTTGCGGGTTTGCATAACTTATAAGGCGTTAGAAGCTCTGAAATTAAGTTATGAAGGGTAACGTAAGGTCTCAGGGGTCACTTAAGTTATGAGGGTTCAGATATTCTGGAATAAAGTTTACATAACTTATGAGGGGTCATGGGATTCGAGTTCGCAAATAAAAAAACCAACTTTCATGGTTTATTGCTCATTCTAATTCTAATGCACATACCATGATTATTTTATTATTATTATTATTATTATTTTATTATCATTATTATACTCCTATTATTTTTTCGGCACTCCAGCATTCATATATTATACAAGTAGAGGGAATTCATAAGTAGTCGATAGCGTAATAGGTAGCGTGTAGGTAGATAGGTAGGATGGTAGGTAGGGTCGAGGGTTCGATTCCCAGTCTCTGAGAAAAATTAGTTCGGACAATTCATGCAGATTTTTTTTTCCTATGAATCTCTTTTTGGGGCAGGTAAACTATGCATATTACATTATTTTGCAAGAGCTATATATTTTTTATAACATGTTCAACAACAATTAATTCTAGTTACGGTAGCGTAATACAGTTACATAACTGTTATATAACAATGTTATATTGTTAAGTAGGAAATTGTAACGTACATGTAACTTATATGTAATTTACATGCAGAGTTGCAGTAATGAAAAAGTAATGCATTAACCATTACTTTTTTAATGGCTAATGAAAATTATTTCCATTAACCATCAAATTTTAGAAAATAAATAAATGAATAAATAAATAAGAACTTTCTTAAAAAAAAAAAAGTTTTTTTTTGTTTTTTTTAAGCAAGTTCATATTTATTTATTTATTTAATTTTTTTTTTTGCACTTTCAAGAATAAAAGAAAATAAATAAATGAATAAATAAATAAATAAAAATTTAGTGGTTAATGAAAATAATTTCCATTAAAATTTAATGGTTAATAAAAATAATTTCCATTAACCATTAAAATTAAATAGTTAATGGAAATATTTTCCATTAACCATTAAAATTCAATGGTTAATGGTTAATGAAAATAATTTTAATGGTTAATGAAAACAATTTCCATTAATCATTAAAATTTAATGGTTAATGGAATTTATTTCCATTAACCATTAAAATGCAAATGCATTACTTTTTGCAACCCTGCTTACATGTAACGTCCATGTAAAGTTACATGTTACAAACGGTAACATTGCCGTTACATTACTGCAACATTACTGTGTCCACTGTGTTGTATATTGGGTCGAGTTGTAACTGGTAGAGATGTATTGATGGCGTTGTTTTTTGGTAGAGTTGTAAACGGTAGAGTTGCAAATGTGCCATTTTTTTTACTATCCCTGATGCGCGGAAAGCATCACGAAAATACCTTATGTGTTTATCATTTTACATTGGATATCGCGTGAGTGTGTGTGTGTAGCTACGCTTATAGAGTGAGATGTGACGTACGTTTACATCCCCTATTTTGTGGTCCGAGCACTCGCGCGAAATATACATGTGCATAGCGGGGTTTCACTCCCTGCGAGAATCAATATGCAGTTATGTCTGATACGGGATATTATCGTGTCGTTGGGGATGTTCACGGCGTCCGTCGAGCTCTCTCGTTCGCCCCTAAACCCCAACCCCGCCCCATCGCGCCCCGCTAACAGAATGTTCGACGCGCGGTGGTTTTCCATCGAGCCCACAAACACCGGTGAGTGAGCCCGCGATGAGTTGCGCTGATGGCTCCAGCGTCATAAATGCACCAAAGTCCATAAAGCGACAGCGGTGAAATAGTCGCGATCGCAAGAGGGGGGGGGGGGGGAGGGGGAGGTTTGCTCTACCGAGCGTTAATGTACTATATGAGATATTCGCCAACGTTTCATCCAGCAAAACATTTTTTTCAATACTTGAAACGTCATCCGAATACTTTGAAAAATTATCATCTCGAAGTACCGATGGATTATTCTTTGAAATTAGGAAATGAAAAAAAAATTAGCAAAAAAAAATTCGCTTCTTTGGAAAATAAATTGAAAAGAAACATTGTGAAAATAATTCAACTATCAACAAATTTATTCTTTTACAGAACAATTTTGAGACTTTTTGTTAATACTTTGGAAATAATTTTTGAAATATCTTGAAATTCTTGAAATCATTATTTAGCAAATACTCGCAAGCTCTTCTAATTTTTCGTTGAATGTAAATACTTCTTTTGTTTTTTCGTTCATCCGAACGTTCGAAACTTCAATTAAATGAAAATTTGACCCCAAGGTCAAATTTTGACCTTGATACATTTGATTTCAACCGTCCTAATACAATTTCTAACGTCATATAAAATCGTTGTGGTCCGTTCCTTCAATTTTTCTCCCAGTTCAACTTGCACATTGAGAAAAAATGTTTCTATGTTGGATATTAAAATGTAATTCATGTGACAAAGGCCTGCTTGAGGTTGGTATTCCGTCTACTCACACCAAAACGCGCCATAACCGCGTTATAATTAAAATGCAAATTAAAAAGCATTTCTAGACGGCAACTAATTGTTTATGCACAAGGGTGTTTTTATTTCATCGTCGACCACGACGGGGAAGGTATATATGGGGTATTCCAGTAAAATCAACGAACATTCGACTCTGACCTTCGTCAATTAGGTTCACAATTATTTCTACGCTTAATCTGCGGCTTGATAGCACTCTCAATTTTTTAAAGATTTTTTCCAATACCAGTTTATTTTTTACGACTTTTTTTTAACCATCATAAATTTAAAAAATCTAAAAAATTCTGTAACATCTAAATTTTTGTTGAAAAATTGATGATTCATTATTGCACAGTCTTCCACTGGGGTAGTTTTGTGCCCCACTAGTAAAATACCTTTGCCACAGGTTACCCCCTTGTCTGTAAACGTTTTTTTGGCATCCGCCGTCTGTAAACCTGGGTCGTTTGCGTCCGGCCGTTTTTTTGTAGAGTTAATGGACTCGGAAAAATTTAATAAAATTTGAGCTACTGTTTGAAACCTTTAACTTGATATACCAACTATAAAATTTAGAAAAAGTTTATTTTTACATATATTTTTTATTAACAAAACGGAGCAACTCCGTAGAGAATCAGTAGTTTGCTTAAAAAATCATAACTTTTCGAAAAATTGAGATATCTTAATGTACTTTACAGAAAATTGAAGCTGAATCATGCACTTTTGAGGAAAAAAATATTAGATTTCATTCATCTAATATTAAATGCTTCAGTTCGGTGGGTAAAATGGACAATAAATTATGTATTGATATGAACGATAAATTATGTATTGAAATATACGTGATTTAGAAAAAAAAATGTTTTTCTGATTCTGTAGCTTCATTATGCACAAAAAACACGTTAAAATAAAAAAAAACATTTTTGCTTACCTGCGATTTTTGGCAAACGCCGCCTGTAAACCAGGGGTCATTTATGTCCGACCCGAATTTTGTCGGCTCGATGTGACGATTCAATGGCAGTTGGGGCCTTGCATTTTCGGTGTCAAGTCCTTCTTTTATGTAAGTTTTTTTTAGATGGGGGTAGCGGTTTCCACCGCTCGCTGGTTCCGAAGTAATCGGCGGAAACAATTTTGGATATAGGACAAAAATGACCCAGGTTTACAGACGAAGGGTTAAGCTACTCGAATTATCATCCCGAAAAAATACTGAATAGTTTGAAAACATTTGCTCTAAAGAAAAATCTCAAAGAAACAAAGTATACGTATACATTTACGTTCCCAAAAAAACCAAAACTTCTACAAGTTTTTATATTTTCAGAAAAACATCAATTTTGTAAGTCTCAACATTTAAGAATAAGAAAAAAATGCAATGCGACTTTATTTTGGAAATCAAAACCAGTGATTTGAAAATTAATCAACAGTTTTTAAATCATCTCTTTTCCGTTGGCATTTGAAAAAATAATAAACGTGATGGAGAAGATCCAGAAGAGTCTTTGAGGTACTTTTTAGCTCTGACAAAATTTTGAAAAAAAAAATGATGCTTTCAGCATCGTTTTTATTCAACGATAATAGTTTATTTTTTAATGAGAATCATTCTTCTGGAGAAATTTTCGAAATGAAAAATCATTAAAGTGAATTTTGGGATCTTTATTAAGGACAAGGAATTTTTAATGGACGAGCAAAACGTAAATCTCACTGAAAATAAATTGAAAAAAATAATTTCCATTTCGCTGCGACGATGTAAATTTCAACATTATGACAAAAAATCATGAATCTAATTGGAGAGAATGAGGGTGGGATTTTCGTTGAGCTGACTCGGAATACCCCATACATATGTATGGGGTGTACGATGATGAACAAAGATGATGAATCTTATCGGGGAGAATGAGGGTGAAATTTTCGTCGAGTTGACTCGGAATACCCCATACATATGTATATACATACGATGATAAGTTGTTCCGTATGATCTTGGGACTGTGCAAAAGCTTTTGCAAACGCTTCGCTATTTTTCAAAAGGAGCCACATGACGGAATTTCCCTGCAATCACATATTTATATTCGCGCAATTTTCGGCCAGTTTGTCACGTTTTTTTATTTTTTTTTCCACCGCTCGTACATACCTTCGCATTGCAATTTTCCGGAATTCCGCAAAGTACAAACGACGACCGACCGGGGGCGTCTCGTCGACAAAATTCTCTTCCGTCATTTCTCCCGACTTTTATCTCTTTCGAGAAGCCATTTAAGGGGTTATACGCAGTCAGGATTTTCAAAAAATGAATTTTTTTTAATTTCATTTTCGTAATGTACATGGGTCATTCCATGTCAAATCGACCAATAGTTGGAATCGTCCCCTTTCAATTTTGATAAAATTTGGTCGGAAGTTTTCTTTTATCATAAAACTTAGTTCTATCAAAGGAAAAAAATATATATTTTTTTCGTTGCATTTTAGGTAAAGAATGTGTCTTAATTATTGACGTATCATGAGTTTCATTTATGTTGAATCATTGTGAGACTTTTTTTAATGAAGCAGAAACTATTTCCAAATATACTTTATTTCTCCTTAGTTTATTTTTGAAAACTTGCAAAAACAATTTTTGAAATTTTAGTAGTTGAATAAAAATAACTGGAATTTCCAGCACTGGATTTTTGAAGGCACAATCTTGATTTAGAAAATAAAATTATCGCTAGAGATATAGACTAAATCATAATAATTTCACCAAAATAATTATAATACTCGTAATATTATCATATGAAATGTTATATTACATGCAATGTTATATGATAATTTATATGAATACGCTAAAAAATATTTATAATATTGTTGCATTTTCTCTGACATGTGCGAGAGTTACCTCGAGGCCAATTTATTTCGCTTGATTGCTCCTGCCTGCCCTTCACTTTGTATTCTTTCTGCCAATGGCATTCATCGATAATGGAAGCTCGATTGTTAATTACAGAATTGTGTGGCTTGCGGCTTCGACGGCAAACCCGATATTGTTTTTCACTCTCCATTCTGTTTTTTTTCCATTCCGAGGCTCAAAATTGTGCCAGTGGGTCCGCCTCGTGTTTTTCATTTAACCATCCATTCTATATATTCTATATACTAGGGCGGTGTTCTGGTCTAGAGTCATATACATTTTGAGCGTTTTATCGAACTCGATATAAAAAAAAATAAAAAATATTTATACCATTCTTTTTTTTACAACATATTTATTAATATTTTGACAACAAACAAAAAATTTTCAAGAACAAAAATGAAAATTAAATAAGTTATAGGCTGGTACAGTTGGGGGTCAAAAAGGGGTTTGCTGGTTGACACCAACCTTTCTAGTTATCCCACCCAAAATTAAAACACCCTGCAAATTGAAATTTGCACATTGCTTTCTCATGTTTATCCATAGTTCACATAGCTTCCTTTAACACACGGTATGGCGATCAAATTTGGCTTCCTCATAAAGGAAGCTTTGTTAAGTATTGAAAAATATTAGTTATCAATGTGCAAATTCGATCAATTTTCGCCAAATTTGATCGCGAACAAACCTTGATAGCTATACAAGTATTGTACAAAGTTTCTGTGAAATATACTGAAAATTGTGTAAGTTAGAGTGCTTGCGCTATTTTTCAAAAAATTCAAAATTTCATAAAATTTTAATCCCTCGATGAATTTTTTCCAAATTTAATAGCGAACAACCTTGATAGCTATACAAGTTCTGTACAAAGTTTCATTGAAATATATTGAAAATTGTGCAAGTTAGAGCGCTTGCGCTATTTTTCAAAAAAATCAAAATTTCATAAAATTTGAATCCCTCGATAGATTTTTGCCAAATTTAATAGCGAACAACCTTCACAGCAGTATTACCTCTGTGCAAAGTTTCAGTACAATATCTTAAAAATTGCGCAAGTTAGAGCGTTTAGGCGATTTTTCAAAAAATTCAAAATTTCATAAAATTTTAATCCCTCGATGGATTTTCGCCAAATTCAATACCAAACTACCTTAATAGCTATACTAATTCTGTACAAAGTTTGAGTGCAATATCTTGAAAATTGCAGAGGCTAGAGCGTTAACGCCATTCTGGCAAAAACGAAAAAAGTCGATAAAATCTGAACACCCGTTATAATTAAAAAAAAAAAATTCATAACGAAGAGCAATTCGTGCTCGACAAATGTGCCAAATTTTAGCTTGATATCTCGAAGCGTTTTCGAGTTATTAATCATTTACATCTGAAACTCAGGATACACACACACACACACACACACACACACACACACACACACACACATCCGGATGATTTCTCGATGTCTTAGGACATTTTGAACATATTGGCATAAAAATCGCGAAAAATTTTTGTTTCACGAAAACAAAGCTTCCTTTATGAGGAAGCAAAAATAGTACATTACATCACGAGGACGTAAAAACATTTTCTGTCGAGTGATGTACGATATTTTATATCACGAGGTGCAATATCGACGTTTTCACGTCCGCTTGCGGACGTAAAAGCGTCCATTATTGTGCTGAGTGATATAAAAGATTCTTAATTAGTGAGAATGTCGTTATAGCCTCTATCGCAGAGGAGACAGAAAAAAAATCGCAAAGTGGCGGTCGTCTGAACAAAAAAAAAAGCTTCGTTAAAGCTTCGTTCCGACGTGATTGGTGTAGCTGCTGCGTCACTAAAATAGCTATAATTCCATAAATGATAAGAATTAAAAAAATTTCTTTCGAGGATATATTCTTAAAGGTCTAAACTTTAAGAATGTGCAACAAAAAAAATTATTTCTTCAAAATTTTAGAATACCGCCTCAATGTAAACGCACATCCATCGCTATTGGCTACGATCGTCAATTCGCTCATTGTCAATGCAGACGTCACACGATGAGGGAAAAAAAAATATTGACCATCCCAAAGCAGAGTTTATATGAAGAAACCGTCGGTCAAAATGGATGGTGTCGCTCACCTTTTCTATCCCGGATTTTTTTTTGCCTCTTTGGTTCATGTGATTGAACACTATGAGAGCCTCGGGGGACTTTGCTACAAAAGCGACGAGCCCTAACCGTGCAAATAGCAGAAAAGCGATAAATATATACATATATATCTCTGAAATAGGGAGATGTGGACTAGAATGAGGTGAAAATGTAATTAGTTCGTGATCACTTACAGCTGCATGATCACACAGTTGAAATTTCCCTTTGCGTATATTAAATATATGTATATGGGGCAGTCCATGTCAAATCAACCCCTTTTAAACCCGACCCCTTTCGATTTGGCTAAATTTTGTTTTTCCTTTTCAACCCCATTAAAAACATTTTTCAGGAAATTTTGGAATTTTCTTACTCAACCCAAAAAAAACCTTTTTTTCTAAAATTGACTAATTACGTTTTTTTCTTCAAAATTATGGTTTTTGAATGTACTTTCCGAAAAGAAATACAAAAAATGTCAAGATATTAAAATCTATAAAAAATTTCACTTCTTAGAGAAAAATGATCTTTTTCCCGAAGTTCACAATTTTTAATTTTTTTTTAAACTCAAAAGATACTTTAATCAATTCCGGAAAAAATGCCGCCCACTTTATGCCGCCCATCGAGTGGGAAGACATTTCCTTCAATGTTTTTTCGATTGAAAAAAAAAAATTTCCAGCTCGGCTTATTTCACAGAACACCACTCTGGAAATTTTTGAGGATTTATAAAGGACCTCAGAGTTTGAAAAATTGAGAAAAAAAAATGAAAGTGGTGATCCTCGAAAAAATGTTGATTTTTTCAAAAAAAGTGAAGAAATAAAATAGAAGGAAAAGTCACCCTGCATTCCATGTTAGGTGGCATTTTTTCGGAATTGATCAAAGTTTTTTTTTTAGTGAAAAAAATAAAAAATGGCGACCTTCGAGAAAAATATGATTTTTCTCGAAAAAGTGAAAAATTTAATAGATTTTAATATCTTAAGATTTTTTTGTATTGTTTTTCGGAAAGTACATGTCGAGACGAAAATTTTGGAAAAGAAACGTCCCAATTAGTCAATTTTTGTATAAGTCATAGATATTAAAAAAAAAAACTTTTTTTTGGGTTGGGTAAACAAATTTGAAAATTTCTGAAAAATGTTTTCAATGGGGTAGAAAAGAATAAAAATTACATTTAAAAAATCATCGATGAAATTACTCTCTCTGTCTCTCATAATTTTATGAGATTTCATCATGATTTGTGTTTCACTTTTGAAACAAAAATGATGTCAGAGCAAAAACGATACTTTTTCGATACGATACGTTTTTGTAACTGGGAAAAATTCGTCACGGTATCACGATCAATAAAATATAAATATCAGAGTTTCGTAATTCTAAATAACGACGAGAATTTTCGTGTAAAGTCATTGAATCGCAAATCATTGTCAGAAGAGCGAGTACACATAAACGTAAATATAACATAATATATTTATAACCGAGACTCGCCATTATGCATCCTCTCGTGTTGGTTTCAAAATCGTTAACGTGAAACTTTATCGCGGAAAATTTCGGATTCTGTACGAGGATTCACTCTGCAATGTATACATTAATTATTTCCGTCGAATTTGCCGGCTAAACTAAACTAGTGTGACGCACAGTGCGTTGTTGACAAACGGGCTCCAATATGACAGAGATAGAGAGAGAGAGAAAGAGAGAGGGAGAGAATACGGTTGATACTGCAGTCACTAGTTGAAATGCGACGTGCCATCAGTTTTCCAGGTCTCTATATCTGTATTGTTAATTTTCGCATGCACGTGAATCCATGCACACATTTCACACGCGTGGTTTAACTCCAAATATCTCTCGCGCTAATTGAAGTTGTGTAAATACAGATGCAGATACATGTGTAGCATATTTATAGAGTATTTTACAATTAGCTACATTTACAGCTCTACCATTCATTTCTCTACCAGGAATTCATCTCCATACCGCAATAAAACACTATCGAAATATCACTATCAATTAATAAGTCTACCGAATAACATCACTGCCAAATAGAAGTTTTTTAATATCACTACCGAATAAGCCTACCAGAATAAATCTCCACAAAATAATAACTCTCTTAAGGCGAGGCTAAATACCGACATTATTCCTGAAGCCCTACACGGAAAAAAATTATCAGTGACAATTCATGTGTAATATTTAAAAAATTACTGAATTCAATGCAGAATATACGGTTCAGAACTGTAATTCAGGCGTTTGACTAGGAATCCATTATAAATTAATGGATTTAATGTAGTTTCTACTTTTTAAACCATTATAAATGCTGATTTACACTGTAAAAAATGCAATGTTCACCGCAAAGAAATGAAAAAGTAGAAATAACAAGCAGAATGGACGAAATCCACTGTGTTTGAACTGTAAAATTTACAATGGTCCCTGTAGAATGTTCAAAGCACATAATTAGAAATTGCAGTGTTCCCAGTGAAAAATCAAATCCGCGCCGCAAAATATGCAACGTTAATTTCAATTTTAAAGTGTGGCACTGTAACGGGACGACCTGCGGCGGGCCACGATCTCTGCGTTTCGCCCAAGATCCGCTAGATGGCGCCGGACGGCGCGCCCTTTCGCGCCAGCGAGAGAGCCACCGAGCACCTATAAGGTCCGATGTATCACCAACATCGGCGTCCTCAATTGACATACAATTGTTGGAACATCACCCGCGTTCTGTGGTCGAGCAGTCCTATGGATTGAAGACTATATTTTCTTAACAGATAACCATTGCATTTCGGTGACGCTCGTGGTCTTTATGGGTGCGAGGTTAAACTTGATTCGCTTCATTAATTGATCTCACGATTAATTAGTCAAGTACAAGCCCTCGTAGTTATGAGCTTGAGCGAGGATAAATAACGGTTTATTGCAATATTTGAATAAATTGACATTTATTCAAATATCGAAACGTTTCACTACACTATAATTTATTTTATAAATTGCAGTATTTTCAATGAAAAATAAAAAACGTACCGCAAAATATACTACGTTCTTTTCAATTTTTACAACGTACACTGTAATTTTTTCACGGGCCCTGGATAATTTTTACAATGTGAAATGTGTAAAAAGTTCACTGGATACTACAGAAATATAACGTTTCACATAGTGTACATTTTACTGTTCCACACTGTAAAAATTTGTCTGATGTGCATGTACCATGTCATATGTGACATCTGTATATTGTATTAAAGAAATATGCAAATTTCACTGTTGGCCCTTCCAGGAGGCGCTGTTGATGGGGAAAACTGTAAAAATTAATGGGAATCTCAGCAGTTCTCACTGATCATTTTTTTCCGTGTACATTATCGACTCAAAATCGCTGTCCAAACTTTTTCCAATACCAGTGGATGAAAATCAATTAAATTTATGAATTAATGATGAATTAATTGCAAAATGCAAATGCGAGACATAAATCAACGTTTTCGTTAATTGCCACTGACTTGTCAGACAATTTGGATAGAAGTCTGATAAAAGTAATGTTTATTTCATAGGAATTCCACATGGGGCTGCCCTCTTTTGGATTTCTGTGAACTTAATTTCGCCATTTTTTTCGATAAAACACGAAATTCATCAACATTTATCTCGTGATTTGGATTCTAAACTTACGTCGCGGTTTTGTCATAAAATAATGTCAAAGACGCATCGATATTCGTACTTTGGTGTTGGTTATGGAGCCCCACTCTTGGTTTTAGCCGAAATGCCGTAAAAACATTATAATTTAATATTTTCATTTACAGATTTTTTATGATAATCGGATCTGTAATTTTTTATTTCGTGTTCCGAAAAAAATTTAGTGGGTCTCCATTTGTGCCATAATTCTGATGATACTGCCAAAATTTTATTGATTTTCATCCATACGTGCCAGAACAAGTTTGGAATCCATTTTCGAGGTGCTAATGTCGGTATTTAGCCTCCCCTTAAACAGAGTTGCAAAAAATCCATTATTTTAATAATGCATTATCGATTTCATTAATGATTATTTTTTCACTTAATAAATGGGACTTAACTTCCATTATACATTTTTCATTCAATGAATAATGTGATTAAAAAAATATTGCATTATATTTTTAGTTAATAATGCAAATATCAGATCATTGAGCATTATAATATTAGTACACTGCGACCTCGATAATCGGTACCTCGATCGTTGCAATTGCAGCGTAGTGGGAGAAGCGCCAAGCCAATCGCGTCAGGCCGCCGTCAGCCACCAGCGGCGCAGAGACGGTTCTGTGCAATGTGCGCAACCCCACTTCTTGCAAGAGCCGGTCCCGACGGATTCCGATTATCGAGGTGGCAGTGTACTGGAAAATGTAAAAATGAAACATTATGCATTACGTTATTAATGAGTACTTGTAAAAGCATTACATTATCAGTTGCTGAAGTAATGGATAATGTGGAAAGAGTTACATTACTCATTACTGAAATAATGAGTAATGCACAAATGTTCCATTATCCATTATTAAAGTAATAGATATTGCAAAGTAGCGTTAATTTTTCATTACTATAAAACTGAATATTTTGAATAATGCATTATTCGGAACAAAAATATTGTATGCATTCGTAGTCCAATAGGACAATGCGATAAAATCTTCCTTTTATTTACGAAAGAGGAGAATATGGATTGATGAAATCGGTTCAGGGACTCGATGGTATGGGTTTATGAAATTTTTGTAAGTGAAAAAACCCAAAAATGTAAACATCGGAAACTCAACGGAACTAATGATCCCCGCTTTGAAATTTGAAATTGAAAATTTGAGTCGAAAGAGAATAAATTACATATATGCTGCGCATGCTCCTTTGATCTAACAAATAAAAAAATGCACAAGTGGAAGATGATTTTTTCTTTTGGTTGATTCACAAATAAATAAAAATTACATGAAATTATTCGAGAGTAAAAAAAAGTGAATAATCGTATATAAACAGGAATTATTATTCTCTTGACAATTTCCGGACAAAGATAAAAAAGAAAAAGATGCTGTAGGTTCAAATCTGATCTAACAAATGAAAAAACAAAATAAGGTACCGTCTTATATTTTCGAAGTAAAAAATTAGGAATCTAAACAAACGAATTTCCATACAGGGAAATCTAAACAATCGAATTACCCTGTAAGTAATTTGAGGGAATAACACATACAGTCTGAGATGTATCATTCTTACGCATTATGATTATAAAAAAATCATACGAAAAGGAAGATTTCATTGACATTGCTCTCTACATACGGAAATCATTTTTATTCCTTTAAACCATCACTCAAAGCAATACATTATTTATAAATGTAATGCGTTATTTGAAGTAATGCACTGCTCGATGTAATGTGTTACTCAAAATAATGAATTGCTCAATGTAATGCATTGCTAAAAGTAATGCATTGCTCAATGTCATGCATTACTCAAAGTAATGCATTACTCTTCGGTTTTGTACCATTCATGACTATAGTAATGAAAATTTGTTTCCACTTTGAATTACCCTTTACTGCAATAATGGTCATTGGCAGCGTTTAGCATTATTCATTATTAATTTAATGCATAATCGTTAGGTTCCACATTTTTCATTACAAAAATAATGCTTCATGTTTCTATCATAGAATTTTCATTATTTCTAAAATAAATTATGCATTATTTTTACATTATAATTTCGGCAACTCTACTCTTAAATAATATCCTTAACATAAAACATATCTTCCACACTGAGAAAACAGTTTATTTGTAGTAACGAAATATATTTTATTCGCGCATGCACGATTTTCGTGTTTTTCGCCACATGTGTCGATGGCCAAAAAGTAGCTCTTTTCTGACAGCTAATAGTAAAAACGGACGTAATCAGTTCTTTTTTTCCCGGCGGGGAAAAAAGAACTCTTTTCTCCCCCGCCGTGGAGAAAGCAGTTCTTTTTTGTCTCGCGTGATTGCTGCCCTCGCTTCGACAAAAAGACGTATCTCTGGCCCTTGGTGCACAAAATACTATATTTTCGCACATGCATGATTTTCGTGCTTTTCACCATATGCGCGGATAGCTAAAAAGAGGTTCTTTTTTGACAGCTGAATATCAAAAGCTCAAAACTTGTATCCGAGTAATTGTAACTTTGTTTGAAAAATTCCAATTACTCGAAATAATTGTACTTCTGTTCGAGAAGATTATAATTTTTTTAGAATGAAATTCGAATTACTCGAAGTAATTGTAATTATTTTTGTAGAGTTTCAATTACATGGAATATTTATAATTTGAATGCCAATTAATTAAAGGTGTAACGATTTGGTCCAACTCTGCTTTGTATGCACATCGGTACGAGCAAACGAACGAAATTATTTCACGAAACAATTGCAATACCACCGGTTGGTATCGCTGATAAATCCGCTCCTGTCCGTTTATAGGTGTGCATGATAAAATTATATTTTATGTCTCGCGTGTAATAAATTAACGGTGACAGAGTTGCGGGGGTCGAATGAACAGTAGCAAAGCGTCACAGAGCGAGAGCAAGGATGGAACAGAGCGAAAGAGAGAAAGCGCGCGAGAGAGAGAGAGAGAGAGAGAGAGGGAGAGAGAGAGAGAGAGAGAGAGAGAAGCGTGTGGCGCTGATGGATAGTTAATGAGGCGCAATGAGGACCACCCTTGGTTTCTCCTACACACCCTCGCACTTTCTCTCCCTCTCTCACTCCCTCCACTCATCTCACCGCACGACTCCATTAGTGGTCGCCTAATTGGCCTCGCGGATAATTAAATGGCCAACCATGTGACTCGCGTATACATTTCAGCTTCATTTTGATAGACTTGCTCTGTACACAAGATATGTACAGCGACAATGTAACCATTCTCACAGGGGATAGTGATAAAAGAAAAAATCATTTTTTTCACCCTTCCAGCCAAACCGAAACCCAAACGATTTTTTTCACCCTTCCAGTAAAAAATGTTGCTTACAAAACGAAATGAAAAATGTTCCATTATCACGAGATCTTCAGAAAAATTTCATAAGATGCAGCAAGCGATTAGATTTTCATTTTTATTTTAGATTTATGTTACAATTTTTCACATCTTTAATAAATATAATTCCTAATAAAGGTCCTACCTAAAAATTTCATCTGATTGAAATTTCCGAACTCCGTGATACAATAAAAGTCTGAAATAATTTAGCAACATTTGGCATGCCATAAACAGCAATTATCAATAATAATATTGCCCAAAAGTTATTAGTAAATTGTTTAAGCAAATAATTATGCAACAATTTTTTGGTAAGTTCTTTTTTTAAACAAATTGAATGCGTTAATTTTTCTGAACGCATATGAATTTTTTAGAATTTTCCCTCTATTTTCAAATTCCTGTTTTAAAATTTATAGAATTGCTGTATTTATGTATTTCTGGTCTAGTGTCTTTGAAACTTTTCAAAGCTGACGATAAACCTGTGTCACGTATGACGTATTTTCAATTTTTGCTTCCTCATAAAGGAAGCTTTGTTTTCGCGAAAAAAAAGTTTTTTCACAATTTTCATGTCAGTATGTTCAAAATGTCCCAAAACGTCGAGAAATCACATTTAGAAAAAATGTCCGGACGTGTGTGTGTGTGTGTGTACGCTTTGTGCTTTCCTTAAAATGAATACGTCTGGAGAACGCTTTGGGCGATCGACTTGAAATTTGGTATACAAGTAGACTACGTATGTCCCTGTTCTAAGTGCAATTTTTTTTTATTTTGCAAAATAATTGTCTATTTGGCTGGATTTTGTATTGTCTGTAAATTGTTTGTTAGTCGTCTAACTTTCGTAATTTTGCAGTTAACACTCTGAAATTTCATGTGCAGATACACTTTATAATAAGGACGGTTGGGATTGAATTTGGGGAAAATCGCTCAAGAGGTTCGGTTTGAAAAAAAAATTAATTTTTCGCAAAAAATTTATAAGTTCTCTAACTTTTGTAATTTTGCATCTGTCGAGCTAATTTTTTTTTGCGACGATACACTCAATGATATGAAAAATAATACCGAATTTTATGAAAATCGCGTGAGGGGTTCGGTTAAAATTTTCTTTAAAAATTTCCATAAAAATTTTGTTAACGCTCCAACATCCGCATTTTAAGAAGTATCGAGCTAAAACTTTTTGCACAAATACACTAGATGATAAGAATGGTTAGGGTTGAATTTGGTGAAATCGCTCAAGATGTTCTTTCGTAAAAAATTTTTGAAATTTTCGAAAAATACTTGTCAACACTAAGTCTCCTACTTTAGCAGCTATCGAGTTCACTTCTCTAGCACCAATACACTGGACGACAAAAACAATTAATAATGTAATTGAACGGAATCGCTAAAAAATCATGCAAATTATAAATTTGCACATAGCTTCTTCATTTGTTTCCGTCGTTCGTGAAGCTTCCTTTATGAGGAAGCCATGATAATAAACATACATGTCATAAAGATGGTCAAGGAGATCCTCATAATGGAGGGTTGACGAACGACGGAAAAAAATAAGGAAGCTATGTGCAAATTTCTATTTTTTTTGTTTTGTTTAAATTCAGACCCTCCGCCACCGTCTTAACCAGTACATGATGACGCATTTCGTAAAAGCAAAATAGCTAACAATTCTAATCGCTTTCCCACACGTAGTGTGATTAACTCAGAATATCCAAAGTATCTCACGGAAACACGTGCATATCAGACCCCAAGCTGCTCAAATGGGTGCGCATACAAGTGTCATCGAAACCAGAGCATCCCTACTGCCCTACTCACAAATATATAGACAAGCGTAGGCCTAGCGCTCCAATACAACACACAAACACACTAACGTTGCGTATGTACACACGTATGGACCCACTCCGTTCTCCGCTGTGTGCAAGCATTTTCCATAAACAGCTCCAAATATAAAGGAGAATCGCAGAGAACCGAGTGTATCCATGCTTTTATATAATAGTTGACTAATGTTTTACAGTTTTGTATCCGTGATAAGCCCTTTTCTCACGCAGGAACTCTATTTCCTCAATTCTCGAAAATTATATTTTTATTCATAGAATCTTAGCAGGAGAATGTTACCTTAGCAAGAGCTTTTAAGCTTTTCATAACTAGACCAACGCCGAAAACAACTGTATTCACCAATAGAAACGTAGAAAAATCCGTATGTCCAAATTTGTACAATCCATCACCCGCTGAGCAAACAGACCCTTTAAAAACTCTAGTGCAGCAACAAATTCAAATTTAGTCTTCGTTTATTCTTCGATGGTGTTAAGTCGTCACGCTCTGAACCTTCGCGAGAGGGCGAGGAGTAGGACTATCCTAGTGTGTCCCAGGGCTAGGAAACGCTTATGGAGAAAAGTTTGCCTGCGTTAGTGGCGCCCCAAGCGACTAGGCGGCGTTCTGGGGAACTAACTACACCGGGATATATATAGCTATATATAGCAGATGCAGGTGCATAGCTATATATCAAATTGTGCTAGAAAAACATGCTATCTCAAATTGTGCTAGAAGAACGTGCTATCCCAAATTGTGCTAGAAGAACGTGCTATCTGAAATTATGAAAGAAGAAGGTGGTATCTGGAATTGATCACAATTGGAGATACCACCTTCTTGTCTCATAATTTGAGATAGCACGTTCTTCTAGCAAAAATTGAGGTAGCACGTTCTTTTGGCGCAATTTGAGATAGCACGTTCTTCTAGCACAATTTGAGATAGCACGTTCTTCTAGCACAATTTGAGATAGCACGTTCTTCCATACTGCCGTCGATATCGTCGTGAGCGATCCTTTTTTTATTATTATTTAATATTCAAATATTGTGTTTAAATTGTCCGCGAAGAGTGTTACCGCGTCGACTTATAATTCAAAATCGTATTGTTGAAATTGTAAACCATGTGTATTTAAAATAATAATTTAGCGCATCGACGTTGAAATAAATAACCAAGTGTTAATTTAAACCAAGTGTCAGCTTCAATCGACAATCGACCCAATTCAAAAGGCATAATCCTGGGCGTGAAAAGGAACTCCGAAACAAACAAGTGAATCTAAATTAAATTACCAGTTGATAAAACAAGGTCTCCGGAGGTCTTTCAGCGAACGTTCTCACTTCCGATTATTTGTTGTTACTTTTGTTGCGATAAATAGTCAATAGAGTAAAGCGTTAGCCGCTTGACGCTTAGGCTCGGTTTTCTTAACGTCTCCGAACGTTACACCTGTGTGCAAAAACATACAAAGTTGGCAATTTTTTCTTTACATTTCAGAATATTTATTTAAATATTTCCAAAAATAGAGAGAAAATTCTGAAAAAATTGATATGCGTTCAGAAAAATTGACGCATTCGATTTGTTCAAGAAAAAAAGAACTTGCGGAAAAATTGTTGAGTAATTATTCGTTTGAAGAATTTATTAATAACTTGTGGGCATTATTTTTATTGATAATTATTGTTTATGGCATGCCAAATGTTGCTGAATTTGTTCAGATTTTTATTGCGTCACGAAGTACGGAAATTTCAATCGGATAAAATTTATGGCTGGGGTCTTCAAGAATGCATCGAAGAATATTCGAAGAATTGTTCGATTATTATTTTTTATTTATTTAATGCATCTTGGACAATCCTTTTTATTCAAGATGCGAGGAACTCCGACTTAAAGAAACAAATTTCGCACTTTTGAAATTTTCATTAAATTGTAGGTCCTCCGAAGCGTACGATTTTTGGTGATTTCATTAAAATTGAATTCGTTGAGTTAGTTTTACGTGTAAGAATGTCGATTGGGGCAAAACGATCCCCATCGTCTGTACAAAATGATATTTTCATAGAAGTTTGAGGGAATATTAAGAGCTCAAAAATTGAAGGTTTAAATACTCAAAACGTAAGAGTATTGGTCAAACAACTTTAACTGAAAATATTTTTCTCTCAAGGGAGTCATTTTGAATGATGTCGCAAAATAGCTGAATCTGATTTCTAAATGATGAAGTTGATCAATAATTCAAAATCTATTGGTCAGAATTAGTTCAAACTCCACAGAAATATATATTTTTTGTCGTAGAAATTTAATAAGATTTTTCAGATTTTTGAAAAATGAGGTTTTTCAGTTATTCTTGATTTTCGAAAAAACGTAGTTTTACGATTGTTGCGTCACAAATCCACCAAATGAGGTTAATTTGTGCTCATTTTGAAGGGTTTCGAATACAATTTTGATTTCTCGAAGTGAAATTCTCGAATTTCGAAATCCGGCGGAGTTCTACACAAAAGCAAAAATAGTTTTTTTCCCCGCATGCACGATTTGAGTGTTTTTCGCTATATGTGTTGATGGTTAAAAAGTGGCCTTTTTTGACCGCTAATGGTGAAAACGGACGAAATCGGTTCTCTTTTTTCCCCGCCGGGGAGAAAAGAGTTCTTTTTTCCCCGCCGGGAAAAAAATAACTGATTTTGTCTGTTTTTACTATGAGCTGTCAGAAAAGAGCTACTTTTTGGACGTCGACATATGTGGCGAAAAACACGAAAATCGTGCATGCGCGAAAAAAAAAATATTAAAATTTTTTTTTTTAATCGAGTTCGACAAATTGTATTAAAATGTATGTCTCTCGACCAAAATATCGCCTTAAAGGGTTGCGAAGGAGGCAATGAAAGTTTGCCAATCCTCGTGGGTGATCGAGGGTTGGGTAAGAGAGATAGGATTTCCAATGCCACTAATTTGTTTACACGATTACTTATGCGGTTATACGAGGTAGGATCGTGCCGAGGACTCGATCTTCACGCTCAAGCTCTTTCCCTCTTTCTTTCCATCTCTCTCCTTCTCTTTCTTTCGGATATTCTAGCAGCTCAGAGAATTGCCAAAGTAGAAGAGAGAAGACAAGAGCCTCTTACAACATTGATGGGCGCGAGAAAATTCTATTCGCGAAACAAGTAGAAAAAACCTCCACTGAAAGAAAATACTGCTGAAATCCTATTTCCCATTTTTTTCGATAATTCCGATGATAAGATTTTCGCTAAAAACTGTAGAGTTTATGTAATTCGATAAATATTGATAATTTATTTCAGAACAATTCTAAATTTTGAAAGAATCGGTCATTAATTTCGACGTAATTATAATTCGAATGAATTAGTAGTTTATTTTGAGACAAATATTATGATCACGGAAAATTGGTAATTTCATTCGAAACATAGAGTTGCATATTCTGAAGGAATCTGTAATTTATTAAATAATAAATTCCAAATTGGTGATTTGTATCGAATTAATAAATTTGTTTCGCTGTTTGTACAAATCTAAAGTATACATGAAAAAAAAAACAAATTTTCGTACTTCGTCATACAATAGAAATTTGAAAAAATTCAACAACATTTGGCATGCCATAGATAACAATTATCGATAATAATATTGCCCAAAAGTTAATAATAAATTCTTTAAACAAATAATTATTCAACAATTTGTCCAGAAGTTTTTTTTTCTTAAACAAATCGAATGCGTTAATTCTTCTGAATGCACATGATTTTTTTCAAATTTTCCTCTCTATTTTGAAATATTATAAAAAACATTCTGAAATACTAACAAAAAACTGCCAATTTTGTATATGTTTTTGCATACAGGTTTATCATCAGCTTTGAAAAGTTTCAAAGGCCAAAAAATACATAAATACAGCCATTCTAAAAATTTCAGAATGGGAATTTCAAAATAGAGGGAAAATTCTAAAAAAAATCATATACGTTCAGAAAAATGAACGCATTTGAATTGTTTAAGAAAAAAAAGAACTTATGGAAAAATTGTTGAATGATTATTTGTTTAAACAATTTATTAATAACTTTTGGGCAATATTATTATTGATAATTGTTGTTTATTACATTCCAAATCGCTGAATTTTTTTAATTTTTTTTTGTAGCCCGAAGGATGGAAATTTCAATCGCATAAAATTTTTGATTGGGACGTTAGGGGCAAATCATCCTTAAGCTCAACCCTTTAGGTGCACTCTCCTTGATTTTGTCATTATTCTTCCTAAGCGTATCCTGCGATTTTCTACTTGGCAGATCGTCTCTCCTCTCATTCCAACACACGTGAACTGTATCGTTATTATACTTTCATTCGTACATGAAATCCCACGATGTACGAGTTATGGGCCTTATTCGAGGCTTTGTATCGTATAAACCCCGCAGTTAATTAATCATCGTGGTGAAATATTATATTTATGAGCCGTATATCGTGCGGATATGAGGGAAAATGGAGAGCGATGAACTGCGAAGAAACAAATGGACGTGGCAAACTTGATATCCACAGCACAATCTCATTATTCATCAGCAAAGTTGTCGCTCCCTGTTACCTACAACTAAAGTCAGTAGAGAAAAGACTCCAAAATGAATTTAAACTTAACCAAAATTGATTCTTGCTAATTTACTAATTTGCCACTTAATTGGAAATTTTTGGAGTCATTTCGTTTTCTCAAAAATTGAATTTGAAAAGTTTTCTCTGTTACCTCGAATTCAAACTAACAGAGACAAATGATGGTTAACACTTTTCGTAAATTTAACAGCGTAGCAATTAAGTGCTTTTTAAGTGCTCTGATTATGAAATCATATTAAATTGAACCGGAAAAATTGAGCAGAAATATTTTTGTTTAATTTTGATACATTTTTTTGGGTATAATTTTTTTTTATAAATACTTAAAAATGAATTTAACTTGTACCAGAATTAGGTGCTTTTTGGATTTTAATTTGGCGCCTCATTAACAATTTTTGCGCTTTTTTCAAAATGTTCTTTCTCTAAATTAATTACACGTATTAAATTTATTAATAAAGTTAATTAATTTAATTAATTAATTGAATTCAAAACTAACTCAATTATTTCCCTCGATGTTCTGAAATGAGTTACAGAGTATCAATCGTTTCAAAAACGTTATTTGCAAGGGCCGATCGATTATGAATCAATTGATACAGACAGAGCAAAAAAATCGCTCGGCTATTTTCTTTCGAAATTTCAAATTAATTTCAACTGACTCAATTTTTTCCTCCAATATTCCGAATAAAATGAGTTTGTGCTGCAATCTAAAAAATTAAAAAAAAATGCAGATATACTATTTAAAAAATTAGCCATTTGATAAATTATATTCCTTTCCCATCAATCGACAGTCAATTAAAAGTAGGTATACCAGTTTCCTTCGGTCAGCATTTTGGTCTTTACAATTTACAAATTTTCAGCGATAGAGAATGCTGCAGATTGGCCAACGTATTATCGCTGAACGCGAAAAAAGAGACCAAAAAAAGGAAGCTGTGCACCCAGAAAAAAGATTTAGTAAATTTAACTACATCCTAGTCAAGCTAAATAAATTTTTTAGTTGGAGGCCGGCCTAATACAACTCTATTCATGCCAATTTTCATGACTTACTAGGAAAATATATTACGATCTGATAATTTTTTATTTAATATTAATAAATATTATTTCAAATTGAACAAATATGTATTTAAATGAAATAATTTTTTTTTAATATTTACACAATATATATTTTTAAACATCTCAATCTTTGAATGTATATCTATACATATGAAGTCTACAATCTCGTAAAGCTTCATCTTTTCTTTAAGGCGAGGCTAAATACCGACATTATTCCTGAAGCCCTACATTATCGACTCAAAATCGCTGTCCAAACTTTTTCCAATACCAGTGGATGAAAATTAATTAAATTTATGAATTAATGATGAATTAGTTGCAAAATACAAATGCGAGACATAAATCAACGTTTTCGTTAATTGCCACTGACTTGTTAGACAGTTTGGATAGAAGTCTGATAAAAGTAATGTTTATTTCATAGGAATTCCACATGGTGCTGCCCTCTTTCGGATTTCTGTGAACTTAATTTCGCCATTTTTTTCGATAAAACACGAAATTTGTCAACATTTATCTCGTGATTTGGATTCCAAACTTACGTCGCGGTTTTGTCATAACATAATGTCAAAGACGCATCGATATTCGTACTTTGGTGTTGGTTATGGAGCCCCACTCTTGGTTTTAGCCGAAATGCCGTAAAAACATTATAATTTAATATTTTCAATGACATATTTTTTATGATAATCGGATCTATAATTTTTTCTTTAGTTTTCCGAAAAAAATTTAGTGGGGCTCCATTTGTGCCATAACTCTGATGATACTGCCAACATTTTATTGATTTTCATCCATTTGTGCCAGAGCAAGTTTGTAATCCATTTTTGAGGTGCTAGTGTCGGTATTTAGCCTCCCCTTAATAGAAGAGAAAAGAAAAAGACCCTTTTTTAGGGGAATCCTTTTCAGGGATTCGACCATCTTGCGTTTTGCCATAATGTTCAATGTATTAAATATCCATAATCCATACTGAAAAATAAGGAAATCAAGAATAGACGAGCTTGGAAAGGATATAGGCGTCGAGAGGCAAGTTCGCTTGTGCGAGAGGTAGTCACCTGGCGGATTTTTGGGGTACTGACAAATCTGCAGATATGATCGGATGAGATTACGGGTGAATAGGTATTTAGTAACAACGAATACAATTTTTCTTCAACGCCTGTTTCTCAATGACAGGGAATTCAAATAAATAAATATAGTGGAAGTAAATATCGCCCAAAATTGGATGGAAAGAAAATTTTCTTTAAAGTAACTAAAAAATAATCAAATAAATGATTATAGTACCTACGACTAGATCTTTTTTCTGGGCGCGTGCACAGAAAGGAGCGCCGTACGTCGTTCATTCCAATACAGAGTCACCTCTGGTACGCTATCTTTTTTTTTGCTCCCGTATAGGAAAAAAAATTGTGGGAAGAAATGGAAAAAAAAAGAATGGGCGAAAGGAAGCCGAAGTTCTATTCGGGATATTGCTGACCGTTTGTCTCTCGTCGCTCCCAGAGACACCGGATAGTCTCACCAAGTCCAGCCGAATGGTCTCGCAATATCGGGGTTCGACCTTTTTTTAATTTTTTTTTCTTTTTTTTTTCAACGTGTACCCCCAGTCATGTATTCCCTATCCTCTCGCCTTCTTGTACCCTCCTAACTTTCGTGGGACTCTCTGTGGTACTTTCACAGAACCACCAACACAGACAAAGGTACAAACACTTTTTGGCTCAGGGTATATAATACGTATCGGACTCCGCCGTGGATACTGATTGCACCGGGATTTCACGACGACCACATGCGGACATACATCACGTTGGAGGGGTCCAATTTTATTTTCCGACCTCTCGACGACGAAAAAGAGCCGATGGAGAAAGAGAGATTGCGAAAGAGAGTCTAGATCGATCCAGAAGAGGATGGATAGACTTCCTCTGCATCCGACCAACCCTCTTCGGCCCACGGGGTTGATCGTTGAGTAGAAAACAAAATCACAGGTTTCGGTCATTCGTACGGCGGCTGAGGCGTTTTTCCTCCGGCATTCTGAGAGAAAAAAAATAGATGATGATGTTATAGCCATCGAAAGTCATGCACCCAGAAAAAAGGTCTAGTACATTTAACTAAATCCTAGTCAAGCCAAATAAATTTTTTTAGTTGTAGGCTGGCCTAATACAACTCTATTCATGTCAACGAAATTTTTTTTTTTGAATGACCTACTAGGAAAATATATTGCGATCTAATGAATTTTTATTTAATGTTAATAAATATTATTTCAAACTGAACAAATATATATTTAAATGAAATAATTTTTTTTTAAATATTTACACAATATATATTTTTAAACATTTCAATCTTTGAATGTATAGCTACACATATGAAGTCTACGATTTCGTTGAACTTCGTCTTTTCATTAACAGAAGGGAAAAGAAAAAAGACCCTTTTTATGGGAATCCTTTTCGGGGATTCGACCATCTTGCGTTTCGCCGCAATGTTCAATGTATGAAATATTCATATTGAAAAATAAGGATATCAAACATAGACGAGCTTGGAAAGGATATAGGCGTCGAGAAGCAGGTTCGCTTGCGCGAGAGGTAGCCACCTGGCGGATTTTTGGGGTACTGACAAATCTGCAGATATGATCGGATGAGATGACGGGTGAATAGGTATTTAGTAACGACAAATAGAATTTTTTTTCAACGTTTCTCGATGACAGAGAATGCAAATAAATAAATATAGTGGAAGTAAATATCGCCTAAAATTGGATGGAAAGAAAATTTTCTTTGAAGTAACTAAGAAATAATCAATTAAACGATTATAGTACCTACGACTAGATCTTTTTTCTGGGTGTGAGTGAAAGGAAAAGAAAGGTGACGATAGACGTCATGAATTTTATGATGCTAAAGTTTGCATCGTTTTAATGCAACGGTAGTTTATTTTACAATGAGATTCATTCTTCCGGAGGAATTTTCGAAATGAAAAATCATTAAAATTTATTTTGAGGTCTCTGTTAAGGACTTGGAATTTTTTATGCACAAGCGAAATGTAAATTTCATTGAAAATGAATTGAGAAGAATTATTTTCCTTGAATTGCAACGATGCAACCTTCAACATCGTAAGTTTGAGCACAAATCTCTCTAATCATGAATTTTAAAAAATTAAAAATTTGTTCTACATAAGTAAAATGTGGGTCATTCCATGTCAAATCGACCAATAGATGGAATCGTCCCCTTTCAATTTCGATGAAATTTGGTTAGAAGTTTTCTTTTATCATAAAAAGAAGTTCTACCAAAGGAAAAAAATTCAAAATTTTTTTTTCGAAAGTTATGCAAAATTCAAAATTTCACCATTTTTTCAAGTTTATTTTTTAAATATCTCGAAAACTATTATAGTTACAAAAAATCATCTTAGGTTTGTCTTTTAGAGTATACTTGGGACTACGAAAAAAAAATATTCCGAAAAAAAATGTTGAAATATGATGAATTTGTAGAATTTTGAATTTTTTTAAATCGTGAAAATCCACGATCAGCATTACATTTTTGGTTCAATTTTTTAAAATGTAATACCTTGTATTCATCTTGAAAGATCCTGAAATTTTCAAAAAGGTGCTTTTTTCAAAATATGAATTTTTGACTTTTGGTTAATTTTTTTTTATCTTAGTATCTATAGATATATATTGCAAACAATTATGTACGTGAATAATCCCTAAGTACTTGATTTTAGCAGCGAGCTTTCTACAAACTTTAAACGCGTTTATCTCAAAACTACAAATTTCAACCGATTAATTTGAAATTTTAACTGTACATTTATCATTACGTTCTCTAAGGCAGTACGTAGGAATTTCTCGATATATTGCATTGTTCCCTTTTTTATAAACAATTTACTGATAATTTTCTCGTAGAATTTATACCTTTTGATTTAGCAACGCGCCATCTTTTCAAAAAACAAAATATCAAAAAAACCCACTCCCATAGCTACTCTTATATATATAATCGAAAAAAGTTTGGAGCCTCGGAAAAATGCCGCACAATCGCCATTTTGGCATATATCACCGTAAAAAAACAATGTTGTATTGTCAATTAGATGTTTAATAAAACACCTTTTTTGCAAATCCGATTTATTTTATGGTTTCGCTGTAGAGTGGCCTAACCCCTTAAGTAAAGTTCAGCAATCATGTAATTTTGTAATTTTGAGCAATAAAAATTACAGAATTGCTCAACTTCACTTAACATAAGGGTAAACAAAAAAAAATTTACCAAAATTCAAAAATTTATATTTTGAAAGAAAAAACACCTTTCTTAATTACAGAATCTTTTAAGATCAGTACTAGGTATTATACAAAAAAATAGAACCAAATATTTAATGTTGATCGTGGATTTTCACGATTTTTTAAAATTTAAAAGTCTCCAAATTCGTAATTTTTAAAGGACTCAGGACGATTTTTTTTGTAACTATAATAGTTTTCGAGATATTTGAAAAATAAACTTGAAAAATTGAAAAAATGATGAAATTTTGAATGTTTGAAAAAGAAAAAAAAAATTCCCTTGGTAGAACTTTGCTTTATGAATTCTGACCAAATGTCATTGAAAGGAGTTGATTCCCTCAAATGATGCATACTTCGACATAATCATTTAGTGCAATTCGCTTAGCGAGACACGTGTCTTTGCAACTTCGGGTTTTCTCGATCGGTTTTTTTTCTCATCATTAAAAAAAAAAAAAAAAAAAAACGCTCGTACATCCACCAACGTTGATGCACACGTCTCGTGCAATATTCAACGTGCAGCTTGCATTAGTCATTATCATACAAACGTCTGGGAGCATTCGTGAAACGTCCGCGTGTGAATTATCAACGAACGTCGGTATAATTACTATCGCGATCATTCTACACGCCTCAGCTTGCATATTTGATCGGGTCCAGTGCGCATGCAACAAGGCGCATAAATATTTATAATCCTCGCGTCATATACGAGACTCGATTATTCGAATTTCATATCGCATGAATAACCCAAGATCTGCATCATATGTACAAGGGATTTTATTCCAACTCCATCACTTTTCGTGCCACTCCATTTTGCATTATTTTTTATGTCACGAAAATTGGGGTGGGAGTCGAAAAACCTTAAGATCAAAATTCATAATGACCGAAATTCAAAAATTTATGTATTCCAAAAATTAATAATTCGCACGTGCATTATATACAAGCTTAATAAAGGAGAGATTGAAAAATGCAGAAAATGAATGTATGAAAGTCTCAACTACTGGATAAATAAAATGTAGGTTAAATGAATTGTCGAAGGGGTGGGGGTCGAAAAACCGACTAACCAATATTTCGAACGACCGAAATCCCGAATTTTACGATCACGAGCGTCAGAATAACGAAGCGCCGAAATCCCGATCGCCAGAAAAGCGAAAGCGGAGAGAGCCGCCCCATGCGTAAGAGAGAGAGAGATGCGCCTCCTCTCTCTCTTACGCATAGGGCGGCTCCCTCGACTTTTTTTTTCTGGAGATCGGGATTTCGGCGCTTCGTTATTCTAACGCTCGTAATCGTGAAATTCGGGATTTCGGCCGTTCGAAATATTGGTTAGTCGACTCTTCGACCCCCACCCATTATTGGGATAGCGAATGGTCGAAATACCGAATGTTCAAAATATCGAATGGTCAAAATACCGACTGATCAAAATACCGACTGATCAAATTGTAGGCACCAGAAATGGACGATCATTTCTGGTGGCATTTATTGGGGTTATATTTCGGGATTTTCAGTTTCTGTATTTTGAACTATCTTTTAGTATCGATAGATTGATGTTCGAAATTTTTCTCCATCGTGGTAATGCCTGTTTGGAAATGAGATATTTTGGAATTTGAATCTGCCGTTGTCATACAATTTGTATTTAGCTATGTTTGCTGATTTCAAATCTGAAAAAAACTTTTCGGTATAAACGTGCTTTGCATATTTGCATAAATTGTGAAAAAGTAACATAACATTATGATCTTTTGGGAATTTTAAATTATGATTGATAGACTATTCGTTGGTAATGGTATTCGGGTATCCGATTTTCTGAATTTCGGTCAATATGAATTTTGATCTTTAGGTTTTTCGACTCCGACCCGAAAATTGACGTAAAAACATTGCAAATTTATGGTTGCATTTAGGGTGGAACGGTATAAAATGATTTTTAAATCAGGATCCAACTGCTAAAGTATTTGTCTAATGATTGAACAAAAAAATCCTCTCTTCGGGGAAAAAAATATTGTGCACTGAGAAAACAATGTACCAGGATTTGTCAACTGTAAACAGATGTAAAGTTGAATATGGCGAAATCAATAATTTTTTAACAGTTGATAAATTAAATAAACATTTTTTAACAGTTAATAAATTATTTTGACACAAATAAAATATTTCTCAACGACTAACAAATTTTGCAACAGTAAAGGATTATTTAAGTAAAAGTGCCAACTAAAAATATTTCTTTACTACAAATAAACTGTTTTCTCAGTGTGATGTTGAAGATTGCTTCGTTGCAATGCAACGAAAAAAATTCTTTTCAATTCATTTTCAATGAGAATCACATTTCGCTTGTCCGTTAAAAATTCTAAGTCCTCAATAGAGACCTCAAAATACATTTCAAAGATTTTTCACTCTTCGAAAATTTATCAGGATGAATGAATTTTATTAAAATGTAAAGTATTACCGTTGCATTGAAATGATGCAAACTTCAGCATCATCAAATAGGGTGAATATTTACGGCAAACGTAAGGCAAGTGTCAATCGTTTCATGATTAAAGATGGTGATAATTTATATGTACATACAAAAAAAAATGTATTATTTGTTCAAAAATGAATTGAATATTGCATAGGATTTTGTTTTGTCTTTACATCAAAGGATTTTTTCGAAATTTCGCAAAATCGGGCGTCATGCCTGAAATCCCAATAACGGTCTTTACCCGTTGAAGGAACGCTCCCTGCCCATTGACGAAACACTCATAGGCTGCATTCGTCTTGGATGCTTACGTGCCTTCAGCACGTATGTATAGACATACGACATATAAAATACTACAGGATGTGGCGCTCACAGCGCTCAAAGCGTCCAAGACGAATGCAGCCATAATTGGTGACATGACTTTTTAATTATGCTTGGTCAGTGTTTTCTGCCTCAATCATAGAACGTACTTAATGAACATAAATCATGACGTGATAAATGAATATGTGAAATAATGTGATAAATATAAGTACATGTATATTTTAAATAACTATTGAGATTTTTTTTCAATAGGGTTCGTTGGATTCAATTCAATCGCTGATGACATTTTTTAAAATCTAACTTACACAATGCCATCTGCAAATAATACTTGATAAATTATAAATTAAAAACTCAATAGTTGAAATGTTATTACGACGTTATTAATTATTTGAGGTTAGGAAAGCTCATCAGTTGTGTGTTCAGTCACTGGGAAGAGGTTAGGAAACTTTACCCGATATATGAAGACTCGCATATTACGCATATTTTTATTATTTTACGGTTAAACATTGCTTAAACTTGAAGAATAAATAGTTTTATTCTTGTTCCCGTAGTAAAAAACTCCATTCGTCGCCATTGAAAAATCCCCATTCATTTCCCATTGCCAAAATAACCAATGGAGATGAATGCCGAATTACCTAAGGGGATTTTCGCCATTGAATTCCCCATTTGAAACGGACTGGGGATTATCTAATGCGGATTCAATGGAGACAATCTCCGTAGGCAATTCGGCATTCATCTTCATTGGTTATTTTGGCAATGGGGAATGAATGGGGATTTTTTAATGGCGATGAATGGAGTTTTTACTACACGAAAGAATCTCCATTGCTGTTCGCCACTCATTCCCCATTGCCCACAAAACCAATGGATATGAATGCCGAATTTTCTAAGGACATTTTCGCCATTGAATTCCCCATTTGAAACGGAATGGGGATTATCCCATGGGGATTCAATGGAGACAATCTCCCTAGTTAATTCGCCATTCACCTCCATTGGTTTTTGTGGGCAATGGAGAATAAATGGGATCATCAATGGAGATTCTTTCATATGATTGCTATATATACATGGAATTACGCATTAAATAATCAAATGATGTAAGTTATCAGTAAGTAAGGTTAATCATAATGCTAATATTAGCATAACGACCAATAATTATATACGCATTATATATATTATTACATTTAATAGAAATTATTGAAGCTCAGAATTGAGAAAATAGATTGTAAGTGTATTCAGATGACGATTGATAATGAAAGTATATACGTTTCTCCTCTGACAAATCGGGTTGAGAAGGACTGATAAAATTATGTGTATATGTTAAAAATAAACGGTTTTAAAAATCATTTATCCCAAACGTACGCGTACTTGATGAGCGGTTTATAATATATTTTTTAAAAATTACTTTCGAATAATTTCCGAGCTTATGCTAACATTAATTGACCATCGATATAATCATCAGCATTTATTACAATTGAAGAAAATATTTGGTTCATATATGAGAATCAGCGACATCTACTCTTACTTAATTTTATTAATTCACCGCCGTTTGAGAAATATCGCATTCGGAAAAATTCTCATCGATCGATGGGTTCAATTGTTCAGCATTGAACCTCGAATATGGATTGCAACATCGTTAACGAATGCTGCTCATCATTCGATCAGTCATCAATGAAGGGACATTATTGATAAATGTTGATCATTATATAATTCGTAGTTACTTATTATTCAATGGGTATCCTTGGTAAATGCTGATCATTTCATCGTTAGCCGCATTTGGGTTCCAATGAACATCTGTGGGAAATGCTGATCTTTCAGTTCATCCGCATTGACTTTCCAATGGACATCATTGGGTAAAGCGGATCATTTCGGTCATCAGCATTTACCTTCCCATGGACACCATTGGGCAATGCTGATCGCTCGATACATCCGCATTGGCTTTCCAATGAGCATCATTGAGTAATGATGATCATTCGATTCATCTGCATTTGATGTTCAATGGATACCCATTCACCGATCAATGGTCAGCCCTGTACGCCAGTGACAAATGGGGAAATCTCAATGGGTCCCCATTCATTGTCCAATGGAGTCGTATGAGGACCATTGGTTGCCATTGGCGATTCAATGGAGTTTTTTACTACGGGTTTTAATCGGAACTTACTGTTGGAAGTGATTATTTTTTTGAAAATGACGCTACAAATCACCAACATTCGAGACCGGGTCCCCAACTAGGATTCGTTGAAAAACGATCTACTTGAATGTTTTTTTAAATGCGTAATGTGATGGGGACAGCACTTTGGTACGAAGCATAGCAGTTGGAAATATTTATCAAATTGCAATAGAAAATTAATATGTCACTTTAAGTTGCTCTGCAATGAGATTATTCGTTAATAAACATTTTGTTCCTTCATTGGCAAGTATTCCGCGAATGGGCAGTTTACCCTAATTATAGTAAATATTCAAAGGTCGAAAGTTGATCTTTTAATTTATCTTCTGAATTGATCCCTCCAGAATATCCTTTGAATGCCAAAATCATGGTCAATCTTGAAAGAGACATTTTATTGTCTTTCTCAATCGCAATCGTTTCTTTATTATCATGTGCATTATCGTATCAAATCGTATTCATCGCATGTGCATTATCGTATCGTATTCAAATTTTATTTCTTTTCAAACAAGATTCAACATTTTTTTTTATCACTATAGCTTATTTTTCTTGTTGACCTTTTGTTACAATCCAACGTTGCAAACTTCAACATCATCAAACCAATTTTTTTTTCAAAAACATTCAAACGTTTTTTAATTTACTCGAAGATCTGAAAGTTTAGTTGAACGAAAAAACGACGAATGCAACATTGTAATACAAAACCAAATACTTAATAAATAATTCCTGAAACTGCTTTGAATATATTTAAAAAAATGTTTTATCAGGTATGGTCCAGATTTCTTAATTTTTCATTGATCAAATAGATCTGTAAAATTTTCAATGTTCATTTTATTATTATTATTATTTTTTATGAATATGTTCATTAAGGATTTGGGACTTTGAATGTACAAGTAAAGGGCGGGTTAAAATGAAAATGAAAGCAAAATCTTTTTTTTTCATTGCATGTCAGCGATGCAAAATTCAACGTCATGCTGAAGTGTATTTCATTAGGCTTTCTGCTTTTCATTCAAAATTTTTCGGGCACGTTTGTTCCTTCTCTCATTGTCGAGAAAACTCGAAACCGCATTTGCATATTTACGACTGTGATCCTTATTTCCATCTACGCTTCGTATGTCCGTGGGATACGAGAATACTCGTTCGTTCATTTCGTTTCGTGTACAATGAAAGCTCTCGTCCTTTTTCACGTTATTCGTCTACGGAGACCGATCGGCGTAAAGCATTCGCTATCGCCAGCTTTGCCCATTCATGGACGAATTCGAGGAGATCTCGTCGCGTATAATCCCCGTGTCTTTTCTACAACCCCATTCGCGGAGTGTCCCCTAAGTCCGGCGAGAGATCGTAAAAGCGTGGAAACGCTTTTTTTCCTTTCGTTGCTTCAACCGAAGCGGAATAATCATCGAAGAGCTTTCGATCGTCGGAGGAGAGTGAGAAATAAATCCTGTAGCCTTCTTCGATTTCTCGAGGTCGCAATTCATACCACGAGCGTTCTTTCATCGGACGTCGGGACTTTTTTTGGTTTATACAATTTAAATGCAAAATTGGATAGCCACTGGTGAATCAAATCGTTAAAAAATCACGTCATTGACATCTATCGAATATCCATTAAATTTCGTTTAATCAAAATTCCAAATTTTCAGCTGTTTATGCATTTCAATGCAAAATTAGATAGCTATTGGTGAATCGAATTAATAAAAAAATCACATGATTGATATCCGTTGAATTTCGTGTCATTGAAATTCCAAATTTTCAGCTGTTTATGCATTTCAATGCAAAATTAGATAGTTATTGTTGTATCAAATCGAAAAGAAAATCACGTTATTAATATCCATTGAATATCCAATAAATTTCGTGTATATTGAAATCTCAAACTTTTAGCTGCTTATCCATTTTTATGAAAAATTAGATAGCTATTGTTGTATCAAATCGCAAAAAAATCACCTGATTAATATCCATTGAATATCCATTAAATTTCGTGTAATTGAAATTTCCAACTTTCAGCTGCTTATGCATTTTCATGGAAAATTAGATAGCTGTTGATGTATCAAGTCGTAAAAAAAATCACATAATTAATATCCATTAATTTTCATGTAATTAAAATTTCAAAATTTCAGCTGCTGATGAATTTTAATGCAAAATTAAGTAGCTATTAGTGAATCAAATAAGTGTCACGTATGACTAAAATTTTTATCTATTTTTATGTGCAATTTATTCAGACCCTCCGCCACCGCCTTGATTTAGTTAAAATAAATGATAATTAGTTCACGACGACCCTTTCCGTTGAATTGTATAAACTCGAAATTGATAATAATTATTGTCTTTTTCTGGTCAAACACATAGTGCGCTTAAGGGGAGGCTAAATACCGACTTTAGCATCTCGAAAATGGATTCCAAACTTGCTCTGGCACGAATGGATGAAAATAAATAAAATTTTGGCAGTATCATCAGAATTATGGCACAAATGGAGCCCCACTAAATTTTTTTCGGAAAACGACAGAAAAAATTACAGATCCGATTATCATAAAAAATCTGTAATTAAAAATATTAAATCATAATGTTTTTACGGCATTTCGGCTAAAACCAAGAGTGGTGCTCCATAACCAACACCAAAGTACGAATACCGATGCGTCTTTGACATTATTTTATGACAAAACCGCGACGTAAGTTTGGAATCCAAATCACGAGATAAATGTTGATAAATTTCGTGTTTTATCGAAAAAAAAATGGCGAAATTAAGTTCACATAAATCCGAAAGAGGGCAGCCCCATGTGGAATTCCTATGAAATAAACATTACTTTTATCAGACTTCTATCCAAACTGTCTGACAAGTCAGTGGCAATTAACGAAAACGTTGATTTGTGTCTCGCATTTGCATTTTGCAATTAATTCATCATTAATTCATAAATTTAATTGATTTTCATCCACTGGTATTGGAAAAAGTTTGGACAGCGATTTTGAGTCGATAATGTAGGGCTTCAGGAATAATGTCGGTATTTAGCCTCGCCTTAAGTCAGTGCGGACCGTGACCGTGATCGTAAATACAGACTCTGAAATTAAGTTATGAGAGGGACCTAACTTATGAGGGGTCAAGTATACTGGAATTAAGTTTTGAGGCTTCACATAACTTACGAGGAGTCAGAGTTCCTGAAATGAAGTTGTGAGAGGTTACTTAACTTAAAAGGGTTCGGGTATGCTGGAATCAAGAATTATAATATGTATATTATATGTCTCACCAGTTTTGATGAACATTAATTTTACGGGTCAATTAAAAAATATTCTAAGTCCTTTCTGTTGAATAATATTTATAATTATATGAAATTGCATATAATTAGATATAATTATTTATAATTATTTATAATTATATATAACTATATAAAATTATACATAATTATATAGAATGATATATGATTCATATATAATTATACATAATTGTATATAATTGTATATAATTTTATACAATTATATATACTTATATATCATTATATACAATTACATATGATTCATATATAATTGCATATAATTATATACTTCTATATATAAATCGCCAGAACGATTATATATAATTATGTATAATTGTACACAATTATATATAAATATATGAAATTCTATATGAATCATATATAATTATATATGATCATATATGATTATATATAATCTTTTTTCCCCGGGAGTATCATCAGAATTATGGCACAAATGGAGCCCCACTAAATTTTTTTCGGAAAACGAAAGAAAAAATTACAGATCCGATTATCATAAAAAATCTGTAATTAAAAATATTAAATTATAATGTTTTTACGGCATTTCGGCTAAAACCAAGAGTGGGGCTCCATAACCAACACCAAAGTACGAATACCGATGCGTCTTTGACATTATTATTTTATGACAAAACCGCGACGTAAGTTTGGAATCCAAATCACGAGATAAATGTTGATAAATTTCGTGTTTTATCGAAAAAAAATGGCGAAATTAAGTTCACATAAATCCGAAAGAGGGCAGCCCCATGTGGAATTCCTAAGAAATAAACATTACTTTTATCAGACTTCTATCCAAACTGTCTGACAAGTCAGTGGCAATTAACGAAAACGTTGATTTATGTCTCGCATTTGCATTTTGCAATTAATTCATCATTAATTCATTAATTTAATTGATTTTCATCCACTGCTATTGGAAAAAGTTTGGACAGCGATTTTGAGTCGATAATGTAGGGCTTCAGGAATAATGTCGGTATTTAGCCTCGCCTTAACTCGAAAACATCTCGCAGAAACACGTGCATACTAGAAACCCTAATTTGTTCAAATATCTCAGCATGAGAAAAACTCATAAATTCATCAAACCGAAACATGTGCTAGTGTCACCATAAATAGCGCATCCCAATTGCCCTACTCGCAAGTATATAGGCGAGCGTAGACACAGTATCTCGTTGCAACACATGTATCCACTTCACGCATACAAATGGATCTCTCGCGCTCGTCTCTGTGTACTAGTATATGCATATTCCGAAAGAGCTCTAAATATAAAGGAAACCGTACGTATTTGGATGACAGGTTACAAAAATGAGATTTTATTGCCTCTCCCGCATACTCTGGGAAATAAGTGTAACAGGGGGCAGAGTGTATCCACATATCTTTAATTTCAAAACAACGATACTCCCAAAACCTTCTAATCCACATAAGCCTTTATTTTTTAGAGGAAACCCATCTTTCCCAATTTTCACAGGAAACTAAAACTTTTCATAAAAGATTTCACGTGTTACATCAGCAAGGGAAAAAACCAAAAATCCATTTACGAATAGTCAGCTGCGCAATAGAAATATATAACTGATCAAGATTCTTCATCCGGCGTGTCTTGAAATTAGACCAACGCTGAGAAACAACTGCATTCACCAACAGAAACATAGAAAAATCCATATGCCCATATTTGTAAACCTCATTTCCCACCGAGCGATTCTTGCCTATAAAAACCCTACATTTTGGGATATTTCAAGTTTAGTCTTCGTTTAGTCTTCGTTTAGTCTTCGATGGCGTTAAGTCGTTATGCTCCGAACCTTCGTCACAGGGTGAGGAATAGGACTATCCTAGTGTGTTCGCGTATCTAGCCTTGGAATTGATATCGTCGTGAGCGAACCTCTTATTATCATTATTTAATACTAAAAGTTTGCGTTCGAAATTGTCCGCGAAGTGTGTTACCGCGTCGACATCTAATTCGAAATTGTATTCTCGAAATTGTGAAATTTGTGTCAAATTCAAAGAAATATTTGACGTCTCAAAATTATGAATTGCGTGAGATTTGAAAATATATGACGTCTTAGAATTGTGAATTGTGTGCAATTGGAAGATATCCGACGTCTCGACGTCAGAATAATAAACGAGTGTCAACTTAAATCAAGTGTTAACTATCAATCAACGATTGACCTCTCCCAAGCGAATATCCTATATCAACTTCAATCGATGATCAACCTCGCTCGATAAAGGAATTTAATCAAAAGGCATAATCCTTGGTGTGAAAAGGAACTCCACAACGAACAAGGTTTTCAACGTGAAACCCCATATACAATATATTAATTTTAATATACGTTCGTATATTAAAATTCCAATATAAGTATATGAAAAATCAAATAAATTCTTCTAATTTTAATGTACGTTGGTATCTTAAAATTGCAATACAAGTATATGAAAAATCAAATAACTTCTTTTAATTTTAATATACGTTTGTATATTAAAATTCCAATACATAGTATGATTTGTAAAGCAGAATCATGAAAAAAGATATGAAAATTAATATTCTTTTGTATATTAAAATCAAAAGAAGTTATTTGATTTTTCATATACACAAATTGGAATATTACTGTACACATTGTATATGAAATTTAGGATCCTGTAGATGGATAGAAACTTCATATTTTTTATTAAATTTAATACAAAAATTTCTTACAGTGCAACTAAAACTGTACGCTCGAGATATTCACATTAGGGATATTCGCAAGGGTTACCTCGACCGAAAGTGTAATGGAAGAGCTTCGCCCTGGAGGAACCGCCTTAATCATCACGGCATAACTTCTGCGCCAGGTAAGTATATTGAGCATGCTGGCCGTCCGGTATATAACACCGTCATACGCCTATTTCGCTTGGGCACAGAGGTCCGAGCGCATGCGACGCATAGTGGTGGATGCGTCAACTAGCACGGCCGCTGACATTGATTGTAATTTTGAAAAATAAGTGTTGAATATTAAGATTTGAATATTCAACGTTCATCTTTTAATTTTAATATCCAAATATTAAATTCAAGATGAAATTGTTAATTTTCCAATACCATGTATATTATTTTCGAGTTCGTATACTTGTTATTGAAATTGTTAGTTGAAATTGTTGAATTGTTAGTGAAATTGTTATAGAAAAATAAGTGTTGAATAATAAGATTTGAATATTCAACGTTCATCTTTTAATTTTAATATCCAAATATTAAATTCAAGATAAAATTGTTAATTTTCCAATACCATGTATATTAATTTCGAGTTCGTATACTTGTTATTGAAATTCCCTATACTGTATATTAAATTTCATTACAATATTGAAAAAAAAATTTCAATGGTTGATTGCAATTTTAAGAAATAAGTGTTTTAATTTTCAATAATGTATTTGAAAATTGCGAAAAAGTATACAAAAACTATTTTCATATACGGATATATTAATTTTCAATGCTCACTCTTTTAATTTTAATATACAAATATTAAATTTAAGATGAAATTGTTAATTTTCCGATACCTTGTATATTAATTTCGATTTCACATATTTGTTTTTGAAATTTAATATACTTTTGTATATTAAATTTAATAACATTTTTTACAGTGTAACAGCCTCAGCATCATAAATTCATCTTTGGTACGATTACAAGCTTCTTCGTTGCAAATATTTAACGTAAATATACATTGCAATCAGAACGGAATTACTAAAATTTAGACATCCATTTCGGTCAATCTAATTAAATATCCAGTTGATAAAACAAGGTCTCCGGAGATCTTTCAGTGTACGTTCTCACTTCCGATTATTTGTTGTTACTTTTGTCGCGATAAATATCCAATGGAGTAAAGCGTTAGTCGCTCGACGCTTATGCTCGATTTTCTTAACGTCTCCGGATATTACATAGGAAAAAAATCACATCATAAACATCCATTGAATATCCATTGAATTTCGTTCAATCACAAATGCAGACTTTCAGCTGTTTATATCATTTTATTGCAACATTAGATAGTCATTGGTGAATAAAACCGTAAAAAAAATCACATAATTCAATTCCATTTAATATCCATTGAATTTCGTATAATCAAAAATACTAACATCAAACAAATCGTTAAAAAATCATATCTTCGAAATCAATTAAATACCCGCTAAATTTCATTCAATAGGAATTTCAAATTTTCTCGTAAAATGGACAAGGATATTTTCTTAATGATAAATTTGGCACCCACCAAAATTACATCATATATTTCCGTTGAATATCCATTAAATTTTACGTACTTGAAGTTACGAGTGTTCAGCTGAACGTAATATCGGTTTGTACATTTTTTTAACCGGAAATTCGCCTTAAAAAAATGACATTGTATCCATTAAATTTCATGTAAATTTCGACCATTCGAGTTTGCATAAATTCACAAATTCTGCCGACAGTCGATAAAATACTTTCAAAAGTCTTTTTATTTAATCTAAAATAATTATTTTTACCAAGATTGCCCTTCAATTATTATTCCACATAAAATTTCGAAAAATCCGAACAAGAACCACGTAAATGAAACGAGGTGAGAAGACAAAAGTCGCGGGCAATATGGCGAGACACGTACTCGTTGTGCGTCACTTAGACACACTCTTCTCGCAGTACCTCGGGGTTTCATTCCGTGGTTCCAGAGTATAAAATGAAATCATAATTCTCTCTTAGGGAGCGTATAGTAACGGAGGAGCGTAATTTAGCCGGCACGCACGTAATTACGCGCTCCACACGTTTCCTCTCGCGTTTAGCACACCAGAATGAAAAAATCCGAGTCAATTTACGAGCGTTCGTTCGTTCGTGTGTGAGTGTTTGTGTGGTCGTTCTGATGGTGTCTCTGCAAAGAGTGTGTGTACGACGTACTCGGAAAGCGCAAAAGCAAAGTATGCTCGTTGCACTTTTGTTATTTCCCGTGTAAAAAAGTTCAGGAATTCCGCGAGTGATTCTGCGGAATTTATGAGGAATTCATATTTGTTGCAAAATATGAATTCCGGATGAATACCTGATGAAATCACGGTAAATAATTTCATCGATGAAATATCGAAATAATGTCATTACAAGCTAAGTCGTGAATTTGGGAGATATCCCGTAGTAAGAAACTCCATTCGTCGGCATTAAAAAATCCCCATTCATTCCCCATTGCCAAAATAACCAATGGAGATGAATGCCGAATTGCCTAAGGGGATTTTCGCCATTGAATTCCCCATTTGAAACGGAATGGGGATTATCTAATGGGGATTCAATGGAGACAATCCCCTTAGGCAATTCGGCATTCATCCCCATTGGTTATTTTGGCAATGAGGAATGAATGGGGATTTTTCAATGGCGATGAATGGAGTTTTTACTATACGAAAGAATCTCCATTGCTGTTCGCCACTCATTCCCCATTGCCCACAAAACCAATGGATATGAATGCCGAATTTTCTAAGGACATTTTCGCCATTGACTTCCCCATTTGAAACGGAATGGGGATTATCCCATGGGGATTCAATGGAGACAATCTCCCTAGTTAATTCGCCATTCACCTCCATTGGTTTTTGTGGGCAATGGGAAATAAATGGGATCATCAATGAAGATTCTTTCATATGATTGCTATATATACATGGAATTACGCATTAAATAATCAAGTAAGTTATCAGTAAGTAAGGTTAATCATAATGCTAATATTAGCATAACGACCAATAATTATATCATATATCATATATAGCAATCATATAGCAATCATATAGCAATCATATATATATCTATATATATATGTATATATATATATTACATTTAATAGAAATTATTGAAGCTCAGAATTCAGAAAATAGATTGTAAGTGTATTCAGATGACGATTGATAATGAAAGTATATACGTTTCTCCTCTCACAAATCGAGTTGAGAGGGACTGATAAAATTATGTGTATATGTTAAAAATAAACGGTTTTAAAAATCATTTATCCCGAACGTACGTGCACTTGATGAGCAGTATATAATATATTTTTTTTTAAATATATTATATTATATTTTATTTTAAACTATTATATTATATTTTAAACTGATTGACCATCGATATAATCATCAGCATTTATTACAATTGAAGAAAATATTTGGTTCATATATGAGAATCAGCGACATCTACTCTTACTTAATTTTATTAATTCACCGCCGTTTGAGAAATATCGCATTCGGAAAAATTCTCAGCGATCGATGGGTTCAATTGTTTTGCATTGAACCTCGAATATGGATTGCAACATCGTTAACGAATGCTGCTCATCATTCGATCAGTCGTCAATGAAGTGACATTATTGATAAATGTTGATCATTGTATAATTCGTAGTTACTTATTATTCAATGGGTATCCTTGGTAAATGCTGATCATTTCATCGTTAGCCGCATTTGGGTTCCAATGAACCCGTAGTAAAAAACTCCATTGAATCACCAATGGCAACCAATGGTCCTCATACGACTCAATTGGACAATGAATGGGGACCCATTGAGATTTCCGCATTTGTCAATGGCGTTCAGGGCTGACCATTGATCAGTAAATGGGTATCCATTGAACATCAAATGCGGATGAATCGAATGATCATCATTACTCAATGATGCTCATTGGAAAGCCAATGCTAATGAATCGAATGATCATTATTACTCAATGATGCTCATTGGAAAGCCAATGCGGATGAATCGAGCGATCATCATTACTCAATGATGCTCATTGGAAAGCCAATGCGGATGAATCAAATGATCATCATTACTCAATGATGCTCATTGGAAAGCCAATGCGGATGTATCAAGCGATCAGCATTGCCCAATGGTGTCCATGGGAAGGTAAATGCTGATGAACGAAATGATCCGCTTTACCCAATGATGTCCATTGGAAAGTCAATGCGGATGAACTGAAAGATCAGCATTTCCCACAGATGTTCATTGGAACCCAAATGCGGCTAACGATGAAATGATCAGCATTTACCAAGGATACTCATTGAATAATAAGTAACTACGAATTACACAATGATCAACATTTATCAATAATGTCACTTCATTGATGACTGATCGAATGATGAGCAGCATTCATTAACGATGTTGTAATCCATATTCGAGGTTCAATGCTGAACAATTGAACCCATCGATCGATGAAAATTTTTCCGAATGCGATATTTCTCAAACGGCGGTGAATTAATAAAATTAAGTAAGAGTAGATGTCGCTGATTCTCATATATGAACCAAATATTTTCTTCAATTGTAATAAATGCTGATGATTATATCGATGGTCCATTAATATTAGCATAAGCTCGGAAATTATTCGAAAGTAATGTAAAAAAAAATATATTATAAACTGCTCATCAAGTACGCGTACGTTTGGGATAAATGATTTTTAATACCGTTTATTTTTAACATATACACATAATTTTATCAGTCCTTCTCAACCCGATTTGTGAGAGGAGAAACGTATATACTTTCATTATCAATCGTCATCTGAATACACTTACAATCTATTTTCTCAATTCTGAGCTTCAATAATTTCTATCAAATATAATAATATATATAATGCGTACATAATTATTGGTCGTTATGCTAATATTAGCATTATGATTAACCTTACTTACTGATAACTTACATCATTTGATTATTTAATGCGTAATTCCATGTATATATAGCAATCATATGAAAGAATCTCCATTGATGATCCCATTTATTCCCCATTGCCCACAAAAACCAATGGAGGTGATCGGCGAATTAACTAGGGAGATTGTCTCCATTGAAACCCCATGGGATAATCCCCATTACGTTTCAAATGGGGAATTCAATGGCGAAAATGTCCTTAGAAAATTCGGCATTCATATTCATTGGTTTTGTGGGCAATGGGGAATGAGTGGCGAACAGCAATGGAGATTCTTTCGTATAGTAAAAACTCCATTCATCGCCATTGAAAAATCCCCATTCATTCCCCATTGCCAAAATAACCAATGGGGACGAATGCCGTATTGCCTAAGGGGATTGTCTCCATTGAATCCCCATTAGATAATCCCCATTCCGTTTCAAATGGGGAATTTAATGGCGGAAATCCCCTTAGGCAATTCGGCATTCATCTCCATTTGTTATTTTGGCAATGGGGAATGAATGGGGATTTTTCAATGGCGACGAATGGAGTTTTTTACTACGGGTCATCAGGTATTCATCCGGAATTCCGCAGAATCACTCGCGGAATTCCTGAACTTTTTTACACGGGTTATGTAACTGAGAATCCTCTCCACCATTTTCGCGAGCAAAAATGAACTGAACATTACAGACTACGGGTTTCGATGTAATGAAAATTCCTCCGTGAGAGACGATGTTGAAGTTTGCATCGTTGCAATGCAACGAAAATCATTTTTGTCAATACATTTTTAGTGAGTTTTAAGTTAATTGCTAGTGCATTAAAAATTCCAAGTTCTCAATAATGGCTCCAAAAAGATTTTGGCAATTTTTTAACTTTGAAAATTTTCCAGGAAGAATTAATTTTTATTAAAAAATAATCTATTTCCGTTGCATCGTTTGAATGCAACGGAAATTTCAAAAAGTCACTTGTTAATAAATCATAATCATTCTCATTAATAATAAACCGGAGCCTGACAATTACAGAGATCCTTAAAACGTTCTATCCTTCGAATGTAAACTAAAAAATGAACAGAGAAATATAAATTCTAAATCGGACCAAAAGACACGATGATTCACTTTGTCATCAGTTTAATCTAGGTTTAGGAATAAAAATTAGCAAAGTCAAAGCTTTCACAAGGTTGCTTCTCCAAATTCAAACCCAACGATGGAATATTGGAGAAGTTAAACTTTATCTGGCGTAATTTCTATTTTTAAACAGGGATCTATAAGGTACTCTATACTTAAGAAGGCCAAAAAAAGCAAATTTTCGAGATTTTTTTTCTCAGCTCCTTTATCAGATATGACTATAAAACTGTTATTACAACATTGTTTCATCCTTCGAAAGTAGAAAACAATTTTTTTTTTAATTTTCATTTTTTGAATAATTTATAGAAGGCGCCAAATTCGAAAATGTCTTGTCTCATGGCCGACAGTTAATCTCAGGATTGGCCGATTGGCAAGTTTGAAACAACAAAATTAAGAAGCATTTTAAAGAGGAAGGAACAATTTACCAGCGTTAATGAAATATCGATTTAAGAAAAAAACAATGGCAGAGGTTTGAAATGAAAATGAAAAGAGGAATTTGTCACAATTTATTTCGACTCTATCGGTAAAAACGTTTCCTGTTACATCCATATGAATTTTTCATTTCAAAAAAATGTAGTGTCCCAAAGCTTTGGCATTTTTTGAACAAACTGACATAAAAAAATATCACTAAAACAAAGCATGCCTTCGAACGAAAGAGACGGAAGATTTCCTCACAACGATTGACGTCCTCAGTCTCGTCAATCATGTCATATCCTTCATGGCTGTAATAAACGTTGACTACGTATCAGCATATCAGTCCAGGCACGTACAGATCATCCCTTCTATCAACGTGTCTGATGCTCTAATAATCGTCGTGAAACACACGGCTGTATTATACATATCGAGAGTATGCATACACAATATCCATTTATATATGGGGCACTCCACACCGATTCGACCTGGGCCTGACCTTTCACCTCTCTGATTTTGTCCGCAATTTTGTATAGTTTTCTAGTACCTCTGAAAAGTACTCGGGATTTTTTTCACATTTTTTTTGGAGCGATTTGACATAACTATGGTTACATTTTTTTTTTAAAGCTTGTTATAGACGGAAGAAAACCCCTGCCCACTTTTGCTTAACGCTTGAAAAAAATCGCAAAAACCCCGTTTTTTATATTGACAATTTTAAGCGTTTAGCCGAAGTTGGCAAGGGTTTCTTTCTGTTTGTAACAAATTTTTTCGATTTTTTTTTGTTTTTAATAGAAAGAGAAACCTGAATTGAGTAAAACCCCTTATCCAAATGATTTTTTTAAACTCTCTGAATTCATCCAAAAATGTTTGGATAAAGCCCCACTCATTTCAGGTTCCTTCTTCTACTTAAAAAAAAAAATTCGAAAAAGCTTGTTATAACCAGAACCAAAGTCCTGCCCACTTTACCTCAACGTTTGAAATTTTCAATATAAAAAACGGAGTTTTTTGTAATTTTTTTCAGATTTCAAATTTGTGCTGAAAAGTAAAAGATTAAAGAAAATTACAAAAATCCCGTTTTTTATATGGAAAATTTCAAGCATTGAGCAAAAATGGGCAGGAGTTTCCTTCCGTCTATAACAAGTTGTTTTGAAAAAAAAAACTTAACTATAGTTAAATCGAATCGCTCCAAAAAATCTGAAAAAAATCCTGAGTGCTTTTCAGAAGTACTACAAAACCATAAAAAATCACGGACAAAATCGAAGAGGTGACGGTTCATGCTCTGCAGGTCGAATCGGTGTGGAATGCATCATATACAGGGTGTCCCATTTCACCTAACTTGAGACACCGAAATAAATAACTCGACATATAAATCGAAGATAACCCCGAGACACGTATCAAGTCGATTTGATTGAATAATGAAATGGCTGTTACTTTTGCTTCCTCATAAAGGAAGCTTTGTTTTTCATTAAGTGCGCGGTTTCGAGGTAATATCAAAGTCAACTCTTTTATTTTAGTCAAATCCTACATTTTCCAACGATGTTCAAGTTTGTACCGTTGCAACGTAATGAAAACAAGTTTTATAAATTTAATTTCAGTAAGATTTAGGCTTTTCTTGATGCGCATTTAGCATCCTTAATCCTTAATAAAGGCCGCAAAATATATTTCAACAATTCTGTTAACTTTGAAAACTTTTCAGTAAGAATGAATATTATTAAAATATGAACTCTGATGAAAGCATTCAAACGACTCATTCAATATCATATTTTTTGCAACGAAAATAATTTTCATTTATTAATCTTTAATGCAACGAAAATAATTCTTATCAATTAAATTTTTAGTGATATTTACGTTCTGCTTGTGTATAAAAAATCCCAAGTCCTTAATAAAGGCGGGTCATTCCATGTCAAATCGACCAAGAAATGGAATCGACCCCTTTCAATTTCGATGAAATTTGGTCAGAAGTTTTCGTCTTCAATAAAACGAAGTTCTACCAAAGGAAAAAAAATTAAATTTTTTTTTCGAAAGTTATGCAAAATTCAAAATTTTACAATTTTTCAAATTTTTCAAGTTTATTTTTTAAATATCTTGAAAACTATAATAGTTACGAATCGTTCTGAATTCATTTTAAAGAGTATACTTCGGGCTACGAAAAAAAAAAAATATTCCGAAAAAAAATTTTGAAAAATGATGAATTTGGAGAATTTTGAATTTTCAAAAATCGTGAAAATCCGAGTACCATATATTATTTTTGGCTTCATTTATTAGTATAATACCTTGTACTGATCTTAAATTTTCAGAGAGGTGTTTTTTTTTGTTTCAAAAATATAAATCTTTTAATTTTTAAAAATCGTCCAAATCCGCAATAAACATTACATTTTTGGTTAATTTTTTAAATATAATACCTTGTACTGATCTGGATCCTGGGTCTTTTAGGATGGTGTTTTTGTTTCAAAAAAAAAATTTTTTGAATTTTGGTAAAATTTTTTTTTTTTTAATTGTCATTAATTGAAGTTCTTACTGCCCAAAATTACAGAATTATATTATTGCTCAACTTTACTCAACTTAGAGAAAAAACTAAAAAAAATTTTTTACCCAAATTCAAAAATTTTTATTTTTAAAACAAAAACACACAATCCTGAAAATTTCGGAATCTTTTAAGATCAGTACAAGGTATAATATAAACAAAATTTAACCAAAAATTTAACATTTATCGTAGATTTGCACGATTTTTAAAAATTAAAAAATTTATATTTTTGAAACAAAAAAAACACCTCTCTGAAAATTTCAGGATTTTTAAAGATCTGTACAAGGTATTATATCAAAAAAATTGAACCAAAAATAAAATATGGAACTTGGATTTTCACGATTTTTTTAAGTTAAAAATTCTCCAAATTCATCACTTTTCAAATTTTTTTTTTATATATTTGTTTTCGTAGCCCCAAGTATACTCTTCAAAACAAATTGAGAACGATTTTTCGTAACTATAATAGTTTTCGAGAAATTTGAAAAATAAACTTGCAAGATTTGAAAAATAGTGAAATTTTGAATTTTGAATAACTTTTGAAATTTTTTTTTTTTTTTTTAATCATTCCCTTTGGTAGAACTCCGTTTTATTGAGAATGAAAACTTCTGACCAAATTTCATCAAAATTGAGAGGGGTCGATTAGAACTCTTGGTCGATTTGACATGGAATGACCCAGGCCCTAAAATACATTGAGCCAATATTTGCATCAAAACGATGCAAACTTGACCATCATTTGTTATACCTCTAAACCAAAATCGTAGTCTTCCTTTCACGTTCTTCAATATCATAGTGGACAGTATAATTTCGTCAAATAGGATGCAAACAAAAAAAATTGTTTTCCTTTAGGCCAGTCAGGCCCGGATTTACCATGTCGGGGGCCCGGGGCTGCTCGGCTTTTTCGAGGCCCTATACGAGTCGTATTTAATGCAACCAATGTAAAGACGACCACATCGGGGGCCCCCAAATACGCGGGGCCCGGGGCTGTAGCCCCTGTAGCCCCCCCCCCCTAAATCCAGGCCTGGGGCCAGTCTAATATGTACATTTATGTACCGCAAATACGAGGCGCATAGGAAATCGTGCAATGTCCTCGAACACGATTGCACTTTCGATGAAACGTGTGTGTCACAACGACAGAACGTTGGCTCGTAATGTGTCGTTGCTCTTCACCGAATCTCCATCATTCTCTGTGGCACAATGCAACTGCATTATACGCGAGTCCCACTTGCCTGCTGCTCAATTGTGCGGTTCGTTCCCTTGCGTGTTTGTGCATTCCCGTATGTGCACATACGTTGCCGTTGGCATGTCATTTCCAAGGGAGAAGCCAAAGCCACATGGAATATAAGGGCGCGGGGAAAGGGAGGGAGACAAGCACGAAGAGGGAACTCTCTCGAGTAAACCAGCGAAACGCCAAGAGGAAAGAGCATAGAGTGCTCCAAACGCTTGGGCCATGCGATCCTGAATTGCGAAGACCTGAAGTGCCAGAGTGCGAGCTCTGGAAACAGACCGCCCCCGTTTGAGTGTTCGCCATAATACAAGAGTGCAAGCTCGTGTAGTGCCCGAGAGGGGGGGGGGTGTATGGGACAAGGGCGACAAGGCGGATGGAAAAGGAGAGGAAGAGGCAGAGGGAAATGTATGGAGAGACAAGAGTACAACGTTCGAGTGTTAAGCGGTCGTACGGTCGATCCGAATTGCAGGGGGAGGCTTTTCCTCGTCATCCACTTCCATTCAAGTTCCGCTCGACATTTCTGACTCTTCGTGTCCCACTGTTTGACGCATCTATAGATAAGGGATGGGCAAAAACCCCTCCACCAAGAATTGACAAATCGACAAAATCGCCAGCCAACGTTTCATGGACTTGGAATTTAAAGCGTTCGGCTGATAAGGACAGAATGGAGGTTTTTTTTTTTTTTAAAGATGTAAAGTCGATGACTTTGTCGTTACTTGGGGAATGTTTTATGTATGAAACTTATTTTCATCATTGACATAATTTTTTTCTTTGATTTTTCGTTCGAGCCAGCATTTGGCACGGTCAGAATTTTTTTTTTTTCATTTATTTGAAAATACGATCACGCTCGGTTGAATGAAAATTGGTAAGATTCGGGATCTTTTGCTTTATATTGCGTGGTGAAATAATTTTCAAAACTTTTTCTAAGAATGATCTACCAAGAATTATTAATTATTTAATACTTGGTATTTGGTTAATTTCGTGATAAATCCTGTTTGTATGTGTCCTTCACCCACTCTGCAAAAATATTCAAAAAATGAAAGCTCGAGCGATAATTGATAAATTGAAAATTTTATTAGATATGACCCTATTAATCAAGGAGAGATTGCAAAAAGCTACAAAGATTTTTTTTTAATACTGGCTTTATAAAAGACTTCTAACTGGAAGGAAATTTATATTTTTTCGTTTATATAATGTTTAAAAAACTATTTTTATTACACTGCCGTCCAAAAGTTTGGAAACACTCGTCCTGATTCCGCCCTTTTTAAAAATGAAGATATAGTTCAATTCAACAAGCAGCGTTTCAAAGGGGATATGTTCAGCTTCATTTCGCTTTTTCCAAAAAAAAAATTTCGATCTTTTTGGAACCCGGTACGCCCTTTGAAACACGGTCATTTCCCGGCTTTTTATTTGGCGTTGAAATTTTGGCGCACGACCCATGAAATTTTTTTAAAACTATTTTTCGCGTGAAAAACTTGTGGAAAATATTCAATTTTTCGTCAAAAACGATTATATTTATGAAATGTATCGTAGCTCTAAAACTACTGGGTTTTCGTGAAATTACTAAGAAAGTAAAAAGTGGCAAATAATTGTTCCGGGTTCAACGAAATTTTTTAAGAATTTTTTTTCAAAATTTTGCCTGTCAAGGAGATATTTTTTTATCTTAAACAATCGGGTCTTTTATCTCATCATTAGGTTTTTCGATGAAAAAGCTGTGTAGATGAGGTAAGAGACCCGATAATTTAAGATAAAAAATATCTCATTGATAGAAATTTTTTTCGAAAAAACAAATTTTTAACAAAAATTCTGAAAAAAATTCATTTTATCGAAAGCGCTTGCATGCAACATTTTACCATTTTAGTAATTTTACGAAAAATTGAATATTTTTGCGAAAAAAAATCGTACGAAACTTTTTAAAAAATGAAATTGAAGCTTATATTCCCCCCCCCCCCACAAGTTTTTCACACGAAAAACAGTTGAAAAAAATTTCCATAGATCGTGTATCAAAATAACACTGCCAAAAAATGACCATGTTTCAAAGGACGTACCGGGTTTAAAAATATCGAAATTTTTTTGTTGGAAACAGTGAAATGGAGCTGAATATGTCCATTTTGAAATGCAGCTTATTGAAATATCTTCATCTTTAAAAGAGCAGTGAAGCTTTTTGTGGGGCGCGGAATTGGGCCGACTGTTTCCAAACTATTGGTCGGCAATGTATACAGGATGTTCCAGGAATGAAGAACTATACCGTAAGGATAGATTCGTGACGTAATATCGAGTAGAAAAGTCCTTTGCCATTTCTTGATATTTTGCACCCCTGAATTGTGATTAATTTCATTAATTATTAAGGTAATATGGAGTAGAAAAGTCCTTTTTGCCATATTTTGGTATTTTAAACCCCTGAATTGTTATTGATTTAATTAATTATTAACGTAATATTGAGTAGAAAAGTTCTTTGCCATTTTTTGATATTTTTAACCTCTGAATTGTTATTAATTTGATTAATTAATAGCAATTGATAATTAATTAATAACAATTCAGGTGTTCAAAATATCAAAAAATCGCAAATGACTTTTCTACTCGATATTACGTCACGAATCTACCTTCACGGTATTGCCCTTCATTCCTGGGACACCCTGTATATAATATATCATTTATTCGTTTAGTGTAGTTTTATAAAACAACCCGCAAATTGAAATTTGCACATTGCTTCCTCATCTTTATCCATAGTTCACATAGCTTACTTTAACACACGGTATGGCGATCAAATTTGGCTTCCTCATAAAGGAAGCTTTGTTAACTATTGAAAAATATTAGTAATCAATGTGCAAATTCGATCAATTTTCGCCAAATTTGATCGCGAACAAACCTTGATAGCTATACAAATATTGTACAAAGTTTCTGTGAAATATATTGAAAATTGTGTAAGTCAGAGTGCTTGTGCTATTTTTCAAAAAATTCAAAATTTCATAAAATTTTAATCCCTCGATGGATTTTTTCCAAATTTAATAGCGAACAACCTTGATAGCTATACAAGTTCTGTACAAAGTTTCAGTGAAATATATTGAAAATTGTGCAAGTTAGAGCGCTTGCGCTATTTTTCAAAAAAATCAAAATTTCATAAAATTTTGATCCCTCGATAGATTTTTGCCAAATTTAATAGCGAACAACCTTCACAGCTATATTACCTCTGTGCAAAGTTTCAGTACAATATCTTAAAAATTGCGCAAGTTAGAGCGCTTAGGCGATTTTTCAAAAAATTCAAAATTTCATAAAATTTTAATCCCTCGATGGATTTTCGCCAAATTCAATGCCAAACAATCTTAATAGCTATACTAATTCTGTACAAAGTTTGAGTGCAATATCTTGAAAATTGCTGAGGCTAGAGCGCTTACGCCATTCTGGCAAAAACGAAAAAAGTCGATAAAATCTGAACACCCGTTATAATTGAAAAAAAAAGAATTTCATAACGAAGAGCAATTCGTGCTCGATAAGTGTGCCAAATTTTAGCTTGATATCTCGAAGCGTTTTTGAGTTATTAATCATTTACATCTGAAACTCAGGATACATACATAACACACACACACACGCACGCACACACACACACACACACACACACACACACACACATCCGGACATTTTTTCTAAATATGATTTCTCGATGTTTTAGGACATTTTGAACATATTGGCATGAAAATCGCGAAAAAAAAAATTTTCACGAAAACAGAGCTTCCTTTATGAGGAAGCAAAATGGAATGAATTGTATGGATTATTTAATTTAATTCAAATATAAAGATGGATTTAAAAGTAAAGTTGAGAGTGGATGAAAAAAAAAGTCAATTACTCGTTTCGTCTTTTCGATGCTTCTCGATATTCTTAACGGTATTACTTTGTGATCTCTTCCCTCTATATCAACTTTTCGATTCATCGAGGCTCCTTCGTATAGCCCAAGCAATATTGACGCTGTACTTCGGTCCATTTAAAAACAAGCCCTTTCGATATTCGACGACGACGACGTCGACGGAGAAGAGACCCGTTTCACTATATACCGGGTCTTAACGGCTCAGCCGGGATTTACCTTTACGAGCGGCGGAAATCCCGCGGGAACAATTTCCGAACGAGGAGGATACTCGGAGTCGAGCGTTCGCATTCGAGGACACGATCGAATTGCGTCCGAAGATCAGCGTCCCGGATCTATGCGCAGTTACGCAAGCGTTGCTATAGACTCTGATGAAAAAGTTGACCATGGTTTCTTGCCATTGGAGCATCGATTTTGGGTGAAGCTTTTTTTTTCTAAACAAAGATTCTTCAACCCAACGAATCTCGAAGATCCTTGACATACATTGTTCAATTGTTGGCAATCGCATCTTGATACTCGTTTATTTCTGTCAAGTTTTTTGCAATTATAATAAATCCACTTCCAGAACTTAATCCTAAACTCGATGAGTCGAACTGGACAGCCAAAATCAATCGTGCGGTTAATAACATTTTGATGGTCATTACTTTGAATAGTTGTAATTATTTCCAAACAAATTGCAATGGATTTTGGTAATTGTAATTCAAAAAATTATAATTACTATTAGTTTGAAAAAATGATTACAATAGAAAGGACGATAATTTCTTGTTTGATAGTTATTTTTATTATTTTATTATAATTATTTCTAGTGATTCATAGTTGTTAATTTGCTATTTTCCATAACAATTTCGTTTAAATTTGCCATTCGTTTACTAAGTCATTTATTACATCCCAAATTTTTTGTACTGGATGGACAACCACAGAATAGTTGATTTTTTATTTGAAAATGGAACTAGAAGGCTTCAAATTGCTTAGATTTTGAATTTTTTAAAAATATTGAGTGTAATTCGAGCAATTGTCTAGATATCTTGCTTTTTGCAAATAAATTATACTATTATTTGTGTAAGAATTTATATTTTCAAAATTTCAAACGCAATTTGTATGAAAAATTGTCTATCGCTCGAACTAAAGTTCGATCAAACTTAATTATTTTGACAACTAATGTCAAAAAACACGGTAGAAGGAGGCGATGAAAGAAGTTTGATCGAACTTAAGTTCAAGCTTAAGATGGATCGTAAGATCAAACTTCAAACCAAGTTTATGTTTGAACTTAAAATCCACCTGAAGTTCGCACTAGAGTTTGAACTTAAGTATGATCTTATAATGACACTTAAGCTCAAACTTAAGATTCATCTTAAATCAGAACTTAAGTTCGATCTCAAGTTCCAACTTGAGTTCGATAGATAGTTTGATCTTAAGATCTTAAAATTCAGGCCTAAGAATGAATTGAAAAAATTCATTTTCGGTTCATTTTAACGATGCAAATTTCAACATCATGGCTTCAAACAGCATATAATCAGGGTTACAAATAATGCATGACTTTTTTTTAATGAATTTGCATTTTCATTAACCATTTAAATTTAATGGTTAATGGTTAATGAAAATTATTTCCATTAACCATTAAATGTTAATGGTTAATGAAAATGCAATTGCGTTAAAAAGAGTAATGCATTATTTGCAACCCTGCCCATTACAATGTAGTGTGTAATAGAAAAAATTAATGGTTAATGAAAATAGCTTCTATTAACCATTAAATTGTAATGGTTAATGAAAATAATATCCATTAACCATTAAATTTTAATGGTTCATGAAAATAATTTCCATTGGCCATTGAATTGTAATGGTCAATGAAAATAATTTCCATTAACCATTAACTATAAAATTTTAATGTTTAATGGAAATGAATTTCATTAGCCATTAAAAAAGTAATGGTTAATGCATTACTTTTTCATTAAAAATTTCGCAAACCTGCATATAATTATGAATCTTTTCAAAAATACCTTCAGATTTTTTTTTCCAATCTCTCTCAATTCCCAATTTTATTTTTAATTTTGTTCCTCACTGTTTTCGAAATCTCTCTTAATTACAAATTCCGGCGTTAAGAATTGCGAAGGCAGGAACAAGCAGAATTTCATTATAATTATTATTACTAAAAAAAAATCCCAGTTGTATAAAATAATTCAGCGATGATTATCTCTGTGACTTCCTAGTGGCTTATCTTCATCTTTATGCGCGAGCTATCTTTTTGCTATTCTCAGAGTAGTTTGCGTTGATGCATTAGCCAGCAATGTGTAAGCTTACACTTTTATTACACACACACACACACACACACACACACACATACATAAGAGGTCTCCTGCTTTATGAAGAGTTAGATTATTATAAAAGGGGTCGTAAACGGTCGCACGGTGTATATACTCGCAGTCTCTCTCGCTCTTCCTCTCTTTCTCTTTTCTCTCTCAGGATTTAGCTCTAGCTGCTAGAGATATTTCGACGACGAGGCCATTTCCTAGTGACAGCAGCGGTCGTAGCATCACAGAGTAGAGCTAGTCATAGGGAAAATATAGTAAATACACCGAGAGAGCGAGGCACGATAGTGCGGCTGTTGCTCTCGCTTCTTTACGAGCGACAAGCCGCGCTTACAAAATTCGTCGACGAACCGTTTGTACTCCTCTTGGCCATGGTGATACCTACGTGAAGTCTCGTGACCTCCTGGATCGAGGAGGAAGGGAATGACTCCTCGTAAATTATAATACAGAACGAGAGAAGCGAAGAGCTCTCTTGGTCCCCAAGGAAATGGCCGCGTATAAAGCTTGGCAGAAAAGTAGAAGTAGAAGCAGAAGTAGAAGAAGAAGGAGAAGACATGCGAGGGTGGCGTTTAGAATTTAGATGTACGTCCCCTAAAAGCTTCACAGCCAACCGGCGGATGTGACTTTCTTGGATCAGTAACGTGTTTTGTCTTTTACAACCACGAGTCATTAATATCTCACGAGGTTTTGAAAAAAAAGTGACTGGGGTTTATGGACGTTGACATCAGAACACATTCCTTTAGAAATCTATGGACAATTATTTTCGTCCTACGGTAGGTTTTCTTTTTCTTTTTATTTTGGTATCTCCGGATACAAAGGATTGAAAACGGTTGGGGGTCGAAGAGTCGACTAACCAATGTTTCGAACGACCGAAATCCCGAATTTCACGATTTCGAGCGTTCGAATAACGAAGCGCCGAAATCCCGAATGCCAGAAAAGCGAAAGCGGAGAGAGCCGCCCCACGCGTAAGAGAGAGAGAGATGCGCGTCCTCTCTCTCTTACGCATGGGGCGGCTCTCTTGACTTTCTCTTTTCTGGCGATCGGGATTTCGGCGCTTCGTTATTCTAACGCTCGTAATCGTAAAATTCGGGATTTCGGCCGTTCGAAATATTGGTTAGTCGATTCTTCGACCCCCACCCTTGAAAACTGCGCAGCATTCCGTGCAATTATATTCGTCACACATGGGAAAAATTTAGCAATAATTCATGAGTTATGGACTTGACAATAATTTATGGATCAATGGAAAGGAATGATCGATGATTCATAATTTATGAGCTAGCGATAATTGAACCATTAAGAAAATTATAGCAATAGCTATGATTTATGTGTAATTATTATGTATGTATTAATTAATGAACCGGTACTTATTCAACAATTAAAAAATTACTGAACTTGACCAAGAATTCTTCGGGACAATTATCACATGATTAACGCGGTGTTCTGTCTAGAGACATACATCTTGAGCGTTTTGTCGAGCGCGATAAAAAAAAATACCTTCTTACCATTCTTGTTGTGCAACATATTTATTAATATTTTGACAATTCATTTGTTTAAAAAATTGTTCTTAACAAAATGTTAATATTTTAATAACAAGCTTTCTAATCGTCGTGAAATTTTTACACGACCTCTTAAATACTTCATACAAAAACATACCAAATTTTCAGAATTTTCTCATTATTTTTCATTTTAACCCTTAAGGGGGTTGAAGTTACTATGATAGAATTCTGAAAATTTAATATGTTTTTACATGAAGTATTCAGGAGGTCGTGCAAAAATTTGACGACGATTAAGAAGCTATTTATTGAACAATTAACATTAAAAGATTTTATAGGAACTCAACATCCTTAAGAGGAGGAAGCAATGTGCAAATGTCCAATTTGCAGGGTTTTTTCATAGTTTTTAATTTTTTTGCAATGGAAACAAAATAATTTCGATACAAAGGTGGTAGGCGTGATAGAGAATTATAATACATTGAAGATTGGTAAAAAATGTACTTGAAAAATTACTTATAAAAATCATTTGAAATCAGAATGAAATCGCTCCGAGATGATTGAAATCAATGTGAAATCACTTGAAATCAATGAGCGAAGTCAATGTGAAATTACTTGAAATCACGTGCAATCAGATGACTTTTGAAATCACACAAAGACTTCATGAAATCAGTGAAATAATGTAAAATCGACTTCACCCGTAGTAAAAAACTCCATTGAATCGCCAATGGCAACCAATGGTCCTCATACGACTTCATTGGACAATGAATGGGGACCCATTGAGATTTCCGCATTTTTCAATGGCGTATAGGAACGACCATTGATCAGTGAATGGATATGCATTGAAAAGTCACCATTGCCCAATGACGTCCATTGAACAACAAAGGCGGATGAACCGAATGATCACCATTACTCAATGATGCCCATTGGAAAGCAAATGCTGATGGATCGAGCGATCAGCATTGCCCAATGGTGTCCATTGGAAGGCAAATGCTGATGAACGAAATGATCAGCTTTACCCAATGATGTCCATTGGGAAGTAAATGCGGATGAACTGAATGATCAGCACTACTCAAAGATGTCCATTGGAAACCGCGTCGCGTTAGTTCCGAGACTTGGCGCGAGATGTCGCAGGACGGCAACCCGCTGAACTCCCATACGGATTATGCTTATCTAGACGAGTTTGAGCACGGAATATTAGCAGAAGTCGGTGTCCAAAAAATCCATGCAAGGAGTTCTTGCCGACTGATGCCCATGGGATAATCCCTATTCCGTTTGAAATGGGGAAGTCAATCCTCATTGGAAAATGGTTTCAAATGGGGAATTCAATGGCGAAAATGTCCTTAGGCAATTCGGCATTCATCTCCATTGGTTATTTTGGCAATGGGGAATAAATGGCGATTTTTGAATGGTGACGAATGGAGTTTTTTAACATATGAAAGAATCTCCATTGATTATCGCCATTCATTCCCCATTGCCTACAAAAATAAATGGAGATGAATGCCGAATTGCCTATGGGGATTTTCTTCATTGAATCCCCATAGGATAATCCCCATTCCGTTTCAAATGGGGAAGTCAATCCTCATTGGAAAATCCTCATTCGATTTCAAATGGGGAATTCAATGGCGAAAATTCCCTTAGGCAATTCGGCATCCATCTCCGTTGGTTATTTTGGCAATGGGGAATGAATGGGGATTTTTCAATGGCGACGAATGGAGTTTTTTACTACGGGCATGAAATCAGTGAAATCTTTCGAAATCGATTTCATTCTGAAATAACTTATACACCGCATACGGTAGTGAATAGGCTCAGACGTGACGGGCGTAGCTGCTGCATCACTAAAGTAGCTATAACACTTTAAATTATTGGAATTAAAGAATTTCCTTTCGGGGATACATTCTTAAAGATCCAAACCTTAAGAATATGCAAAAAATTGATTTTTTCAAAATCCTAGAGCAGAATACTCCCTTAATTAATATAATTTTCACCAAGTCAGTACAATAACATTATCTTGTTCAGTATAATCTCGATTATCTGAGACTCGGTTCATCAAATGTACAACATAAATAAAGGGAGAGACCGAATAAAAATACTAATTGAAGGCAATTTTTTCACTCGATAACGTTTTGAATTCATAATAATTAAAATAGAAAATTAACACAATTGAAAAACTAAGAAGCTATAATTACTTCGCTCTATCACTCTAATTTATATACTACGATTTTCAACATTGTCTAAAACACAATCGTCTTTTTGGCAATCCCAAAAAAAAAGTAGAACTAACTGCAAACTAAAAATAATTTGCAATTAAAAATGATCAATACTAATAAACAAATGGGTGAATTGATGAAAGTTTTTTGAAAGAATTTTAACCTGTTCAGCTCGGACAGTGATGAAGTTAAACTGTCTGGCATCTTGATGTCGAATCTAATTTCATCGTTGGGCAATATATTCTCAACGTTCAGAGGAAGGCTATAATTTATCGATATCCAAGAAATCAGCGTTTAATCCATTTAATCCATTGAGTCTTGTCCGCTATTGGACTATTTTGGTCGTCACAAGCACATGCATACGGCTTGACGCGAAAGCGAGAGGGAAAAGGGTGTCGACGACGAGATGATGTCGGGATCTGAAAATAAACCGCGTCGACGACGTCCATCGGGCAACTTAAAATTTCAATGCATCCGTCTCACACACGATTGCCTCGAGCCCGTCTCGATCGTGTGTTGGTCTGACATAGACAAGGAATAAAAGACATACAGACATACACAGAATCGTGAAAGAGAAAATTCCCAGCGCGTCGAACCGACGAGAGATGAGAGTTGCAAGTTGAAGTCACCAACGACAACGACAACGACAACGACAACGGCAACGTCGACGTCGACGACGATGAAGCGTCCGACTCTCGACCTGATCCCTCGTCCCACATGCGCGGATAAATCCGTAGATTTTTCAACCAATAGTACACACGCATCTCTACGGCAAAATCTGGGCTTGGTGCGTTCACTCTCTGTTTCTCTCTTTCTCGATTCGACATTCGCTGACAGGTGACGGAACGCACGCGGCGGCCGACAGCTTTTCCCCTTTGATCACGTCTCGGTGCGTCGCCGTATGCGTTCTCGTCTGTAATACCACGCGATGAAACGCCGCGCGATGCATCGGACCGCGGATAGAGGAAAAAGGGGACGAGAGAGGACGATACATTGGAAAGACGAGGGCGAAGTGCGCGGTGGTGTGCGAGAGGAAAATGGATGATCATGCGAGAAACTCGAAGATCGCGAGTCGCGAGCACGAATATACTCGCGTTTACACGCAGCGTATATCAAAGCGCGTTCTAAGGATTTGAATTCTGCAGTTGGACGTCACCGTGTTTGAAGTAACGATTCACTGTATCGCGCGCAGCGCGCGATTCACAGTTGTGAAAATAGTAATGTAAAAGTAATGTATTACCCATTACTTTAAACAATGTGTATTGGACAAGTATTCCATTACAAATTACAAAAGTAATGTGTAATGGATGCGTGTTTCATTACAAATAAAAAAGTAATGTGTAATGTATGCATGTTCCATTACAAATAAAAAAGTAATGTGTAATGGTTGCATGTCCCATTACAAATAAAAAAAGTAATGTGTAATGGATGCATGTTCCATTACAAACAAAAATATTATATTACGATACTAGTGCGATGAAACGTTTTCTGACGCGTCTGAGTTTGAGGCGAATGTTGCAATCACACGAGTTGAGAAGTTTCTCGCACTAGTATCGTACGAAATTTTTTTGTACGAGTGCGCAAAGTGGCACTTTGTGCACGGAGTGCAATAATAGTATATTACGATACTAGTGCGATGAAACTTTTTCTGACGAGTGTGAGTTTGCAGCATGAACCGAAGGCGAATGTTGCAATCAGTGGAGTTGACAAAAAGTTTCTCGCACTAGTATCGTACGAAATTTTATTGTACGAGTGCGCAAAGTGCCAGTTTGAGCACGCGCAGCGTGCCCAAAGTGGCACTTTGCGCACGGAGTGCAATAAGATAATGTGTAATGGATGCATGCCCCATTACAAATGAAAAAAGTAATGTGTAATAGATGCATGTGCCAACACAAATAAAAAAAGTAATGTGTAATGGATGCGTGTTCCATTACAAATAAAAAAGTAATGTATAATGTATGCACGTTCCATTGCAAATTACAATTTTTAAAAAACGTAATTTGCAGTGGAGAATATTCCATTACAAATAGAAAAATTGCCGTGCTCGTATTAGAAACTTGCACATTGCTGTCTCATTATTTTATTTCGCTCACTAAAAGTTCATTCACAATTATCACGAATGATCCATAAAGTTAAAAAAAGAACATGCACATTATTTAGGGGTTCAATAAAGCGACAAATCCTGTATCAGTAACTTGTAATTTTTATTAGATTGCTTATAATTATGGGTAACGTCGTGTAAAAGGAAGTTCAATATAAAGTTGGATAATATTTGAGGTTGAGTACATTTTCGTACTTCATATTTAACGATGAAGTTGTCTGTTTTTTTGTTTCTACTTTTTAACTTTATAGATCATTTGTGATAATTCGGATGAACTTTTAATGAGCGAAATAAAATAATGAGATAGCAATGTGCAAGTTTCTAATACGCGCACGACAATTTTTCTATTTGCGATGGAATATTCTCCACTTCAAATTACTTTTTTTATTTGTAATGGCACATGCATCCATTACACATTACTTTTTTTATTTGTAATGGGACATGCATCCATTACACATAACCTTTTTTATTTGTAATGGGACATGCATCCATTATACATTACTCTTTTTATTTGTAATGGAACCTGCATCCATTACACATTACTTTTTGTATTTGTAATGGAACCTGCATCCACTACACATTACTTTTTGTATTTGTAATGGAACACGCATCCATTACACATTACTTTTCTTATTTGTAATGGGACATGTATCCATTATACATTTTGCAGTGTAATGGGTAATAAATACAGTAATACATTATCAAAGTAATGCATTATTTACAACTCTGGCACGGTTTTGGTTTCGTCCACAGATCTTCATCTCTACCGATAATAACTCTACCGGTTGATATGTCTATGGACAAGAGGTCACATGCATAGAATTTATTTCTCTAGCAGAAATACGTCCCTACCGTAACATCTCTACCGATTGACAGACTGTTGATCGACGTCTCTACCGGAAAGCAGGACATATTTTAGGTCTCTATTTCTCTACCAGAAATATTCCTCTACCAGAAGTATTTCCCTGTAGGAAGTATATCCCTGCAGCGATAAAACCTTAATGTAATATCTCTACCGATTAAAACTCTCAACAACCAACACGTCTCTTCTGATTGAAAGTCCATTTATTTCTTCACCGAAAGTGTTTCGCTGTCGAAAGTGTATCCCTACCTCGATTAAACCTTAACGTAATATCTCTACCGATTATAACTAACGTCTAACATCTTTACCGATTAAAAGTCTATTGATCGACATCTCCACCGAAGAACAGGGAATATTTTAGGTCTCTATTTATATATCTCTACCAGAAATATTTCTCTACCAGAAGTATTTCCCTGTCAGAAGTATATTCCTACCACTATAAAATTTTAAATATAACATCTCTACCTATTATAACTCCAACAACCAACATCTCAATCGAAAAACCAAGCTAATTTCAGGCTCTATTTCTTTCTCTATGCTAAATATATCGCTATAGCTATGAAACTCTATCGTAACATCTCTACCAATTACAACTCTACCGATTGAAATCTTCACTGAAAAATAATATTTATAGCTCTCTTCAGTCTTCTACCGAAAATCTATCCCCACTGCAATCTCTACCGGAAAACACAACAAATTGGTAAATAATTTGTTCAACTAATGACTTGAATATGTGAAATTATTCACGGGTTCTAATTTTTTTCTTCTGTGGAAAACATTTAACGATTTCTCTTTTAGCTAATATCCCCCATTTCAAGTACATAATCCGATGGGCCTGTTAAGTGGCAGAACTGTCATCCGGTACAGATGTCATTGAAGTGCTTTTATCTGGATTACTACTCATGGAATAATAACCTGAGGATTAAATCTGTTCGGCACATTAAAACATTATTATTCGGTAAAGTTTTATTCGGTAGAGTTGTTCAAATATCTCGCTTCATTGCGCTCAAAGTTCTCTTTTACGGACTCGTATTACAGCCGCTTTCTTTTTCATTGCACATTCGTCAATTTCCGCTTCTCGACGTTCCATCTTTCCGTTCAAGAATCTCGTTCCAAAATCCCATTAGTCAACACAGCTGGGCTTAATTAACGTTCAGGTAAGACGATGTCGAATTTACGTGTTCCTGATACAAAACATAAAATCTGGAATGAGACTCGAGGACTTGTTTCTTAAACCTACGGTTCACCTCGAAGTGTTGACCGTAGAAACGAAACCGGATACTGCGTTAAGGATGTTGAGTCCCAAATTGAAAATGATGATAAAATATTGAAAATTTGATATATCATTATGTACAACATTTGAAAGGTTGTGTAAAAATTTTACGACGATTAGGAAGCTGGTTACTGAGAATTTTGAATTAAAAAATTACACGTAGCCTTATGGAAACTGAAGTAAATTTGCAATTATTATTTTTTTTTTTATGAAAAATGATGTCAAAAATACAAAAAAAATTGCACTCGAGGAAAAACATATAAGAAGCATTTTTTCAAGACATTTAGGAAGCTCGTGTTCCAGTAAATAAATAATAAACACACAGTAGGTGGTTTTCACAGCAAGACACAAGAAAATAGCGGCACCGTTGCATGGACTGAAAGTAGCGGGAAATTCAAATACTCATTTTCGTTCACGGACGACGTCGTTTCATGCACGATAAAGAGGTTTCGAGGTTATGTTTGCTGTCAGTTTCAAATTCAATCGCGACCGTCGGGACTTCTCTCGATCGTACAGTTCTCAGTCGTGCCAACTTACCAATTCACGCAACGTTGCCAAATGTAAAGCTAATACAGCGACTACTTTAAATATCAATATCCCGTAGTAAAAAACTCCATTGAATCGCCAATGGCAACCAATGGTCCTCATACGACTCCATTGGACAATGAATGGGGACCCATTGAGATTTCCGCATTTTTCAATGGCGTATAGGAACGACCATTGATCAGTCAATGGATATCCATTGAAAAGTCACCATTGCCCAATGACGTCCATTGGACAGCAAATGCGGATGAACCGAATGATCACCATTACTCAATGATGCCCATTGGAAAGCAAATGTTGATGGACCGAGCCATCAGCATTGCCCAATGGTGTCCATTGGAAGGCAAATGCTGATGAACGAAATGATCAGCTTTACCCAATGATGTCCATTGGGAAGTAAATGCGGATGAACTGAATGATCAGCATTACCCAAAGATGTCCATTGGAAACCGCGTCGCGTTAGTTCCGAGACTTGGCGCGAGATGTCGCAGGACGGCAACCCGCTAAACTCCCATACGGATTATGCGAAGAGTATGCTTATCTAGACGATTGTGAGCACGGAATATTAGCAGAAGTCGGTGTGTCCAAAAAATCCATGCAAGGAGTTCTTGCCGACTGATGCCCATGGGATAATCCCTATTCCGTTTGAAATGGGGAAGTCAATCCTCATTGGAAAATCCCTATTCGATTTCAAATGGGGAATTCAATGGCGAAAATGTCCTTGGGCAATTCGGCATTCATCTCCATTGGTTATTTTGGCAATGGGGAATGAATGGCGATTTTTCAATGGTGACGAATGGAGTTTTTTACTATATAAAAGAATCTCCATTGATTATCGCCATTCATTCCCCATTGCCTACAAAAATCAATGGAGATGAATGCCGAATTGCCTATGGGGATTTTCTTCATTGAATCCCCATAGGATAATCCCCATTCCGTTTCAAATGGGGAAGTCAATCCTCATTGGAAAATCCTCATTCGATTTCAAATGGGGAATTCAATGGCGAAAATCCCCTTAGGCAATTCGGCATTCATCTCCGTTGGTTATTTTGGCAATGGGGAATGAATGGGGATTTTTCAATGGCGACGAATGGAGTTTTTTACTACGGGATTGTTTAAAAATATTGTTTTTCTTGCAGTTCAAAGTAATTTCATGTTATATTTCTATAGTTGCGATATAAAATAATCAATATTTTTTTGAGAATGAACGGTTTCCGCTATCGAGATTTTAGCGTTGTCAAGTTTGGACAAAACATCCAAAAGTTAATCCTCGCTTGTAAAAACATTGTGAAAACTTGATATAATACGTAAATAAGAATTTGCGATCATTAATATGCACAATTGCGATACTTCTTTTCACATCAACGGTGTTACGATACGAATTGAAGTATTAATCAATTCCAATAAAATTCAGTAAAATGAAAAACTTTTGGACGGAACGGTACGGACTCAACATCCTTAACGGATCGTCAGTTTTCATTGGCTCATTTGTCCAGAATTGTTGCGTGTTTCGAGCCAAAGTCTTTTTCTTGTTGCTAAATTAATGAGCACATGTATCGAGTATAACGAGTTTGAATGGGAGAGGGTTTGACTCCTTATCGCAGGATATTTCTCAATTCGAATCTGATCTCGAGGATCAACATTTAATTCCTACAGTGTTGCAACAGCAAGACAAACGGACATTTGATATTAATGGTACAATTAAATTATCGTCCCGTTTCCCAAAGCCACACAGACACGTACTCTGATTCTCATGTGTCTTGTTACGAAAAGATGCAGCTGCAATCTCGGATCGTTTATATCGCGAGAATGATGGTGAAAAAAAAATGTATGTTAATGAGCAACATGGAAAATGGTTGAGAAACAAGAGCACCTGGTAAAAGCTGAAAATTTGTCAACCTGTCGGGGAGAGCAGTTGCGTGTTTCGGTCTAAATGCTGCTCGATAAATAATGGCATCGTCGTTGGTGTTCCCTTCGTTCCGGACGTCTCTACCCGGAAATACTGAACGTCGCGATCAAGAGATACAAAAATAGCGGAACGAGTTCTGATTTTTTTTTGTTGTACTCCAGTCGATTATTTATATTGGTCGGTACCAATAGGCAATCTACTTTTTGGGGGGAAAATAGGAAAATCTAGATGAGGAGGGTATTCGAAAATTTTCTTCGTCCTTCGTTTCGGTAAGCCTCTTGATATTTCTTAGCTTTTGTGTTCGTAGAGATTAATTTTTGGTTGGAATTTTAAGATGGGAATCTTATTTAGAATACTGAAAAAAAGCTATAATAACTCTACTTTTCACTTCTCTATTCGGAAATATCTCTATTCCTGAATAGCTCTACTCTTAAATATCTCTAAGGTAAATGTTCCAATTATTGAACAGGTCCCAATTATTGAGCACTATCTTGTATTTTTATTATTTCTCATACACCTGCATGCATTTACTCATTTTTAAAAATTTCTTTGCATGTATGGAACTTTTAGCTATCGAAATGCTACCTTACTTGTGCAAAAAAAGGTTTAATTAGTAGAGAAAAAAAATTTTCAATCAGCAACGGTGACCCGATTTGACGTCTCGTGGTAACTGCTTATCGTTTTTGCTAAGACACGCCGCTTCATGCGTAAGAGCATAAAAAATTCAAAAACTATCGCATCTCAAAAAGTAAGGGCGTTTCAGGTTCCTCAGAAAATTTCTTACTAATAACAATTTTTAACAAATTTTTTAAATTAATTATTTGTTAAAAAATACGGTGTTCGATCATGGGGACATAGAAAATGCAGTGTGTCTCAATTATTGAACACTCGAATTCTCCGAATTGGCGTCATTGAACCCGATCCCATTTATTCAAACAAAAACTGTAAGTTCCTGAATAAACTTACCTTTATTCTTTTAATAATAATTCTAAGATCGTCAAATATATTTTTTATTTGTATTTTCCTCCAATAAACATAAAAAGAAAAGTAAAAAGCGATTATAACCTAAATGTAACCTAAAAATACGAATGTAATGTTGAATATTTTTTGCTCTCCGATATTTCAGTCGAAAAACAAGAAAGCTGCGACAAAATCAAACAAAAACGGAACATAAAAACGAGGAAGATGAAAAGAAAAATAAAGTAAAGTTCGAGTTGAAAGGCAAAAATAAACCAAATGCGAATGAACCAAAAGCCTGTCAAAAGGGACTAAATATATATTTTTGTATTTTTACATGATTAATAAAAGATTATTTAAGTGTTTGATTTTGCTTTTATTTCTTAATATTGTACCCAAAATAATATTTTCAGAACGGAAAAAGAATTCTCGCGAGTGTTCGATAACTGGGACATGCCTGTTCAATATTAGGGACATAGGCACTTCCGGTGTTCAATAATTGGGACATTTGCATGCTCCACATTGTTATTCTTTTTTTCTCATTCGGCATCATTTAAAAATAATTTAAAGAGTGATTTTTCGAAAGTAAAAATATCAAAGTATCATTTGAACATGAAAGCGATAGAATTTCATAATATAAAGAATTATTTAGGAGTGACAGAAGTAGACAGAAGAATGGAGATATTTAAAAGTAGAGATATTTAAGAGTAGAGATATTTACGAATAGAGATATTTACGAATAGTTATTTAACAATAAAGATATATAAGAGTGGAGTTATTTAAGAATAGAGATATTTACAAATCGATAAATTTTGAATAAATGTTAATTTAAGAGTAGAATTATTGAAGAGTAGGGATATTTACGAATGGAGAAGTAAAGAGTAGAGTTATTGTATTGCCAAAAAAATCAATTTTCGCGATTTTTTTCTTGGTTCCATTAAAACAAATCTATTCAAAACTTTTTGAAAGTTTGTTTACTTATTTTGAGATTACTCTCGCTGTAATACGAATATATCAAATATTTTAGATGAAATGTTCTGTAATGTTTTAAATATTATTGTGGCAATTCAATAATTAATTTATTTATTATTTCATGATTACCTTCAACAATATCTTCGAACAATTTAGTTGAACTTTTTTCTCCAAAAATTGTGCATTTTTTTAAACACCCTCATAATTTATCCAATTCATGGTATTTCAAATTTGTTCAGAACAAAAAAAAAGAATTTATATATTCATTCTTAATTTTCTGTATGAACTCAATAAAAAAATTAATTGACAACTTGTTTGAACATTTGAGTTGATTAAATTTTTTTTTTTAATTTATAATTTTGAAAATATGTCACAAACAATAACAAAAAACATTTAATTTCTCGATATTATTAATTTTTACAATACGTACCTACGAGATTCAGCAAAACAAATTAAATTTCAGAACAATGCTTAAGCACTTGAGCCGAAATTTTTGTGCCAAATTCGTAATTTATCTTCCGAAGTCTCATGATTTGTTTGATTCATGAGATTGTAGGCAAATATTTAGATGCTCGTCGGACGTAATTAACATGAGAATTGATGTGTGACAAAAAGCGTCAGAAAACAATGTTTTATCATTTTATCGGATAAATGGCTCGAGTTTTCCTTCGCATAATGACTGAGTGAGGCAGAGTATGGAATGTCTTTTAAAATCAATCGGAGTCGAAGCATCCATTTTTCAGGATCCAATGCTTTTAAAGCTTCGGTGTAAAAACAGAGGGAATAGTTGACAAGGTTGTTCACGGTCCATTCACAATTCGTAAATGGTTCGAGAAATTAAGCCCGAAAGAACTGACGAATAGGAATAGAGCGAGGAAGCGTCGAATCAAGAGAAACTCGAGTCAAGTTTCTCCTGCGAGAAAATAAGGAGGAAACATTTGGCACTTTTGTGAAGGGTTAGTTCATTTTAAACGGCCATGGAAGGGTTTCGGCAGCAAAAGCAATGTCTCGACTCATGGAGAAACTTACAGACCGGGGCAAACCGGGCATGGAGTTATTTTCATCGACATCCATCTTCGTGAAGTGCAGCCGCTACCATCAGAAAATCAGAATGAGAAAGATAGAGAGAGAGCTTCCTCCTCTGACAGGGACTGATATGTTTTCTCTTTGCGAGAGCTTTCTCTCTCTCTCTCTCTCTCTCTCTCTCTCTCTCTCTCTCTCTATTTTTCACACTCACTTATGAACTCATTATCTTCTCTCCTCTATGTTCATTCGCGAAGAGTTGCCCGAAAATTATGATTATAGGATGAACTTGCGATATCCATTTCGATCCAATCCACTTCAAAGTTGTTTATCATTGCTCGTATAAAAAATGACCTCCCAAGTAGCGTTGGAGATTATTGATGAAAAAAATGGTTCAGATACAGGGTGTTAAGTAACTAGATAACCTGACTAGGTTCACCGTGTAGAGCGCGCCAAGGCAAAAATTTAGCTTTTTTAAAAATTGTTATACGACAAAAATTGGCTTAGTTATTAATGTTTTAAGCTGACCAATGGCAGCTAGAATCTAGGAGCAATGCTACTGGTGAGCCACGTGGTGGGGGTAACGGTGGGCGTGGCGTGAAAACCCCCACCAGCGGCATTTATCCTAGATTCTAACCGTCGTTGGTCAACTTTAAGAACATTGATAACTCAGCGAATCTTTCTCGTACAAATTTTAAAAAAAAAGCAAATTTTTTGTCTTGATGTGCTTTACACGGCGAACCTAGTCAGGTTATCTAATTGCTTAACATCCTGTATATCCGTAAATTTTTCATAACCATGAACTTTGTGGCGTTGAGATTGAATGAATTTTTTAAGGTGTTATACGCAGTCAAGAGGTCGAAAAAAATCGATTTTTCTAGACTTTGTTCTGGAAAGACATTTAAATGTATTAACGTGAAAATTAATATACATATTTTTGTAACTTCGAACTCTATTTTGAAATTTTTATTTAAAAAAAATAATGGTTCTTAAAGCCACCGTAACCAATCTCCGGGAGATCCTCTAAAAAGGCGTCTTATGGTGAGCACGATATCTCTGGATTGGATTATCCAAAATAAAAAAATAAAAAAGGTTTCATTAATATAAGGTATGATCTTGTATTTAATTAAATGAATAAGCAAGATATTTATTTTTAACAAAATGGCGGGTTCTCAAAAAACAAAATTCGACTTTTGATTAAAATTTTCGCCTTGAATTGTTTATAAAATGGAAAATATTTATTGGTAAAAAAAACCTTTGATTAATTATTAAAAAATATATTTACAAAGTTAGCGTAAACATTTGATCGGTTATGCCGTTTGTGAGAAATCTTGCTCACCGACTTTAGAAACACAGTTTTGAGAAAAACGCGTTCAAAGCTTCAAAAGTACTTTACGCACACCCTTAAATCCATGCTCCTTGAGGATGTCCTCTCTTATTACAAAATCGTTCAAACGCTTTTCTATAGTTTTCATCAAGAAGTTCTTTTGCAAATTGAGAAATCAAGTCCTTAATTAATACGCGATAAAAGCGTGAGCAAAAATGATATAAATAACAAAGAATTTTTATTGCGTGCCAACGATGTAAATTTTTATTCTTAGAATATTTTACTACAATCATATTTGAGCGTCTCTCATGAAAATTTATGTAGCTAGAATGGGTACACGAATTTAAGGGGTTGATCAGGTGAGTCTGGGATCGGAAATTGTCTCGTTAAGGCAAATGTAAAAAATGTAAATATATAATATAACATATAACACGAAAATATATTTTTCATGCATATTTTGTAGGCAAATATAAAAAACGCAAATATGTAACACATAACATGAAAACATATTTTTCATGCAGATTTTGTATCTGAAAAATATTTCTAAAAAATGCATAATATATTTTGGACTCGGAACAACTATATTTTATTCATATAAAATTTACAAAATTTGCCTCCAATCGTCCAATATGTCCTTTCGGTTGGAAACGGCCATTCACCGGGTTAGTCTTGGGAAAGTCAATGAGAAAGACAGAGAGAAAGTGCGAGAGGATGAGAGGGGTACATAATTCATGGACATGACCAGATTTATCATCTCATGTTCAATCGTGAAATGAGTCGCCATATTGCGGACAAGCCGGATCCTGTTTTCCACTGGCGTGTTCTCCAACCTCACTCAGCATTTCCTTCAGCTGTGTATGCTGAATGATTGGCCTGGTGCGCGATGACTGACCGTTATCCAATCACCGTGCACTGCCCTTCCCGTCTGCATGAATGCATGAAATTCGCTCGCCGTGCAAACGTCACTCATCAACGTCCGATTTATGAGCAATTAGTCACGCTCTTACATTAACGTTGGTTGGTCTCGAATTTCTACGGATAATCACTTTCCCGAATATCCGATACTAAAACGGGTCAGGAGAGCTCAAAAAGGAACATCGATTTTCTTAATCGAGTTCCCTTCAGTCTGTGGTTGATTAAATTATCCATCAATTTCGTGATAATAACACATTTGCATCTCTGCACTGTTAAAAAAATTTATTTGAACCAAATAAACGAAATTACTTGAGTGGCATTCATTTGAGACAAAATCGATTTTTCTTTGCATTGAATAAAAACAGAAATTCGGCTCAGTAAGTCATTTTCTTGGAAGCAGTTGTTTGGTCAAAATAATCTGATTCATTGATACTAATTACAGTTATTTCATTCGAATACAGGATTTCTACGAACAGCAAGGCACAAATATTATTTGGAAATTATTAATATTTTTTATCGTAATACTTTATTTGGTCAACAGCAACCGGAGTTATTAGTTGCGAATATGTAATATTTTTGATTGGATAAACCAAAAATACTGTAACCAAGTAATTTTCATTTTTTACATCAATTGTGTTTTTTTTTGGTACAAGAAAATATATCCAGATGCAAAGATTCGATATCCTGGGATAACAAGAAAATAGTACATTACATCACGAGGACGTCAAAAATGATTTTACGCCGAGTGATGTACGATATTTTATATCTCGAGGTGCAATATGGACGTTTTCACGTCCGCTTGCGGACGTAAAAGCGTCCATTATTGTACTGAGTAATATAAAATTACTTGATTCAACTACTTCAAATGATCCATCGAAACATTCTATTTTATCAAGCTAAATACAAATTAGTTAATATTAAAATACGATTTTTTTCAGTTTAAAAATCAATATTATTTATCTGAATTGATTATTGTATGTGAGCGAAATATTTAATTCATTTAACACAAATGCGAGTTATTAGCTGTGTATATGGAAAATTTGTGATTGAATTAACCAAAATTTTTTGACGCAAGTGATTTAAGTTTTTCACCTTACCGTGTATTTTTCCGGTACAAGAAAAAAATATGTAATATTATGACACGGTATTCTTATTTTGGTATTATTATTATTGTTATTATTATTCATCTGATTCAATATTTGATTTTTTTTAAATTGAGTTAAAAGACAAGATGAACCAAAAAATGGCCTTCGGGTAAAGAAAATAAATTCTTAATACTATTTTGGTACTTATTTATTTCTCGGCCTGTGTTCTATAAATATGATATTTACATCAGTATACCAAAAGTAGTCGGTGGTGTAGTGGTTAGCGTCCCAGTCTTAGGTCGTTAGTTAGGCTCGACAGGTAGGAAAGTTTCAAATCCTAGTCTGGTCTCGGCTGTATTCTAGGGTCCGTGAATATTAGAGAAAACTAAATCAGTCGGAAAAGTGGATGAACTTTCAAATTATCTATTTTTTAAAAACATTTAATTCATGTTGAATTTAAGGATATGCGTAAAAACGAGGGTCGCGGGTTCAAACCCCACTGGAGGCAAAATTTTTTTTTTCTTAAATTTTTTTTTTCCGTTACTTGACCCTGAGAAACTATCAATTGTGAATATGCTACTGATTTTCATCGTAAAAACTGATAAATATATGGAAAAAATAAATAATTCTGCATGGGTGGTTTAAAACAATATTTAATTGGACCAATAGATGTGGGTTTGGAAGAAACTGATGGGATGTTCCATTTAAATGAGCATTTTCTAGATCCAGAGAAAGCATTTTCTAACTTTTATGGAAACATACAGCTTGATTCAAATTTTAATTTACTTGACTGAAGTAAATGGGTTTGACATTTTAGTTGCCCGTACATTCCCGTATAGTAACTGCATGTGCATTGTTTTAAACGATTTCATATTTGCTCTCATTGAAGAATGATATTTCCATCAAAAATATATTGCCTTCATCCCAATAACGAATTACGGGAAAATATACAAATAATTAATTTACTTGCATCAAATAAATTTTATTTGTTTCAAATAATTTTTTTTAACAGTGTACCGATTTGTACTCCACTCGAAATTTCAGATTTTCAAAAAGGTCACTTTTTCCAAATTTCCATACTGATTTTGTGTTTCTCAACAAAAATTGTGGAAACGAAAAACTTCGTAACCGGTGTCTTACAAAGTTTTCTTACAAGAGGGACTCAAACCACTCCCCCCCCCCCTCTTTCCTAATTCCAGAGATATTCGATTTGAAAGTTTGGCTTGTGCCTTAAAAGACCCAGTGTACAGACCGAGGGTTAAACTTTATATTTACCCTTGGATTGTGACAAGAGCGAACGGTTAGAAAGAAGAATGAGAAAAAGGACGATTTTTTTATTTATTTCGGTGGAGCTTAAAAATGAGAATTGAATGCGATCCGGGAGCTTTGTCAGACGAGTGACAAATGTTGGTCGTCGGGCTTAGGACGGGTTTACGTGTCGAGCGGTTCGTGCCCGGGATGTTTCCTAAATCCCTTCTGTCGACCAAGGCGTGTTCCATTAATGGTAAACATTATAGTTGCTGGCTCAATGTCTCTCTTTCCCTCCTCGTATTCTCCCGTAACACTGATATATATTTTATTGCACTCCGTGCGCAAAGTGCCACTTTGTGCACGCTGCGCGTGCTCAAACTGGCACTTTGCGCACTCGTACAATAAAGTTTCGTACGATACTAGTGCGAGAAACTTTTTCTTAACTCGTGTGATTGCAACATTCGCTTTCGACTCATGCTGCAAACTCACACTCGTCAGAAAAAGTTTCGTCGCATTCGTATCGTAATATCTATTATTTCGGTTGTTGGAACCTTGTGTCCAAAGTTTTTGGCTCATTCTGGACACTTCATCCCGAACGATTCTCATGTCTAGGATATTTCCTAAATATAGTAAGGCAACTTATGGCATTGAGGCTTGACTATAATACGGATGAGTCAACGCAAGATTCGGCAAACTCACCGTGATGCCCCGGCGTGTCTTTTCATTCATCAATGGCAACTATTTCTCTCAAGTGTGCCAACACACTTCCCGTTCGTCCATTTGTCTCGACCAGGGCCCACGAAAACAAAGTATAGTCGTCATGTATTTGATATATGAGGAGTTCTTTATCAACCGGGCCACTTTTTTTTCACCCTCTCAAATTTTTTTCAAAATCTGCCAGTTTGAAATATCAGTCAACAGGAACATCTGTGATTTTTTTCAGATTTTTTTAGACGTCCGTTCAGGATTTCCAATTTTTTATTATGAACACTGTATCTCAAAAAATATTCATCAAACAAAAAAAAACATAGAAATAAAAACTTTTTTATTTTTTCCACTTTATCGAAAAAAATTAAAATCATAATTTTTCTGCATTGAAAAAATGGATATTTGGCAAAAAAGAAGAATAAAATTTTGTTAAACCTAATAACACACTTTCGATTTCAGTACAAATTTTTCAGGATGTCTGTCATTCGATAAAGAGTCTGCGAAAAAAAATGCAGAATGGCAACTGCAATGGTTACGATGAAAAAAAATAAAAGCCCTGCGAAATCTATATGTGGTTATTAGATTTCGCAGGGTTTTTATTTTTTTTCATCGTAACCATTGCAGGTGCCATGTTGAATTTTTTTTTGCAGACTCTTTACCCAATGACAGATATCCTGTAAAATTTGTACCGAAATCGAGAGGGTGTTATTAGGTTTAAAAAAATGTTATTCTCATTTTTTTGCCAAATTTCCATTTTCTAAATGCAGAAAAATTATGATTTTATTTTTTTTCGATAAAGTGGAAAAAATAAAAAAGTTTTTATTCTTGTGTTTTTTTTGTTTGATGAATATTTTTGAGATACAGTGTTCGTAATGAAAAATTGTCTTGAAGAGCATACTTGGGGCAATGAACAAAAATATATTCCGAAAAAAAAATCGGAAAATGATAAATTTGGAGAGTTTTTAATTTTTAATAATCGTCACGATCAATCTTAAATTTTTGGTTCAATTTTTTTCATATAATACTTTGTACTGATCTTAAAAGATCCTGAAATTTTTGAAATTGCGTTTTTTTTTTCAAAAATATGAATTTTTGAATTTTGGTAAGACAAAAATTTTGTTTACCTTCAAGTTAAGTAAAATTGAGCGCTGAAAACTTATGTCCTTAAGTACAATTTTTGAATTTTGGTGAAAAAAAATTTCGTTTACCTTTAAGTTAAATAAAATTGAGCAATCATGTAATTTTGTAATTTTGAGCAGTAAAAATTTCATTGAATGACATAAGAATTTCAATTATGTTTCTGTTTTTACATTCTTATGTCATTAATTGAAATTTGTATTGCTCAAAATTACAAAATTACATGATTGCTCATCTTTACTTGACTTAGAAATTAAAAAAAAAAAATTCCCGAAATTCGAAAATTCATATTTTTGAAAAAAAAGCAATCATGAAAATTTTGGGATCTTTTAAGATCAGTATAAGGTATTATATAAAAAAAATTGAACCAAAAATTTAATACTGATCGTGGATTTTCATGATTTTTAAAATATCCAAACTCTCCAAATTCATCATTTTTCAAAATTATTTTTCTGAATTTTTATTTTTCGTAACCACAAGTATACTCTTTAAAGACGAACCCAGAACGATTTGTACGAAACTATAATAGTTTTCGAGATACTCAAAACTAAACTTGAACATTTTTAAAAATTGTGAAATTTTGAATTTTGCAAAATTTCGAAAAAAAAATACAATTTTTTGCCTTCGGTAGAACTTCGTTTTATGATAAAAGAAAATTTCTGACCAAATTTTATCGAAATTGAAAGGGGTTGGTTCCAACTATTGGTCGATTTGACATGGAATGACCCATACTCTTAAGGTATCGAACAATATTTTTTTGACTATACTTTATTTCCATGGGGCAACGAAATGGAAAAAAATCCCCTGACGTTTTAGCTCTATTTTTTACTGCCGCTTGCTCTCACTATGATTTTTACATTAGTGACCCAAAAGAATTCGCTCTTATTCTTGTTTTTCTTTCGAATGAATAATTCACGCGAACCGAATTTAAAGCGCGGCCTCACATATGAGAACGACGTGTATTGTCACGTAAATCATTCAAAATCAGCGAAATGCAAGGGACTCTTCTGTCTCGTCTCGCGGAATTCTGGAATTGACGACATTGCTATTGTCGTCATGAGAGACCAGACAGATTTAATTACTATCAGTGCTATCTCGACGAGAGCCAATATTCTTGGACCAATTTTCATTATACACGAGGTAAACTGAAGACAATTGATACCTGCTTGCAATTAAAAAAAATCTCGTTCGAATAAATAAAAATCTTGCCAGTCGTGAAGCCCAAAAATATCGACTGTCTTTTTTATTGAAAAATTACCAGACGAACGGTTATCGATTTCTCAATGAAAATGTTACATCTAATTATCCGATTCGGCGATGTAATATGCACGATAAAATCGAATAGAAAATTTGGATGTACACTGTCCGCCAAAAATTTTTGGAAACACACTTGACCTGATTCCGCGCCGCACAAAAAGTTTCACTGCTCTTCAAAAAATGAAGATATTTCAATTCAACAAGCGGCGTTTTAAAGGAGGGATATTCAGCTTCATTCCGCTTTTTCTAAAAAAAAATTTCCATTTTTTTGGAACCCGTTACGCCTTTTGGAACATGGTCATTTTTCGGGTTTTTCTTCGGCGCTGAAATTTTTGCGCACGTCTCATGCAAATTTTGTTAAACTACTTTTCGCATGAAAAACTTGTGAGAGGGAGTAAAAGCTTCAATTTCGTTTTTTAAAAAGATTCGTAGGATTTTTTTTCGCAAAAATATTCAATTTTTTTGCAAAAACCCGTAGTAAAAAACTCCATTGAATCGCCAATGGCAACCAATGGTCCTCATACGACTCCATTGGACAATGAATGGGGATCCATTGAGATTTCCGCATTTTTCAATGGCGTATAGGAACGACCATTGATCAGTGAATGGATATCCATTGAAAAGTCACCATTGCCCAATGACGTCCATTGGACAGCAAATGCGGATGAACCGAATGATCACCATTACTCAATGATGCCCATTGGAAAGCAAATGCTGATGGACCGAGCCATCAGCATTGCCCAATGGTGTCCATTGGAAGGCAAATGCTGATGAACGAAACGATCAGCTTTACCCAATGATGTCCATTGGGAAGTAAATGCGGATGAACTGAATGATCAGCATTAACCAAAGATGTCCATTGGAAACCGCGTCACGTTAGTTCCGAGACTTGGCGCGAGATGTCGCAGGACGACAACCCGCTAAACTCCCATACGGATTATGCGAAGAGTATGCTTATCTAAACGATTGTGAGCGCGGAACATTAGCAGCAGTCGGTGTCCAAAAAAGCCATGCAAGGAGTTCTTGCCGACTGATGTTTATGGGATAATCCCTATTCCGTTTGAAATGGGGAAGTCAATCCTCATTGGAAAATCCCTACTCGATTTCACATGGGGAATTCAATGGCGAAAATGTCCTTGGGCAATTGGGCATTCATCTCCATTGGTTATTTTGGCAATGGGGAATGAATGGCGATTTTTCAATGGTGACGAATGGAATTTTTTACTATATGAAAGAATCTCCATTGATTATCGCCATTCATTCCCCATTGCCTACAAAAACCAATGGAGATGAATGCCGAATTGCCTATGGGGATTTTCTTCATTGAATCCCCATAGGATAATCCCCATTCCGTTTCAAATGGGGAAGTCAATCCTCATTGGGAAATCCTCATTCGATTTCAAATGGGGAATTCAATGGCGAAAATCCCCTTAGGCAATTCGGCATTCATCTCCGTTGGTTATTTTGGCAATGGGGAATGAATGGGAATTTTTCAATGGCGACGAATGGAGTTTTTTACTACGGGATAATCGACCATATTTATATAAAATGTATCGTAACTCTAAAACTACTGGGTTTTCGTGAAATCAATAGTAGTGTAAAAAGTTGCATGTGATTATTCTGGATTCAATGAAATATTTTCAGAATTTTTTTTCAAAACTTTTTTGTCAAAAATTTTTCCTGTCAAAGAGACATTGTTTTATCTTAAGGTTGTTTAGAAGCTATGAAACCTTTGAATGTTAATTGTTCAATAAATAGCTTCTTAATCGTAGTGACATTTTTACACGGCCTCCTGAATACTTCATGTAAGAACATACCAAATTTTCAGAATTCTATCATCATTACTTCAACCTCCTTAAGGGTTAAAATAAAAAATGATGAGAAAATTCTGAAAATTTGGTATGTTTTTGTATGAGGTATTTAAGAGGTCGTGTAAAAATTTTACGACGATTTGGAAGCTCGTTATTAAGAAATTAACGTTTTGTTAAAAACAATTTTTTAAACAAATAACAAAAAATGTTTATCAATAATCTTCGTTTTCTTTCCGTTGCTTTCAGTATATTGCGGATATTAAAAAATTGAGAGGTCAAAAAAAAAACTTATCGCAAAGTTATATCAGTTTCCATAAGACTACATTTAATTTTATTTAATTTGTTAATCTTAATTATTCGATGACGAGCTTCCAAATCGTCGTGGAATTTTTACACGACCTCTTAAATACTTCATTGAAAAACATACCAAATTTTCAGAATTTTCTCATTAAACGTGATTTGCTTCTAAACAACCTTAAACAATCGGGTCTCTTTCCTCATCTATGCGGGATTTCTTGCCTCATACGGTTTTTTCGATGAAAAAACCGTATTGCTGAGGTAAGAAATCTGATTGTTTCAGATAAAAAATATCGCGTTGGCGTTGGCAAGAAAAATTTTCGAAAAACAAATTTCGAAAAAATTTCATTGAATTCAAAATGATTGTTTGCAACTTTTTATCCTCCTAGTGATTTCGTGAAAACCCAGTAGTTTTAGAGTTACGCTACATTTTATAAATATGGTCGGTTTTTACGAAAAATTGAACATTTTGTGAAAAAAATCGCACGAAACTTTTTAAAAAAACGAAATTGAAGCTTGAACTCCCCCCTCACAAGTTTTTCACACGAAAAACAGTTTAACAAAATTTGCATGGATCCTGCACCAAAATTTCAACGCCAAAAAAAAGCCAAAAAACGACCATGTTTCAAACAGCGTACCGTGTTAAAAAAAAACCGCAAATTTTTTTTTGAAAATGCGAAATGAAGCTGAATATGTCCCCTTTAAAATGCCGCTTGTGGAATTGAAATATCTTCATTTTTCAAAGAGCAGTGATACTTTTTGTGCGACGCGGAATCGGGGAGAGTGTTTCCAAACTTTTGATTGGCAGTGTACATAAATTCCGTTTTTCACAATCCCGCAATATTTGGACTTTCCAAATCTTCCGCGAGACTATCGACAGCAATGATGGTTAATATTTAATCGAGTTATTTCGACTATTTCGGTGCACAGATACCACTTTCGTGATCAATTATATCCGAGTAAATATCTAATTGATTATTGATAGAGGAATTCTAACATTTTCCAACTATTAATCGTTAAAATCGTGGTTCGAAGGAGAGCAAATTATTTATATCTATTTAACGAGCGCTCGATGGATTTCGAAGTCTTCGGTATTTTAAACAATATGAGGATGAAATCGTGTTCCAAGGAAAATTCATTACACTTTAATCACAGCGATAAAAATAACAGAGCGCGAAATAAACTGCTCTAATATCTGCTAATATTTCAGATCTTGAGGATCTCTATTTTTGATGAATATTCGAATATTCGGTTTCAGTGATGTTCTTTTCGAAATATTCATAGACATTTGTTTGCGTCTTTACAAACTTGACAATGTGGGACAAATAATTTTTACAGCAAACTTTTCTCCATGAGGACACAAAAGTAGTATTTCATTAAAAATATTTTTGCTGAAAATGTTTTTTCGTCATTGGACTTTCTAATAAAGTGATATTTTTGTAAATTGAAATTTGCTTCCTCCAAATTTTTCGCAATGTGCAAATTCTAATTAACATAATATACATTGATCAAGCGTTTGTTCATTTTCTCGTAGGAATTCGATAACGAAAGCTGTGGTTACGAGAAATCCTCAATAAAAAATTCATAATAACGTCGCTGCTCAAATTCCAATTTCAAAAACCCCTTAACATTTTCCTAAAGTTTAAAAGGGAAAAATCTCGCAAAATTCTCGTTTCTTCTGATCGATTTTTCCTCGATCTTCAAAATGCATCCTACAATAATAACAAAAACAACAACAACAATAGTAATAATAATAATAATAATTAATAAATCAAATAAATTCATTATCACTGACATTTACATTTTGTTTGTGCAGAAAAAATCCCTTAATGGAGACCTTAATAAACCCAAATAAACCCAAATAATAATAATTAATAAATCAAATAAATTCATTATCACTGAGATTTACATTTTGTTTGTGCAGAAAAAATCCCTTAATGGAGACCTTAGTCCTAAAATTTTTTTTTCCATAAATTTAAACGCTGTACGCGATAAAGATGTTAAAAAAGCTAGATTTTTTTTTCATTTGAACAATGATTATGAAGTGTTTAGGGGCAATAAACATGATCCTTTAATTTTTTTCAAGAATTTGATTGCTCGAACCAAAAAAACCGTTCGATAGATCACATTGAAACTTTACAGGGTTTTTGTGGGTATATTGAGCTGTAAAAGTCATGCTACATTAGTCGTTTCCCCGAGACTTGTAATTTAGCCGTTGATTTTCTAAAAAACCATAAATAGCTCTTTTCCTCCTGTTTTTTCAAATTCATGGCAAGGATGGAAATTTTTTTTCGTTCTAAAAACCATCGTCAATCCTTGTAGAGCATTAATTCAAGTTTTCGAAACCCTCCTTTTAATTTCTGTGCGATCATTGGTTGCTGAGATATCAATGGTCAAACGGAAAAGGATCCTTTTTCATTAAAAGTCCGATATCTCAGCGAAAAATCGTCGCATCAAAGTCTCAAAAAATCAAATTCAAGCTAAATCAACAAGCTATCCGTTCCATGCAATGGTTTCGCTGGAAAATTGTTTTCCAAGTAACTGCAGCCAAAAAAACAGCAATAAAAATTTGCCAAATTTTTTGTTCTCGGTATTTATCAGGATTGCGTGAAACCTGTAGCTTCGAAATTTTGTTTGCTGGAAGGTCTTAAAACTATAAACTTGAAGCTTCAAAATGCTTTTTTTTAGACCTCGATATGACCATTTTTCACTGAGATACAGCATTGTTAAAAAACAGTAAAAATTTAAGAAATTTTTTTGATCCCTTAATTTTTTCCAAAAGTGTAGTTCCAGTGTAATCTCCAAAAATCGGCCCAATTTCTGAAAAAGTAAACTTTGACATTGAATAACTTTTGAACGAGTGGACTTCGAAAAGTAACTTGGAACCTTTTTTGTAGAGCGTTCAATTCTCTACAAAAATATGTCTGTAAATTTCGCGTATGATAAATCGCTTGCTATCATTACTATTAATATGAAGACCTCATATTTAAATAGGCCTTTTTTTAATACGTAAATGAACCTTTTGTGCCTGTTTCTGAGGTTTTTTTTTTAATCGCTCTAATATACATGTATATATTAAGGTGGGTCAAATAAAATGACTAATTTTTTTTGCTTGATACACTGCGACCTCGATAATCGGAATCCGTCGGAAATGGCTCTTGCAAGAAGTGGGGTTGCGCACATTGCACAGAACCGTCTCTGCGCCGCTGGTGGCTGACGGTGGCCTGACGCGATTGGCTTGGCTTTTCTCCCACTACACTGCAATTGCAACGATCGAGGTACCGATTATCGAGGTTGCAGTGTATAATTAAAAATAAATTGTTTGGCATCTAAAAAAAACCCTCTGCAAGTATTAGCCCTTTATATTTAAATTAAGAGGTCCCTCATCGCAAATTTTTATTTTCCATTTAAATAACAGGAATTTTTTTTTAACTTTGGAATTTTATTAGACTTTAACCGTTCAAACAAAAGAGAGCTTTTTTGCAGAGCATCAAATGTTCTACAAAAATGTGCTTAAAAAATTCTCCTAACCTCAACGGTTAAAGTCTAATAAAATTCCAAAGTTAAAAAAAAATTCCTATGTTATTTAAATGGGAAATCAAAATTTCCGATGAGGGACCTCTTGATTTATATATGAAGGGCTAATACTTGCAGAGGGTTTTTTTGAGATGCCAAATAATACATTTTTCACTATATCGAGGAAAAAAAAATTAGTCATTTTATTTGACCCACCCTAGTATATATCTACAAGAAGAGATCGGATCACTGCGGTGCGGAGCGTTAGAGAGGTGAGGCTGGGCTGTCTCACCGCATTCACGTCATTCTCCGGCACACCCTGGATGCCCCGTGTGTCTGTAAGCCTCCCACACACAGGCGCACACAAACGGTCACACAAAGCCAATCAATCGTCGTTTACACGCGCACACATATGGTCATCCTCCAGGCACCTCTCAAACAATTCCCCTAAACCATCGCGCACGCTCGCGTTTCATCCTTGCGAATTGCTCGTTCCATGCGGGTTTCACCCTGAGGCAGGCAGGTGCTCGTCATACCTGACAATGTGCTATTGACAGGTCCGGAATGAGAAACTGCACGATCGACTGAAAATTAAAAAAAAAAAAAAAAAAAAAAAAAAAATAGCGCTGGTGTTCCTGCTTCTGCTACTCTCGTGCGCCAAACTATCGAGCCATCGTATGCCAGCCATTATTTGTGCTGCGTTTCGTTCCTGAAGTAACAAAATGCATTTTGAGAGGTGGAAAATAAAATTGTCGACGATCTATATCGTCCTCTTTTTCTCCTTCTTCCCTCTTCTTTCTCTTTTTTCACCTACCTCCTCATTCGACGCTGGAGTTTGTTTTTCTCTTCCATTTTCATCTGTGCGTACGTAAATGTATATATATGAGGCATTTCATACCAATTCAACCTGGGTCTGACTCTCGACCCTTCAAATCTGGTTCCTAATTTTTCCTATCATCATTACTCTCACTCTATCGAGCAATTACAATTTTTTTCAGATTTTTCAAAATAAATTTGAGCGCGTCATGAATTTTTGAATTTTTTTTTTTGAACACCTCGATGGCCGTTATCGAAAAAATTCTCAAAAATACAGTGTCAGATATAAAAAATGTTGGTGTAAAATTCATAATTTCTGGGATTTTGCTTTAACCGGTTTTTTAGCTTTTTGAGCAAAAATAAAATGAAAAAAATAAGAAGCAGAGGTCAATTTACTGTAGACTATTAATAAGTTAATACGTATGATGCATACAAAATTACAAGCAACAGTCTACAGTAAATTGACTTCTGCTTCTTATGTTTTTTATATTTTTTTGCTCAAAAAGCTAAGAAACGGGTTGAAGCAAAAGCCCAGACATTATGAATTTTACATCAACATTTTTTATATCTGACACTGTATTTTTGGACATTTTTTCAGATTTTTCGATTATAGCCATCGAGGTGTTCAAAAAATAAATTCAAAAATTCATGACGCGCTCAAATTTATTTTGAAAAATCTGAAAAAAAATTGTAATTGCTTGATAGAGTGAGAGTAATGATAGCAAAAATTGGGAACCAGATTTGAGGGGTCGAGGGTCATACCCAGGTCGAATTGGTATGGAATGCCCCATATATATCTGTGGCATGTGTATTATCGATCAAGAGACCTGTCAAAAGCCGCGACGTGATGGGCGCGAGAGAACGCCAAGAATGACGGTGACTTGTCGGTGGATTCGCGCACTGAAAAATTTCCAGAAAAAAAAATGACAAACCAGCAAAATCACAAAGAATAACAGGCGATGCAAATCCTTGTGTTGCTTTCGTTACAAAGACGAGAATGTCATGCTGAAAATTGAAGATTCGACGGATAGGACTTTGACAGACTGGAAGCTTCGTGAATGCCGGGAATATAATGGGAAAACGTCGGAGTTGGTGTTCCTCTGGGAAAAATCGTTTTCGATAGTACTTGTGTTAGAATCAATTCCGGTATGATGATGCTGAAGCTTGCATCGTTTTAATGCAATGGTAACAGTTCGTTTTTTAATAAAACTCATTCTTGGAAAAATGTCGAAGTGGAAAATCGTTAAAACGCATTTTGGGGTCTTTATTGAAGACTTGAAATTTTATATGGACAAGCAAAACGTAAATCTCTCTGAAAATAAATTAAAAAAAATTATTACATTATATTAACCCTTCGTCTGTGAACCTGGGTCATTTTTGTCCTATCCAAAATTGGGGTGGGGGTCGAAGAGTCGACTAACCAATATTTCGAACGGCCGAAATCCCGAATTTTACGATTATGAGCGCTAGAACAACGAAGCGCCGAAATCCCGAACGCCAGAAAAACGAAAGCGGAGATCGCCGCCCCATGCGTAAGACAGAGAGAGATGCGCCTCCTCTCTCTCTTACGCATGGAGCGGCTCTTTCGACTTTCTCTTTTCTGGCGGGTCGGGATTTTGGCCCTTCGTTGTTCTAACGCTTGTAATCGTGAAATTCGGGATTTCGGCCGTTCGAAATATTGGTTAGTCGACTCTTCGACCCTCACCCCAAAATTGTTTACGCCGATTACTTTCGAACGAGCGAGCATTAGGGAACTCTACTCCCACCTAAGAAAACTTACATAGAAGGGGGACTTGACACCAGAGTTGGGCAAATTTGTAATTAGCTAATTACAAATTACAAAATGCGAATGTAATAAGTATCGAAATTTTCACTAAATACAAAAAACAAATGTATTTAGTATCGCAATTTTAACTAAATACAAAATACAAATGTAATTAGTATGTAAAATTTTCACTAAATACAAATTATAAATGTAATTAGTATCGAAATTTTCACTAAATACAATTTATAAATGTAATTAGTATCGAAATTTTCACTAAATACAAAATACAAATGTAATTAGTATCGAAATTTCCACTAATTTATACTGGCACAGTACAAATGAAACTCAAATAAACTGCAACCTGCAGTGAATGAAACCTCAATAAACCCAATTTCGATACATTACATTTGTATTTTGTATTTAGTGAAAATTTCGATACTAATTACATTTGTATTTTGTATTTAGTGAAAATTTCGATACTAATTACATTTGTATTTTGTATTTAGTGAAAATTTCGATACTAAATACGTTTGTATTTTGTATTTAGTGAAAATTTTGATACTAATTACATTCGTATTTTGTATTTCGTGAAAATTTCGATACTAAATACATTTGTATTTTGTATTTAGTGAAAATTTTGATTCTAATTACATTTGTATTTTGTATTTGGTGAAAATTTCGATACTAATTACCTCTGTAATTAGTAATTTGAGGGTAATTAATTACTTCAAGTAATTAGTAGTGCCCAACCTTGCTTGACACCCAAAATGCAAGGCCACAGCTGCCATTGAACCGTCACAGCGAGCGGACAAAATTCGGGTTGGAGATTAATGACCCACGTTTACAGACGGCGTTTGTCAAAAATCGCAGGTAAGCGAAAATGTTTTATTTTATTTTAACGTGTTTTTTTGCGTAATGAAGCTACAGAAGTGGAAAATTTTTTTTTCTAAATTACGTATATTTTTTGTAGTATCAGTACAAAATGAAACTCGTCAGCTGAGCGGGTAGTACTCGTCCGGGAATAATAGTTTCATTTAAGAACGTACAATTTTGTTTATAACAGTAGAATTAACAATTATAAATTAAAAATAGTACAGTTTTTAAGAAAAAAAATGTTTTTGGATCATTAAATGGGTTTATATCAATACATGATTTATTGCCCATTTTATTCACCGGACTTAAGCATTTAACATTACACGAATAAAATCTAATATTTTTTTCCTTAAAGATGCATAATTTACCTTCAATTTGACGTAAAGTACATTGAGATATCTCAATTTTTCGAAAAGTTATGATTTTTCAAGTAAACTGCTGATTTTTTACGGATGTGCTCCATTTTTTCAATAAAAAATATATGTAAAAATAAACTTTTCACAAATTTTATGGTTGGTACATTAAGTTGAAGGTTTCGAGCAGTAGCACAATTTTTTTTACATTTTTCCGAGTTCATTAACCCAAAAAAAAAACGGCCGGACGCGAACGACCCAGGTTTACGGACGACCGGTGCCAGAAAAACGTTTACAGACGAAGGGTTAAAAGATCAACATCGACTTCGTATAAAGATTTTTGTACAAGTTAATCGTGGGGAAAAAATATATACAAAGTACCTACAATTTGTACGATATTTATTGACTAATAAATGAGATCTAACATCTCTACCGATTGCGACTTCACTGTCAAACAATTCTACCGATAAGTCTCTACCATTTTATAACTACCCAAAATAATTTCTCTGACGAATATAAAAAATATGTCTCCTAGAAAACAAACCTCTTGGAACAACTCTACCAGAAATTATTTCTCTCTAGAATTTTGCAGAAACCTTCTCCCATTCTGAGAAATGTTCTCTGACGAAAATATCATGTGGAATGAGGGTAGAGTTATTACCAGATTTTTTTCTGGAAGAGATGTCTATTTTCGAATTTTCCGCAAAGATTTCATTCGGTAGAGTATTAAATGGCTGACTTGCACCGACAAGACTGTATGTTGGTCCAGTTTTCGGCGGGAGAGTTTTCAACGGTAGAGATGAAAATCTGCCGAGGGAAATCATAAATGTGTCTTGACAAAAATAGAAAATTAATTATGATGCCGAATTTTGCATCGTTTTGATGCAACGGTAATAGTTTATTTTTTAATAAAATTCATTCCAGAGAAAGTTTCGAAGTGAAAAATCGTTAAAATGTATTTTGAGGTCTTTATTAAGAATTTGGGAGTTTTTTAATGCACAAACAAGACGCAAAGCTCACTAAAAATAAATTTAAAAAAAATGATTTTCATTGGATTGCAACGTTATAAACTTCAACATCATGATTTATTGCCTTATACGAGTGGTTTTTTTTGTAAAGTAATTTCTGTATATTTTTATCTTCCAAGTAGTAACTCACCGATCACAATCTAAATTAGCTTGCTTTAGTTTTTCCGTAGAAACTTCTACAAACATCTTTTTTATCTGGGAACTCGAATGTCTGTACTTGCTCGAAGACTATATCTCAAAATAGCAAAAATATAACAACTAAATTACATTTTTCTTCTGGCATTCTCGTTTGAGTTTTCCTCAACGAAATTCACAAAAATAAATCGACATGCATAGCATCTTATGCGAGTGATAAACCATCGTGTATCAACGAATAACTAAGTATCAATGTTATCGCGCAATAAGCGTCACCAATCGCGGGATTTCCCGCCGCTCATCAGCATATTAATTACTAAAGTTTCTCATCTCACTCGTGTAGCTCTATATCCATATAGTAAATTATGTGCGCGTGCTACAGACACGAAGATGAACTCATCAGAGATATTGCACGACTTGATCTGTTGCGTAATACCGATGACTCAGCTTTTTGTCACTCATTAAAATTTATCATCAAATCATTAATAGTACATTATGACCCGAGGACAAAAAAACTTTTTCTGACGAGTTTGAGTTTGCAGCATGAGCCGAAGGCGAATGCTGCAATCACACTCGTCAGAAAAAGTTTTTTTGTACGAGGGTCATACAATATTTTATCGCCCGACGGCGTAAAGTGCCTTTTAACTCCACGAAGTGGGCGTAAAAAGGCACTTTTACGTCCGGAGGGCAATAAAATATATTTTGAGGTCTCTATTAAGGATGCCCCTACAGTTTCAGCCAAAAATGTTATTTGATTAAATTTTCCGTACTTTGTGATACAATCAAAATATGAAAAAATTCAGCAACATTTGGCATGCCATAAACAATAATTATCAATAATAATATTGCCCGAAAGTTATTATTAAATTGTTTAAGCAAATAATTCTTCAACAATTTTTCGGTAGGTTCTTTTTTTTCTTAAACAAATCAAATGCGTTAATTTTTGTAAACGCAAATGAATTTTTTCAAAATTTTTGACTATTTTGAAATATTATAAAACACATTCTCAAATACAAACAAAAAATTGGCAATTTTTTATGTTCTTGCACACAGGTTTATTTATTTATTTATTTCTTTATCGTCAGCTTTGAAAAGTTTCAAAAACACTTGGTCAAAAAATACATAAATACAGCCATTCTAAAAATTTCAAAACGGGAATTTCAAAATAAAGGGAACATTATGAAAAAATTCATATACATTTAGACCATTTTTAAACATTTCAATCCTTGAATAACGCTACACATAATATGAAGTTTACAATTTTGTAAAGCTTGATCTTTTTTTAAAGAAGAGGTATAAGAAAAAAGACCAATTTTTATGGAAATCCATTTTGGATTCGACCATCTTGTGTTTTGTCGCAAAGTATTGAATATCCATACTAAAAAATAAGGATATCAAACATAGACGAACTTGGAAAGGTTATAAGCGTCGAGGGGACAGTTCGTTTGTGCGAGAGGAAGCCACCTGGCGGATTTTTGGGGTACTGACAAATCTGCAGATATGATCATATAATTGGCTGCAGTGCCTCTAAAATTCGTTTTCCATCCGTTACCCTCTTGAATATTTTTTTATTAGTTAGACTGACTGATTAAGTCAACTGTGTTGACTATAGTCGCGTCAACTAACTATGGATAGTAGATGGAACTAATACTAGGTAGTTATTGCAACGAAGCAGATGGTTACGGTAACCAAAATATACCAAACTAATAATCAGTTGGTTGTCCCAACCAACTATTTTTTCCATGAAGGAGTATTTCCAGCTCGTAATAGGTTTGCTTATAAAAACCGTTTCCAAAAATTGAAGTGTCAGTCATGGTGTTTGCAGCACAATGATCGGAGGGTGATCAGAAGATGATCAGTGTGTGTGTGTGTGTGTGTGTGTGTGTGTGTGTGTGTGGGTGCGTGTGCGTGTGCGTGTGCGTGCGTGCGTGAGTGCGTGTGAGCGTGCGTGCGTGAGTGAGTGCGTGCGCGCGTGAGTGAGTGAGTGCGTGCGTGCGTGCGTGCGTGCGTGAGTGCGTGCGTGTGTGTGCGCGTGCGTGCGTGCGTGCGTGTGTGTGTGTGTGTGTGTGCGTGTGTGTGTGTGTGTCGCTTATGTCTGAGGTACTGAGAATATATGTTGGTCCTGTTGCAGATTGTGGAGGCCTCGAGGCCGACAAATTAGAGCCGACGACGTGGACCGACGTGGCACGAGGAGGTGACGGGGGTTGTTCTTGTACATGCTTCTGGGGGTTGTTACAGGCCCAGCAGCTTTGACATACTACTGACGCAATTTAAAGCGCGGACTATGCCACATTCAGCCCTTTTTGCGCGCACAATCGGGAGAAATAACTCGGCAATGTTTGTGGATGAAGTGTAGCGAGAGTGTTTTTGTGTTGGTTAGACGCGCATGAGTCGTGGAACGCGGTAGAGACAACTCTGCAACTGGGAAAAGGGGTGAAGCGACATTATCCGCTCACGTCGTCGCAACGTAAATAGAGAAAATGAGAAAACGTCTGTCGGAGTGAGTATACGCCTCGGTTCTCTCAAACGACGTGCTGTCAAGGTGTCGCAAAGCCATACGTCACCTTTGCCGCACCAGTGGCACACCAACACTTTCTTGACGAATATATATATATGTATATATAGATTCATCCCTTGAAAACCCACCCCAACGCGTACATAACAGCCAAACGACAAATCTCTCGACGTCGCTACGACGTTGAGCTTTCTCACACGCCGATGACGGTACTCACGACTTTCGTGATGGTCCAGAGGACATTTCCGAGATTTCAACCCCCCAATGCAGTGATTCCAGAACCGCGACGAGGGTTGAAAATATCATATAATGGCTGGAGATTAAAATGCATTATTGCCGTTGATTTTTATGATCCGGAAATTATTGGAAAATCTCAATGGATATTGCGTAGGGATGTTTTTGGTCCCGAATTGAACATTTCGTGGCGTTTTTACATCTCTACCGGTTGTTACTCTACTGATGAATTCTACTAGAATTTAATCCTATCGCTGAAGCTTTGTCTTTTGAAAGTCTGCCCAAATGATGTTGCAGTTTGCCTCGCTGCAATGCAACGAAAATAGTTCTTTTCAATTCTTTTAATTTTCAATGAGATTCACATATTGCTCGTGCATTTAGAACTTCCAAGTCCTTGATACAGACTCATTAAAAAAATATGAATGACAAATCTATACCAATTATTTAAAAGAAAAATCTTGTGGAAAATGAGTCTCGGTAGAGTTGATTATTATTTTTGAGTGACCTAGTATTTCTTACAGTTTTCTTACCCATTGGAGATTCAGAATTCTCTGATGTTTCGTTAAAATTGAAGAAAATTTCGTCGATTATTGGCAAACACTTTATCCCGAAAACGAAAAATTACATAATTGCAGATGGCAATGAATTTTTTTGTTCAAAAATAAACATTTACAAGTTTTCCATCATTATGGGATTTCTTTGTTACCATGATCTATTCTCTAGTATTCTTAACTTTGATAAGATTTGCTAGAATCTCTTGGATTTCCTAGGATCCTACTTCCTAGGAACTCTGGATAAGGGTCGTAAATACTATAGGGTGATTCGTTTCGGGGCAACTTTTTTTTTTGACCCATCGTGCCGGAAAACTTTTAGTTGGTACCCAAAAACGAAGTTTCGTGAAAGAGGGGTGTTGTCAAAAAATATTTAGAGGTCGCGAATCAAAATTGAAGGTTTCCCATTTGATTAACATTGAAAAAAAACTTCTCATTATTAGTGTTACCATTCCGCGAATCTTGATATCGCGATATTTTTCAAGTGGGTTCTTATAGGAAATATGACATTCTAGAATAAAGTTCATTGAGCCATGTCCGTAAATTCAACCGTTTCAGCGGTATCATTATTTCAAGTGAATATTGTATGAAAATATCTATTCAAACGGTTGTAACGCCTAAGCTATTAGATATATCGAATAAATTCAAATGAGAACTTTGTAGAGAAAGTAATTTGCTACAAAAAAGTCTCATGAGCCGAACCCGTAAATTCAACTCTTTCTCAGGTATAGGTGTATGAAGTAAAATTGATTTTTTTTTATTCAATCAAACGAACTCCATTTACTATGAGATAGCGTGTACAAAATCATCAGAAAAACCATTCAAAAAATGTCACAAAGAATTCTCTATGCAAATAAATCAATAAAACAAAAACAAAATAGTACATTACGATACGAGTGCGTTGAAACTTTTTCTGACGAGTGTGAGTTTGCAGCATGAGCCGAAGGCGAATGCTGCAATCACACGAGTCATAAAAATGTTCCTCGGACGAGTTTCGTACAAAATTTTATTGCACGAGTGCGGAGAGCACTTCGTGTGCGTAAAATGGGCACTTTACGCACGGAGTGCAATAAAATCTATTTATTTACTTCATCCACCTATAGCTGAGGAAGAGTTGAATATACGGGCTCGGCCTATAAGACTTTTTTGTAGCAAATTACTTTCTCTACAAAGTTTTCATTTGAATTTTTTCTATATATCCAATAGCTTAAGCGTTACAGCCGTTTAAAGAGATATTTTCATACAATATTCACTTGAAACAATGACACCGCTGAAACGGTTGAATTTACGGACATGGCTCAAGGACCTTTATTGTAAAGTATCATATTTCCTATGAAAACTCACTTGGAAAATATCGCGATATCAAAATTCGCGGAATGGTAACACTAATAATGAGATTTTTTTTTCAATGTTAATCAAATTGGAAACCGTCAATTTTGATTCGCGACCTTTAAATATTTTTTGACAACACCCCCCTTGCACGAAACTCGTTTTTGGGCACCAATTAAAGGTTTTCGGGCACGATGGGTCAAAGAAAAAAAGTTGCCCTGAAACGAATCACCCTGATATACTATTAATTTTTCCTTACAAGAATTCGAATAATTGAAATTTTCTTCCAATGTAATAACAATTACTGTCCATGGAAATTTTCGCTGTTAACATATGCGTAAGAATATACATTGCTATCCTGAATTTTATCGTCACAATTTAAATTTTCCATCAGAACAAAAAGTTCGATACCTCAGCTTGAAAAAAAAATTAATAAATTCTCACGCAATTGAATCTTCAGTGTTGGCTATGTTATTTCAACCGTGAAATAATGTCAAGAAAAAGTTTTTTTTCGGTACCATTAATGCTGTTATCGTGATAATTATTCGGTAAAAACATCAATTAGAATACTGACTATAAAGTTATAAGTTTTTGTAAATGTTCAGCTAAGTCACAATGTAGAAATACTATTTTTGTTCCGCGCCATATTTTATTTCCAATTCCATAATTCTAACTTTACAAAATTTCTGCCCGGCAATATATTAAAAGGCACCTCCCTTAAGTAAATGAAGACTTCCCAAAAAATAGCAAAATAACGTCGCTAAGAAAAATGGACTTATTTACATTAGAAATATTGTTTTTTATTTGTAATGTGACCTTGAAAATCGCCAATTCAACCGAAAAAACTAAAAACAAATTGTTTATTATAAATAGCATTACAAATATCATTATTCAATTGTATTAAACAATTGAATAATTTAAAAACAAATTGTTTATTAAAATAGCAAATAGCACAAAAACAAGTTGTTTATTAAAATAGCATTATAAATAGCATTACGAATATCATTGTTCAATTGTTTAATACAATTGTATTAAACAATTGAATTAGCATTATAAATTGCTATTTATAATGCTATTTGAATAAACAATTTGTTTTTAGTTTTTTCGGTTAAATCGGCGATTTTCAAGGTCACATTACAAATGAAAAACAATATTTCGACGGCAGTATGGAAGAACGTGCTATCTCAAATAATGCTAGAAGAACGTGCTATCTCAAATTGTGCTAGAAGAACATGCTATCTCAAATTGTGCTAAAAGAACGTGCTATCTCAATTTTTGCCTGAAGAACGTGCTATCTCAAATTATGAGAGAAGAAGGTGCTATCTCAATTTGCTAGAAGAACGCGCTATATCAAATTATGAGAGAAGAAGGTGGCATCTCCAATTGTGATCAATTGGAGATACCACCTTCTTCTTTCATAATTTCAGATAGCACGTTCTTCTAGCACAATTTGAGATAGCACGTTCTTCTAGCACAATTTGAGATAGCATGTTTTTCTAGCCCAATTTGAAATAGCACGTTCTTCCATACTGCCGTCGATTTGTAATGTAATCAAGTTCATTTTTCTTAGCAACGTAAAAACTTGCACAGTATATGGGCTGTTATTTTTTTTCTGCTTCCCTAATGTTGAGATAATGATTAATCGGTGAGACGGCTGGGCGGTGCGATCGTAGGGACGATCTATCATGTATAGATGTGTAATATTTGTGAGCGATCAACAACGTTTCATCGTGGGGAGTTTGCTGATGCCCATAAGATGAGAGAGAGTAAGACGGAGGAGGAAAAGGGAGGGAGCAACCCCCGAGTGAATGAGGTTCGCCCAAGTACTTTGCGGGCCAAGTAGGACATCAATCAAGTCACGAGGGACGTAGAGCTATGTGGGTAATGAGCGCTCGAGCACCGGCACGATTCTCACATGTCACGACGACGACGACGACGAGGACGAAGAGGACGAGATCCTCCTGATTGGTGTTAGTATTACTACTGGCTGCTCTTGCTTTTACATGCCAACCCCATAATTTCCAAGCCATCCTCAACCTTCCAACGTGAACCTTAGAGTTTGTCCCGCTCAAAAACCCGAAAGAAGTCAACAGGAGGTAAATAATCCAATGCAGTTTACGACATTCGTGTGACTCGTAATTTCGTCGAATTTAAGTTTTTACAACGAGGAAACGTGCAATTGACCAGGGTTGGGCAAATTTGTAATTGAAATTATTCGATGATAAAATACTTTGAACATTGTAATGAAATTTGAGTCTTGATGGTAATTATTTTCAGTATTGTATTTAGTACAGAATTCCATTACAATGCGGGATGTAATTAGCATAAAAATTGAAATGATGCCCAAAAAAATCGTTGTTCAATACAATTTAATTACATCCATGTAATTCAATTACATCCGTGTAATTTAATTACATCCATGTAATTCAATTATACCGTAGTAATTAATTGACGATATTGTATTCAAATTACGATGTTGTAATTGAATTACGTGAATTGGAATATTTTTGGGCTTCAATTATTTAATAAATGTTTGAGGTTAAGAATATGTCAATACTAGTATTGTATACACTATGTTTATATAATATGAGGGCGATTTTTTTTCGACTTTTTTTATTCCTTTTACTCCCCACCCGAAATTTTGTTGCATATGTCTGAAAGAAAATTCCCTGAAAGTTACAGCCCTTAATATTAATATTAAATACTTTCCCTTCGCTCCAAAAGTTTTTCCACCTAAAATACACGTAAATCAAAAACTTTTTTCTTCAAAATTTTACCACTCCGCGGTTTTTTATGCTACCGAATTGATTTTGGTTGCAATTTGCGCAGAATTAAACGATCTTCGAAAGGGTCTTGAACAGCGTAAGTGTAACTTACACTGGTGAGATGGTACGAGGTCATTAAAGTTGATTTTTACCCAGAAATCTTATTTTTCACTGTTATCTCCGAAATGATTAACTTTACCGAATAAATGTAAAGGAAAATTTTTCTCGAAATTTAATTTTCTACAAAAAAAGTCCTTTAGACCTAATTGCTAAAATGAATGCCAAGTTTTTCGAGCATCGATAATAGGTAATTAAATTACTTTGAGAATCTATTATAGGTAATTGAATTACTTTGGGCATAAATTACAAGTAATTGCATTATTTCTAACATCAATTACAAGTAATTGTATGATATTTTTCTGAATTACATGTAATTAAAAGCATTCGGTGATCGATGACCGAAGTAATTAGTAATTGAATCCAATTCAATTACATGGCTCAAAATAATATGTAATTAAATATGTAATTTAATTACAAATGTATTTGATGTTGCCCAATTCTATTCAGCAGTGATAGAGGTAGCAAAGTTGCACTCTGTGAGTGTACTGATCCATTCTCACCAAGAAACACCTCGAGACGAGAGAAGGAAGGGCGTGAAGCGAGAGTTGGTTTCTCTTGGTTTTCAGCGAAGGGTTGAAACAGGAGATCTGCCCACGCGCGGCTGTCGTTGACTGATGACACAAACGTGAGGTAAATGATATTTCTCTCGCGGTTCACTCTCGTGTTGTACACGATGTTGCGACGTGACTCGTTGAAAAGTGCACAACACAAAACGAAAGTTATCGCTCTCCCTGGAGTCTCCCCGAAACGTGTATCGGGCTGCGCGTTGACAAAATATAGCGGAACTCTGTTATCTTTTGACAAAGCGTAGTCATGTATCAAATTATTACGCAGAAGAACCATGCATTTACATCTCTACCGGTTGTAAGTCAAATTTCGAATTTTTCCCTGAAAAGTTCCTATTTTTTCCGAGCCCACAACTTGAACGATTATCGACATATCGTGCCAATTTTTTTTTAATGAGTTAGTACTATTTTTTACCGTTGGTAGAGTTGGTGTAGTGGAGTTGTAAAATAGGAGAGTTTTTACCGGTAGAGATGATAGAGATTCGCTGGAGTAAGAAAATTTGATCGGCGAAATTGGTAAAATAAATAATTTTATTTACGCTAAAAGGAACAAAGTACAAGATCTCATTTTGATTGTCTCAATCAATTATCAATTTTTCTCAATCGATTTCTCAATCGTTGATCCATTTTGGCGCGCCACTCAATCCCAGTGGAATTCACCACGGATTCCACCGTTGCCCACAGGATGGCGACCTTCTGTCATGCTTCCACTTCCGTACACGCTTACACGGCCATTTTCTCCACGATAAACTTCGTGCTCTCCGTCAATCGCCACTGATGGTCGACCGTTGATGGGCTGATCGACCGTCAACGAAACTTGCGGTGAACGACGCTGAGTGAAAAAATAAAAAGTCAAACGATGATTTTCCTTTTTCTTCTTGCGTCATTTCCATGTGGGGTGACTTGATATACTTCTTTTTTCGAAAGTTATAAAATTCTTGATGACAAAAGCTTATTTTCTTGTCATTCAATGTATCATGTTGAAATTTGCATCGTTGCAATGCACCAAAAATAAGTTTTTCAAAATTCATATTTAATTATATTTTTAGGCTTTGCTCGTGTAAAACATTCCAACTTCTTAATGAAGACCTCAAAATACATTTCAGCGAATTTTCACTTTGAAAACTTCTTAGGAAGAATGAATTTTATTTAAAAAATAAAATAAATCCGTTGCATTTGAATGATGCAAACTTCAGTATCATTTTAATGTCAACATGAAATTTTGAGTTGGGCCAAGATATCAGAGCAAACTTACGAAACGCAAACCGCCTTGTGGTCGAGGATTGAACGGAGGGGTTCCCGGGAAAGTCGGGTATCCAGGAAAGCTCGGATTCTGTCTTGGCCGTGACGGACGATCGTGGAAGGGCAGAGCGCAAACTGCCATGGCCATCGCTGCCAAAAGTACAAATATTCCGGAGATCTTCATGGTTTTTTATTGATCTGTAAGAAAAATCGATAATCACAGATCAATGATGATGAAATAGTGCGAAAATTCGGAATTTTCGTTTCCAAAAAAATCTTAAAGAATTTTTTTTAGAAATTGACATCTAATTTTTATCATAAATTCGTCGAGTCGTAGGGGCTGTTAGTATTGAATTATGAAAGAATCTATCAAAAGGTTGAAAAAGATTTTTTACTATATTCCCAAACTTCTTTTATGCACTCTCCCAGACATTGAACCCGGATTTTTTCAACGGCTGTGCTGTATAACCAAGATTATTGTTCTAAAATTGCGATCCTTGATGAGCTCGGAAAATCGATCTCCAAAAAGTTGTGCATAAAACATGAAACAAATATGTTATTTGAAGGTGAAAACGTTTAGCTAAACGGAAAATCCACAAATTCATTTTTCGTCGATGAACAATTGAAAGATCCTGCTAATTCTTTATAATTATTTCATACAAATTTAGGAGTGTGCGAATATTCGAATTATTCGAGACGAATCGAATCGAATTATTCGAACTATTCGATTCGAAACTCGATTTGAATATTCGCACACCCCTAACAACTTCTTAACAAATATTTATTATAGGCCACAGGAATTTTTGTATACTAGTAAAAAATAAGAGACTATGTAATTGCAATGGCTGCTTATGATGAAAACCTAAATCAATATTTGCATTATCGAAATTATTGAATGAATTAATGTCAGTAGCTGAAAGTAAAGCCAGATTTCAGAACAGGGAAGGAAAACAGTCATCGAACATAACAATAAAAAATCATTCCTTATTTACCATTCAATAATTGCTTAAACAGCGAAAGAGAAACTAAAGATAACAATTGACTTTTTTTTTCATTGTCGTTAGAAAAATTTCAAAAATTGGGAGAAATGTATTGCATAAAAAAAATATAAAAAAAATTAATATATAGATAAATAAAAAGAGTATAACTTTTAAAAAACTCAATTACACTTGACTAATAATCAGCGTATTGAATTTATTTATTAATTTTTCGAACGATGTATCTTTATAATATCTAAAACAATATTTTAAATTTTACATTTCATTAAAAAGTTGTCAATTAAACTCTCTTTCAAAAGTTGTGTTTTATTAAAATTTTCATTACTTCAGTAGTGAACTATGAAAAAAACATTATGATTAAGTTAAATATATGATAGAACAACATAACTTCTTCATCGAAATCGATCAGATTAAGAGCAAAAAATAATTATTCGAATAATTCGAATGGTTCGAATTAAATATCACTATTTGATTCGATTCTATTCGAATGCTATTCGCACACACCTAATAAAAACTTTCTCATCGTTTAAATGAATTGACCGAGTATTGGCGCAGATCGTTCAATTTTTTGAAATTGAATTTATTCAATTTTTCGTCCATTTTAGAATTTTTAGTAAATTGAAAAATTTACTTACTTGTGAATATACGCTTCTTGGGTTGCTCTCTTTGAGATGGAAATTCTGAACTGAATGTCGTGAAAGATTCACCGAGCATCTTATATAGGACTTTGAAACACTAGGGAGAGACGAGAAATCGTGTTGGGGAATCGTTTAGAATTTCCGGGGAGTTCCGCAGCAGCGAGTATCGACGACGAACAGATATTTCTTTACTGTTCTCACGGGGAAGAACCGCGATGCTTCGAGCAGCCAATGTCATCTGCGTTATCGCCACGTGCGCGTCATCAGAGACGGGAGCATTGCTTTCGGTATACAAAGATGATATATGCAAATGATATATGATTATTGGACAGATTAAATATATGCAAAATATATTAAATTAATTTAACTACACTGAGAATTTTTTTTTGTTGAAAATGCAAAAATTTGTTTGACTCAACCAAATATTTGTTTCCGGACGTTCAACGAGATCATTTTGGTAATTCAATAAAGATACAGTGGAAGTTTTAGTTAAATCGGTTAAATCGTTGCTTAAATCGGCAAAGTTTCAGTTCAATCGAATAAATATCTTTGTACCAAATAAATTGTGTGATTGAAAATACGAATTGTTTTTTTGTTACAGCTAAATTTATCAAGTTAAAATTACTAGAAATCAACGAAATATTTCTGTACAGCAACTCAGTAACGTGTAAATTGGACTAAACTGTACCTGGAAATTGACCAAATAATTTCGTTCACCTCATATCCTATGGTTAACCAAATCCATTTGTTGAATTAATTGTAGTTTCATTATTTCAAACAAATTAATATTGAATCAACTAATTTTTTTTCAACCAAATGGATTTAGTTGTTTTAACTGAACTTTTTTCTCAGTGTAATTAAATTAATGGTTAATTAAAAACATAGGCGAAATGTTTTACAAAATTTCGGGTGGGAAGTGAAAGGAATAAAAAAAGTCGAAAAAATCGCTCTAATATATAAAAACATAGTGTATACAATACTGGTATTAGAATATTTTTAAGCAAAAACATTTATTAAATAATTGAAACCCAAAAATATTCCAATGTACGTGATTCAATTACATCATCGTAATTTAAATACAATAAGGTCAATTAATTACTACGGTATAATTGAATTACATTTGTGTAATTACATGGATGTAATTTAATTACATCCATATAATTTAATTACAAAAATATTCCATTTCACGTAATTCAATTACATCATCGTAATTTAAATACATAATCGTCAATTAATTACTACGGTATAATTGAATTACGTTTGTGTAATTATATGGATGTAATTTAATTACATGATGAAATTAAAAAATGATGATGATGATGATGATGTAATTGAGTTACGATGATGATGTAATTGATGTAATTATCATGTAATTATCATATAATTACGATGATGTGATTGAATTACGCGATTTGGGAAATTTTTGGGTTTCAATTATTTAATAAATGTTTGTCTGAATAAATGTAAACCGAATAAATGTAAAGGAAAATTTTTCTCGAAATTTAGTTTCCTACAAAAAAGGTCCTAGACCTAATTGCTAAAATTAATGTCAAGTTTTTCGAGCATCGATAATAGGTAATTGAATTACTTTGGGCATTAATTACAATTAATTGCATTACTTCTAGCATCAATTACAACTAATTGTATGATATTCTTCTGAATTACATGTAATTAAAATGCATTCTGTGATCGATGACCGAAGTAATTGGTAATTGAATCTAATTCAATTACTTGGCTCAAAATAATATGTAATTGAATATGTAATTTAATTACAAATGTAATTGATGCTGCCCAATTCTGCACTTGACGAGTCACCTGTAAAGCTGAAAGGTTAAATAAGTTGGTCATTGTTGATTTTTCCGCCGAATTTTATTTTCCAGGCTGATGGTAAATGATTTATTAGGTTAAAGGTTGCATCATTGTAATGCAGCGACAATAATTTCTATGAAGGACTTCAAGCTTTTAAGGTAGCGTTCTGGTCTAGAGACATACATTTTGAGCGTTTTGTTGAGCTCGATAAAAAATAAAAAAAAATATTTTTACCAAAATGTACCATTTTTACAAAAAATGTTTTTCGATTTTTTTCATAGTTTTTAATTTATTTATAATAGTAAAAAAAAAAATTTAATATAAAAGTGGTAGGGGCGATAAAGTGTTGTACATTGAAGATTATTAAAAAATTTGAAGTAAACCGGTTCAGTAGAACTTGAGATATCATGTCAGCCGAGTTGAGAAAAGTAGTTTTGAGGAGAAAAATATTTATAGTGCGATTTGCTCTGATGTGAAGACGCGCATAGTTGCTGCGTCACTAAAATTGCTATAACTCAGTGTATTATTGGAATTTCAAAATTTCCGTCCGAGTATATATTCTTAAAGGCTTAAGCTTTAAGAGTATGCAAAAAAATTGATTTTTTCTCGAAATTCTAGACCAGAATACTCCCTAAACCTTCCGTGATCTCACGGGGTCATAACGACCCCCCTACTTTTCTTTTTTCTTCTTTATGCATTTATTTGAATATATGTATAGTCATTCGATTTTTTATAAACTAATTTTTAATACATCAACGAGAATTTTTGAAGGATTTTCTGTAATTTTTTGATATTTTTCCGACCGACAGTTGGGTCACAATACTTTTTCAAAAATGGACAAGGTCAAATCGACCCAGATAAATGTCGCCACGATTAATGAAGAGAAGGGCGTGAAAAGTGATAAAAATGAGAGGGGAAACTCATTTTCGTCTCATCGAGTAAATTGTATGATGTTTAATTCCTCATCCAGGCCTGGAAATCCTTGATCAAATTTTCAGATCGTACCATTGAATTTAATCTAGAATAAAACTTTTGAGTGATCTATGCTTAAAAAGATCATCGGACAATTTTCTGTTGAAAATCTGTCCATGACAAATTCAAATGCCTCAATTCGATCGGAATCGCGAAGACACGTTTTACACGTAGGGTAGTATAGACTGGGTACGGTTGTGCCAGTCGCCATATTAGCAAAACTATAAGGCACACGAGGGGGGGGGGGGGTGGGGTGCAACAGAAGAGAGGAGCGGCGTGCCCGACTAAACATGTTTTATAGTGTTGCGTTACCCATCGCGCGACATTAACGACAGCAGAAGCCGACATTACTTTTCACCAGTCAAAAGTAAATATTTATTTTAATAATGGTTGTTACATGTGTGCAGATAGAGTAATGAGTGTTTTTCCTCGTTATTAGTTAAACCTTAGTAGTCAAATACCAATGATTACTTTTTACGTAGCTTATTTTTTATTGTCATGGCGATTGTTTTTTTGCGAAGGAGTGCGTGGGTTACGGTTGTGACATAGTTTCTGGGTATGTTTGTGCCGCAAGTAATTTTTTTTTTTTTACATGCCCAGAAAACGTTTGAGGAAGACGGAAAACGGGCAGTGTGACGTAAAAAAATATATAATCACTTATGAAGAAGTTTTGACTAATTATATGATGTGATATATGATATACGATGATGATATATGATGATGATATATATATATGAAATGATAATATGAAGACTGTTATAATAACTTATTCGTACAGGGCCTTATGTTACATATAACTTGCAATAAAAGTGATTTTAGACCATTTTGGCGTGTTTCTTAACCTGTCACTACCGGCCCCAAAAACTGTCACAACCGCCCCTGGGTTGTGGTCAGTTGTGACACTTTTTTCTAGTTTGCTCCTACGAGTTAACCATTGTACTTAGGGACAAAACTTCAGTATTTATACGTAGACACATGTACACATTACTATAAAGAACAGTTTTCGTCCAGCTAACTGGCCTACTAACAAAATTATGGGCGATCAAATGAAAATTGTCACAACAGTACCCAGTCTCCCCTATATATTAAGCAGTGATAGGGGTGGCAAAGCTGCACTCTGTGAGTTTACTGATCCATTCTCACCGAGAAACAGCTCGAGACGAGGGAAGGAAGGGCGTGACCGAGAGTTGGTTTCTCTTGGTTTTCAGCGAAGGGTTAAAACAGGAGATCTGCCCACGCGCGGCTGTCGTTGACTGATGACACAAACGTGAGGTAAATGATATTTCTCTCGCGGTTCACTCTCGTGTTGTACACGATGTTGCGACGTGACTCGTTGAAAAGTGCACAACACAAAACGAAAGTTATCGCTCTCCCTGGAGTCTCCCCGAAACGTGTATCGGGCTGCGCGTTGACAAAATATAGCGGAACTCTGTTATCTTTTGACAAAGCGTAGTCATGTATCAAATAATTACGCAGAAGAATCATGCATTTACATCTCTACCGGTTGTAAATCAAATTTCGAATTTTTCCCTGAAAAGGTCCTATTTTTTCCGAGCCCACAACTTGAACGATTATCGACATATCGTGCCAATTTTTTTTTAATGAGTTAGTACTATTTTTTACCGTTGGTAGAGGTGGTGTAGTGGAGTTGTAAAATAGGAGAGTTTTTACCGGTAGAGATGATAGAGATTCGCTGGAGTAAGAAAATTTCATCGGCGAAATTGGTAAAATAAATAATTTTATTTACGCTAAAAGGAACAAAGTACAAGATCTCATTTTGATTGCCTCAATCAATTGTCAATTTTTCTCAATCGATTTCTCAATCGTTGATCCATTTTGGCGCGCCACTCAATCCCAGTGGAATTCACCACGGATTCCACCGTTGCCCACAGGATGGCGACCTTCTGTCATGCTTCCACTTCCGTACACGCTTACACGGCCATTTTCTCCACGATAAACTTCGTGCTCTCCGTCAATCGCCACTGATGGTCGACCGTTGATGGGCTGATCGACCGTCAACGAAACTTGCGGTGAACGACGCTGAGTGAAAAAATAAAAAGTCAAACGATGATTTTTCTTTTTCTTCTTTTGTCATTTCTATGTGGGGTGATTTCATTTACTTCTTTTTTTGAAAGTTACTGAATTCTTTACGACAAAAGCTTATATTTTTGTCATTTAATGTAGCATGTTGAAATTTGCATCGTTGCAATGCACCGAAAATAAGTTTTTCAAAATTCATATTTAATTATATTTTTAGGCTTTGCTCGTGTAAAACATTCCAACTTCTTAATGAAGACCTCAAAATACATTTCAGCGAATTTTCACTTTGAAAACTTCTTAGGAAGAATGAATTTTATTTAAAAAATAAAATAAATCCGTTGCATTTAAATGATGCAAACTTCAGTATCATTTTAATGTCAACATGAAATTTTGAGTTGGGCCAAGATATCAGAGCAAACTTACGAAACGCAAACCGCCTTGTGGTCGAGGATTGAACGGAGGGGTTCCCGGGAAAGTCGGGTATCCAGGAAAGCTCGGATTCTGTCTTGGCCGTGACGGACGATCGTGGAAGGGCAGAGCGCAAACTGCCATGACCATCGCTGCCAAAAGTACAAATATTCCGGAGATCTTCATGGTTTTTTATTGATCTGTAAGAAAAATCGATAATCACAGATCAATGATGATGAAATAGTGCGAAATTCGGAATTTTCGTTTCCAAAAAAATCTTAAAGAATTTTTTTTAGAAATTGATATCAAATTTGTATCAGAAATTCATCAAGTCGTAGGGGCTATTAGTATTGAATTATGAAAGAATCGATCAAAAGGTCGAAAAATAATTTTTGCTATCCTTTAAAAATTCTTTAATGCACCCTCCCAGATTTTGAATCCGGATTTTTTCAATGACTGTGCTGTGTAACCAAGAATCTTGTAAAATTGCGATCCTTGACGAGCTCGGAAAATCGATCTCCAAAAAATTGTGCATAAAACATGAAACAAATATGTTATTTGAAGTTGAAAACGTTTAGCTAAACTATATAATAATTATTTCATGCAAATTAGGAGTGTTCGAATATTCGAATCATTCGAGACGAATCGAATCGAATTATTCGAACTATTCGATTCGAAGCTCGATTTGAATATTCGCACACCCCTAATAACTTTTCAACAAATATTTATTACAAGCCACAGGAATTTTTGAATACTGGTAAAAAATAAGAGACTATGTAATTGCAATGGCTGTTTATGATGAAAACCTAAAAAAATATTTGCATTATCGAAATTATTGAATAAATTAATGTCAGTAGCTGAAAATAAAGCCAGCTTTCAGAACAGGGAACATAACAATAAAAAATCATTTCTTATTTACCATTCAATAATTGCTAAAACAGAGAAAGAGAAACGGAAGATAACGATTGACTTTTTTTTCATTGTCGTTAAAAATTTTTAAAATTTGGGAGAAATGTAATGCGGATAAATAAAAAGAGTATAACTTTTGAAAAACTCAATTACACCTGACTAATAATCAGCGTATTGAATTTATTGTTAATTTTTCGAACGATGTATCTTTATAATATCTAAAAAAATATTTTAGATTTTACATTTCATTAAAAAGTTGATAATTAAACTTTCTTTCAAAAGTTGTTTTATTAAAATTTTCATTACTTCAGTAGTGAGCTATGACAAAAACATTATGATTAGGTTAAATATATGATAGAACAACATAACTTATTTATCGAAATCGATCAGTTTAAGAGCAAAAACTAATTATTCGAATAATTCGAATATTCGATTCGATTCTATTCGAATGCTATTCGCATACCCCTAATAAAAACTTTCTCATCGTTTAAATGAATTGACCAAGTATTGGCACTGATCGTTCAATTTTTGGTAATTGTGTTTATTCCATTTTTCGTCCATTTTAAAACTTTTAGTACATTGAAAAATTTACTTACTTGTGAATATACGCTTCTTGGGTTGCTCTCTTTGAGATGGAAACTCTGAACAGAATGTCGTGAAAGATTCACCGAGCATCTTATATAGGACTTTGAAACACTAGGGAGAGACGAGAAATCATGTTGGGGAAACGTTTAGAATTCCCGGGGAGTTCCGCAGCAGCGAGTATCGACAACGAACAGATATTTCTTTACCGTTCTCACGGGGAAGAACCGCGATGCCTCGAGCAGCCAATATCATCTGCGTTATCGCGACGTGCGCGTCATCGGAGACGGCAGCATTGTTTTCGGTATACAAAGATGATGTATGCAAATGATATGTATCATTATTGGACAGATTAAATATATGCAAAATATATTAAATTAATTAAACTAATGAAATTGATGGTTAATTAAAAACATAAGCAAAATATATAACACGCCTAAATCGTTCTCGTGCATGGCAACCATTTTTTTACAAATATTTTTCCTCATAGTAAAATATGTATATGAGGGAAAACGCACCGTTTTTTCATGGCGTGAACCTGACCATTTTTTATCTGGCCAAAACTTTGCTTATTTCATTGTCTGATCCCAAAAACAACTCTCAAATTTTATTAGATTTTTTGGAGCCACCATAGCGGAATACTAGACCATGGAATATTTTCGATTTTCGAAAATATTTAATTTTCAATCCACGATATCTCTGTAGCGGTTAATCGTACCAAAAAATATATGTGGAGCTTTTTTTTCGTTTTGAGTCCATCTTTAAATACAAAAATTGTCCAATTTTTTTAAAGCCAATTTAAGGAGTCAAAAAAATGTTCAAAAATTAAAATCACGATACCCAAACCCCCCCCCCCCCTTCGAATTTGGAACGAAAATTCTCAAAAATACTAGAATTCATGACCAAAATGTCACCCAAAAATTAGGATGGTATTTTCCGCGGTTCGCGAGATATTAATTTTTTAGTATTTTATTTATTTGTTTTTCATCAATTTTTGTCTATCTGTGAATTAATTTGAGCTTCGAATAGTGTAAAAAAAATAGTAAAAAAGAATAATCTAAATCAATAACCCATACACATGTTTTGGTAGCGTATATTTTACTCGTTAATTCAATTTAATACTTGTTTAAATCACTCATTTAATTTTTTTTTCAATTTCAATTTCTTATATGTTAAAAGTATTTTATACTCGTGTACACGTTTTTGATCCTCGTTTTTTTCTCGGATATTTAATTTTTTTAAATTATGCTATGTATCTCGCTTTCGACAGAATTTTAGCAAAAATGTTGCCGTCGTGTAGCGGAATTATGCAGTGATGCTTTTGAGTATTTTTTATTGATCAGGCAATTTTGAATCTGAATCGAAATAGGCGGAACGATAAAAAGACTTGCATCGAGAGCCAGCTTGAAAAAAAATTAAACGAGTGATTTAAACAAGTATTAAATTGAATATACGAGTAAAATATATGCTACCAAAACATGTTGATTTACATTATTCTTTTGTACTATTTTTTTTACACTATTCGAAGCTCAAATTAATTCACAGATAGACAAAAATTGATGAAAAACAAATAATTGAATTACTAAAAAATTAATATCTCGCGAACCGCTGAAAATACCATCCTAATTTTTGGGTGACATGTTGGTAATGAATTCTAGTATTTTTGAGAATTTTTGTTCCAAATTCGAAGGGGGGGGTTTTTGGGTATCGTGATTTTAATTTTTGAACATTATTTTAATTCCTTAAATTGACTTTAAAAAAATTGGACAATTTTTTTATATAAAGATATACTCAAAACAAAAAAAAAGTCCCTCATATACTTTTTGATACGATTAACCGCTACAGACATATCGTCGATTGAAAATTAAATATTTTCGAAAATCGAAAATATTCCATGGTCTAGTATTCCGCTATGGTGGCTCCAAAAAATCTAATAAAATTTGAGAGTTGTTTTTGGGATCAGACAATGAAATAAGCAAAGTTTTGGCCGGATAAAAAATGGTCATGTTCAAGGCATGAAAAAACGGTGCGTTTTCCCCCATATATTTCATGGAAATATATATAAAATATATATTTTTATGCAGGTTTATTTTGCAAGTTTCTCAATGTTCTTAAACTTCTAAAAACTTCTTAATGTTTGAGAATTTTTTTAACAGACATAACTAGTTATTGAAGGATCGAGTTATCGTAATTTTATTGAGTATATATTGAAATTATTTAATAGCAATTTTGATTGGAAAATCTTAAAAATTAACAGAGATTTATAAATTTTATCATAACGACAAAAAACAATTTGCCTCCATTCTCCCATCGATATATTGGTGAAGGGTTATCTGAAAAAAAAAATTATCAACATCTATACGAATGAAGCAATCGTTGTTCGCATTTTAAAAAAAATGATTTACAAAATTGTGAGGAATTAAAACATTATTCATTTTTACGACCTTCTTTTTATATCGAAACAGGTTTTAAGAATTAGTCGCTGCAATTACAAATATATAAAAAAAGAAAAATTTAGAGTCGGCTCATAAGTTTTTGAGTATTTGCTGGGACAATGTCGAAAAAAGTCATTTTGAGAAAAACGCATTCGAAGTTTTATGTCAATTTGCTCTGACTACAGTGACTATCAGTCAATTTTCGGAAAGTCAACTTGAATTTTTACCCAAATATTTTTGAAAATATATACTTCAAAGACAAGGCCAGAAAAAATGCAAATTTTCAAGATTTTTTTTCTCAGCTCCTGTATCAGATATGACTGTAAAATTGTTATTATAACATTGTTTCATCCTTCGAAAGTACAAAACAAAAATTTATTTTTCATTTCGATTATTCGAATAATTTATAGAAGGCGCCGAAGTTAAAAATGTCTTACTCTTGTCCCATGGCCGATCGTTAATGTCAGGATTGGCAAGTCTGAAACAAAAAAATAAAAAAAGCATTTTAAAGAGGAAGGTTTCTTACACATCAAAATCAATTTAAAAAAATGGCGGATGTTTGAAATGAAAATAATTTATTTTTTCAAAATTTATTTCAAACATCCACCATTTTTTAAATCAATTTTTCATGAACGGTGGTTAATTGTTGTGTAAGAAATCTTCCTCTTTTGAATGCTTCCTAATTTTTTTGTTTCAGATTTGCCAATCCTGAGATTACCTGTCAGCCATGGGCTAAGACATTTTCGACTTTGCTGCCTTCTATAAATTATTCAAAGAATCGAAATAAAAAATAAGTTCCTGTTTTGTATTTTCGAAGTATGAAGCAATGACTCATATCTGATAAAGGCGCTGAGAATTTTTTTTTTCAAATTTGTTTTTTTTTGCCTTCTAAAGTAGAGTAGAACTTTAAAATAGACTAGTACTTTAAATGGGCTTATGTGTATGCGTTTTGCATAGCGAACATTAAGGGGACTTTCAACAACACCCCAAGGCACACACGACCCCCGTAATCTCGGATTATTATGGTTATGAAGGCTCTGGTCTGAGGAGAATGAGCTCGGAGGAATAGGCCCGGAAGATGTGATGGGAGGTTGAGACTAGGAGTAGAGGCAGCCGCCTCCGTCGTCGCGTGCCCTTGCAGCAACGTTGCTATCCTTGCTTCGACGTGAGGTCGCGCAACCTTAATATGCCGCAAAAGGGCGGAAGAGAGAGAGAGGGGGGGGGCGAAGCTTTGGGTCGCGCTTTATCGTCAGATCGTAAATGGTGCGAGGATATAACTGCCTGGGGGTTGGCTGGAAGTAGGGGCAAGAAGGGCTCGTTGGGAGGGTTGTTACAAGCGCCAGTGATTAACGCCAAGACCTTCGCCGCCGCGACTCGTTAAAACCCAAAGGGATGTGTATTACGATATAAACCACGCGTTGAGCTTTCGCGAAGGATTACAGCCTTGTGCGAAAATTTTCCCTCCATTTTGCAATTATTATCTCCTGCTGCATTGAGAGAGTCTCCCCGGGGCCCTTAAAGTACTAGGAAATATACAAATGGATTTTCATATGAACACGAGACATCACCAGGAAAATGATATATCTGTGAGGTATACACTGCATGCAGGATTTCGAGCGATTAGATAACTCGACTAGGTTCGCCATGTAGAGCGCATCAAGACAAAAAATTTCCTTTTTTTAAAAATTTTGTACGATTAAAATTGGCTGAGTTAGCAATGTTTTTAAAGTTGACCAATGACGGCTAGAATTTAGGAGAAATGCCGCCGGTGGGGGTTTTTACGCCACGCCCACCGTTACCCCTACCACGCGGCTCACCAGTAGCATTGCTCCTGGATTCTAGCCGTCATTCGTTAACTTAAAACATTAATAACTAAGCCAATTTTTGTCGCATACTAATTTTAAAAAAAGCTAATTTTTCGTCGTGTCGCGCTCTACACGGTGAACCTAGTCAGGTTATCTAGTTACTTAACACCTTGTATAAGAAAATATATCTCAAATATATTAGGGTAGTCCTTGAGGTAAAGAGTAGTCCTTGGGGTAAAGGGTAGTCCTTGAGGGCGAGTCAGAGGAGAACTTGTGGAGAGGGGAGTGTAAGCTTTAATTTCATTTTTTTTAAAATTTCGTACGTTCTTTTTTTGTAAAAATATTCAGATTTTCGAAAAAGAGGATCATATTTATTAAATGAAGCGTAACTTTAACCCTAGAACAGTAACCTGGGGTGAAAACCCACCCCAGGCGAGTTTAAATCACGCGAATTTTTACGAATTTTTCAAGTTTTTCACCTTTTAACTTCATTTTTTACTAACTTTTCCTACTTCAAGCGGAATAGACTAGGCCTACGTGATTCTGCATTAAGAAACGAAAGAATGAGCCCAAGTTGAACCCTTTTAGTGAGATTCTACCGGAGATATGAATTTTTCAAAATTGGGGTGGTTTATCACCCGTTTACCATAATAGGTAAAAAAAAAAGGTTTTAACCCTAGAGAGTTAAAACTACTGGTTTTCCTGAAATAACTTAGAGGGTAAAAAGTTGCATACATTTATTCTGAATTCAATGCATTTTTTGCAGAATTTTTTTTAAACTTTTTTTTTCCAGCATTTTTTCTGTCGACGAGATATATTTTATCTTAAATAATTATCGGGTCTCTTACCTCATCTACATGGCTCTTTCATCGAAAAACGAAAAACTTCATCTACGTGCCTTCTTTTTTATCGGAAAACCAATGTAATGAGGTAAGAGACTCGATTGTTTAAAACAAAAAATATCTCGTTGACAGGAAAATTTTTTTAAAAAAAACTGAAAAAATTTCATTGAATCCGAATAAATGTATGCAACTTTTTACTTCCGTGGTGATTTTATGAAAGCCCAGTAGTTTTAAAGTTACGCTTCATTTTATAAATATGATCGTTTTTTGCGAAAATCTGAATATTTTTGCACTGAGAAAAAAAATGGTTGAATATGCAAAATCGTTAGTTGAATACGGGCAACTAAATATTTATTTGGTCTAACTTAATAATTAGTTTCTTGAATAATTCCGCGCTTTGGTTGACCAAAATATTGTTCAGGCAACAAAAATTTGGATTGTACAACTAAATATTTAGTTGCACGTATTCAACTAAACGATTTTGCATATTCAACCATTTTTTTTTTCAGTGTGCGTAATAAAATCGTATGAAACTTTTTGAAAAACGAAATCGAAGCTATCCCACACGGAACATTAGGGCCATGGGACGTCCAATATCCATACATGGTGGATGAATGCTCCATCCCAGGGACGTCTATGAGTATCCCTATCACTGCTAAAAGAAGTGCGAAACGGCACCTGTTCTATGTACTGGGAACATCCCTTATACGTACCTTGAGACGGTTTTTAGACGGACTAGACCCCAAAAAATGACGTCTGATTTACGTATTTAAGACGAATAAAACAGTGATCCGAAAGATGTCCAATGACCATCCATTATACGTCCCTTTATTTAAATAATTTAATCGTTATTAACTACAAATTATTAATTAATTATAAACTTTGTTACTGATTATATAATATTCGGGGCCTACGAGATATCCATTATTTTACAGAAAAAAAGAAAAAAAATAGTTTTCGATTTTTCACACTGCGGTCACCCATCCAAGTATTGGATTCAAGGGGTGCTGCTTAACTTTTCTAATCTCCTACCTACCTACCTACCTACCTACCTACACTAACTTGACTTATGAGAAACTTATGCATGTAAAAACCTTATACGATGTAGTTTCCTGATATACTTATATATCTTTGTCTCACAGGCCTTGAATAATGTATAATCGTAATGAAATTTATAATTAATGGATAATGTGTAATCAATAGCGTTTAAATTAAGGGACGTACAATAGATGATCATTAGATATCTTTTGCAATATTGGCATTCGTCTTAAATACGTACATTAAATGTCACTTTATGTGGTCTATAGGTACCTCTAAAAAATATCTAAGGGTACGTATACGAAACGTTTTCAGCACATAGAATCGCTGCCGTTTCGCATCTCCGATAGTGGTTTAAGGAATGTCCCATGGACTTCCCCGGAATGAAATTTTCATCCAACTTAAATTATTATTGGACGTCCCCTGGCTGTTAAGTTACGCGCGGAATATATTTATAGCTCCAAAAATATGTGTCGTGGACGTCGAATAAACTTCCGCGTTATCCTTCGATAGACGTAATTTGTACGTACATACGACGGTCAATCGGCGTACCCATATCACAGCTGCCCGAAATACTTAAATGTACATCTAAAGGACGAATGCTTTTGATTGGACAACACGCGATGGATCACACAGGACGTATATTGTATGTTTACGCACGTACTATTTCTTAAGCTACAAATATACACAACACGGCCATCTATGGTATGCCCATAGGTAGACATTCAATAGCTCTTAATTCAGTATAGTAATTGGACATCTATTGGACGTTCCAGGTTCACGTCTATATGAAATCCTACATGGAACATCCGATAGACGTTCAATTGACGTCCTCCGAATGTGATTTTAGTTTACGAACCTGGAACGTCCAAAGGATGTTCAATTACTATCCTGAATTAAAAGCTATTTAATGTCTACCTATGGACATACCATGGATGGCCGTGTTGTGTATATTTGTAGCTCAAGAAATAGTACGTGTCGTGGACATACAATATACGTCCTGTGTGATCCATTGCGTTTTGTCCAATCAAAAGTATACCATGGATGTTCAATGGACGTCCGCATTACATCCATCGTGGATGTAGACGTGTTAAGGATCTATGGATCATAGATGGACGTCCAATGGACACTCGGTTCCGTGTGGGATACTCCCCTCCACAATTTGTTCATGCGAATAACAGTTTTAAACAAATTTCATGGTTCCAAACTTTTGGACATTTACATTAACTTGATTAATTTTCGTCGATTTTACATTTAATCGCGTATCCTGATGTTTGAATTAACGATCTCATAATGTGGGTCCAACAATCGGTTTTAATCAACACATACTTCTCGGTTAACACTAAACGTCGTAGGCGACTTTAGAGTAGGTGCTTTGGTAAAGGTTTTACTCCGTATACGATCGCGTTGTGATGCATAGGCCGTTAAAGCTCCGGGGTCACCGTTATCTCGAAGCCAACGACGCCAACGACGCCAACGACGTCGACGACGACGCCGACGACGCCGACTATGAGAACGCCTGGAACGAGAACTATACCGTATAAAACTACACAAAGTTTTGGGTATATGTGTGTGTGTTTGCGTATGGGGGTGGCCTTTAGGGGCCGATCCAGAGGCATTAACTGCCACCATCGTAAATAGTCTGCTTTGCATCTGAATGTCCTATTTACCGCTTAAATAATATTTATGCTAATGGCCGAATAAAAATTCATTTAGCGGAAAGAGCGGAGAGGTGTGTATAGATAAAAATGGACTTTTAGGGGGGGGGGAGGAGAGAAGGGGAGAGGGGTTGGGACGCGCGGACATTGCTAGGGCTCGAAGGGGATACATCCCGTTCTGGTCCGCCATCAGGTAATACCCACTAATTTGCATCGTAAATGAAATCGTAAAGTCAGTCCCGTCCGATATATAAACGCGGGTGGATATCTATTATGGGCACGTTTCTGTCGGCAAGGGAGAGTATCCGGGCGTTATTTGTCGCTATATGTAGATATATGTGGGGCACACCCCACATGGAAATAAAATATATCGGCAAATATTACGGAAAATATATTTTTGGATATATTAAGTATATTTTGTCCGAAAATGTATGTATTACAAATATGATTTTAGCTATATTTTTAATCTATTTAAAAATATTACAATATAAATATAAAAAATGTATTGAAGATATATACTAAATATATCAAAAAATATATTTAACATATATTTCAAAGAAATATTTTCTGCCGAAAATGTACTTATCACGAATATATTTTTGAGTATATTTCTTATATGGAATATACATATTATATATTTAATATATATCTGATATATATTTTAGATACTTCTAAAATGTATTTAGAATATATAATGTACACTTCAAATATATTTTGAATATATTTTTACGTATATCGAAAAATATATTTTCCGGTATATTATATTTCCGTGTGGGACGTATGGGGCATTCCAGATCAATTTAACTCTAATCCTGGACCTCCTCGGATTTTAGGTTTTCGTACCGTCGAAGGGAAAAACGGAAAAATCTTGAAGTTCCGAACGTTCGGATGAACGGCAAAATCGACAAATTTATTCTTGAAGAACATTTTTGAAGCATAGTGCTTTGGAAATGATTCTCGAAGCATCTTTCAATTTTTGAAATTATTATTTACCAAGTATTTGCTAAGTCCTTCTAATTTACCTCATTAAACAAATTCATTCGACGATTTTTCGTCAAATGTATTTGTGGAAAACCGAAGAAAAGTTATGAGCAAATTTTGAGGTTTTTGAAAATGACGCCAAAATGGAGCAGAGACGTTTTCGATGAAAATTCTTAGAAATTTTGATTTTTAGTGAAAACTATTGGTAGATTCGTGTTCAGGGGAGGTAAAATATGTACATCGATATAAGATGAAAAAAATATAAATTCAAAAATTATTTTTTTCTGCATTTTGGCCAAATTTTGATCGATTCGCTAAATTGACTATAACTTTTTTTCCAGATGGAATTTGACCTATTTTTTTTAACCTATTCGCTTCGTAATCGTTCAGGCTTCAAAACCCCGCTTGGTTAATTCAATTCGGATCATTTTTCGATTTTTGAAGATTTTTAAACTTGGACCACCGATTTTTGTAAATTTTTGCAACACCCCTTTCCGTTTCTTCGGCGATTTACAAACTGCTCTCATTTCTACAAAAAATTACATATCGAAATGAATCAAACGACATTCTCTAAGTTTGGTCACAAGCATTAGGTACGGAAAATAAATTCTTAAATCGGTCAAACCGAAGTAAAGTTATGAACACTTAAAATTTCTCGCCATTATGAGGTTTTTAAACATGTGGCCTGAAATGAGCACAAAAAACAATTTTTTTAACGATCGACAACCATATTTTTATGACCAATTTGCCGCTGATCCCAAATCATGCAGAATTTTTAAAGAAAAAAAATATTTTTGAAGACAATTTATTCAAAAAATATTCTCGATTTTTTTGAAAAGTAATAGAAAATTAATGGGTTCGATAGGCACATACTGGTCAAATTGATCTCGAATACTTTGAATGTAGTAGAGAGATCAAAATTTACATGGATATTTCTTTTTGCATGTATGAGGGATTCTCCGTCAATTCAGCCACTTTTTTCGACCATCTCAGATCTGCTCCATAATTGGTTATATCAAAGTACTGCTAAAAGGCATTCTACGTGATTTTTTTCAGATTTTTTAATTCAACATTTTAGAAAATGCCGTTTTTTTTCCAAATGAATATATCTCGAAAACTTGAAGTAATTGAAAAAATCTGTTTGTACATAAAAATTGTAGTTTTGTGTTAGCGTTTGAGCGGATGACTTGAAATAATTTTTACGTTCCGGTAACGCTGATTTTTTTACCAAAAAAAGGGGAAAATTCTTTTTTTGACATACAGACATTATTTTTAGTTACTTCAAGTTTCCGAGATATATTCATTTGAAAAAAACGACATTTTCTAAAATGTTGAAATTGAAAAATCTGAAAAAATTCACATAGAATGCCTTTTAGTAGTACTTTGATATAACCAATTATGGGGCAGATCTGAGATGGTCAAAAAAAGTGGCTGAATTGATGGAGAATACTTCGTATAATAACATATTCAAAAATCAAAAGGGGTCACCAACAAGACGTTGTTGAATTGACATGGAATGACTCATATATATCTATCAAGAGTTATATTCACCGCTCGAAAATTTGAATTTATAACACAGCGGAGATTTTCTCATGAGGGAGCGAACAAAAATCCATTTACACGCCCATGCTCTTTCATCATGGTGTACATTTCGATACAATGGGAGTCGGAGTGAATCACGCGGCAATTTTTCACGCCCAAAGATCATCATCGTTGGTACAATAGCCCATATAAATTTACATTACGAGAAACCATAAACATGTGCCCAACATACGGAGGGGTTTTCGTTATCGCTTCATCGTTTTAAACAAAATAAAAAGGCTTTCATTCGAGATTAGCATATCTCTCATACATTTTTATTCCCATACTTCCGTTTTTGTATGATTATAATCATAATTTTTTGCCCTTCTCTGACAGACACTTTGTTAAGTATGGAATAACAAAAAAACCGGAAGTAGACTTAAATATAATGTATTATTATTTTCTTAAATATTTTGTCTTTTGATAATTTAGATAAGAATTATTAAGGTAAATGTCCCAATTATTGAACAGCTAAGGATCTGGGGATTAAATTCGGTGAGAAAAAAATATAAAATCAAGATAAAACCATCGCTTTCATGTTCCAATGATACTTTGATATTTTTACTTTCGAAAAATCACCCTTTATATTATTTTTGAATTGTTTTAAATGAAAGAAAGAATAACAATGTGAAGCATGCAAATGTCCCAATTATTGAATGCTGGAAATGCCTATGTCCCTAATATTGAACAGGCATGTCCCAGTTATTAAACACTCACGAGAATTCTTTTTCCGCACTGAAAATATTATTTTGGGTACAATATTAAGAAATAAAAGCAAAATTAAACACTTAAATAATCTTTTATTAATCATGTAAAAATACAAAAATATATATTCAGTCTCTTTTGACAGGTTTTTGATTCATTCGCATTTAGTTTATTTTTGCTTTTCAACTCGAACTCAATTTTATTTTTATTTTCAGCTTCCTCGTTTTTATGTTCTGTTTTTGTTTGATTTTGTCACAGCTTTCTTGTTTTTCAACTGAAATATCGGAGAGCAAAAAATATTGAACATTACAATCGTATTTTTAGGTTACATTTAGGTTATATTCTTTTTTTACTTTTCTTTTTATGTTTATTGCACGAAAATACAAATAAAAAATACATTTGACGATCTTAGAATTATTATTAAAAGAATAAAGGTAAGTTTATTTAGGAACTTACAGTTTTTGTTTGAATAAATCCGATTCACACGATCCGTCACGCGTTAACTGTCTCAATATTTTGATGGGTTTAACGACGCCATCTTGGAGAACTCGAGTGTTCAATAATTGGGACACACTGCATTTTCCATGTCCCAATGATCGAACACCGTATTTTTTAACAAATAATTGATTTTAAAAAAATTTTAAAATTGTTATTTGTAAGAAATTTTCTGAGGAACCTGAAACGCCCTTACTTTTTGAGATGCGACCTTTATTGAATTTGTTATGCCCTTACGCGTGAAGCGGCGCGTCTTAGCAAAAACGATAAGCAGTTACCGCGAGACGTCAAATCGGGTCACCGTTGTTGATTAAATAATTTTTTTCTCTATTAATTAAAGCTTTTTTTGCACAAGTAAGGTAACATTTCGATAGCTAAAAGTTCCATATATGTAATGAATTTTTTATAAATAAGTAAATGCATGCAGGTGAATGAAAAATAATAAAAATACAAGATAGTGTTCAATAATTGGGACATTTACCTTAGTATCAATTTTTAAGTCAACTATAAACACAAACACCCTGCAAATTGAAATTTGCACATTGCTTCCTCATCTTTATCCATAGTTCACATAGCTTCACGGTATGGCGATCAAATTTGGCTTCCTCATAAAGGAAGCTTTGTTAACTATTGAAAAATATTAGTAATCAATGTGCAAATTCGATCAATTTTCGCCAAATTTCATCGCGAACAAACCTTGATAGCTATACAAGTATTGTACAAAGTTTCTGTGAAATATATTGAAAATTGTGTAAGTTAGAGTGCTTGCGCTATTTTTCAAAAAATTCAAAATTTCATAAAATTTTAATCCCTCGATGGATTTTTTCCAAATTTAATAGCGAACAACCTTGATAGCTATACAAATTCTGTACAAAGTTTCAGTGAAATATATTGAAAATTGTGCAAGTTAGAGCGCTTGCGCTATTTTTCAAAAAAATCAAAATTTCATAAAATTTTAATCCCTCGATAGATTTTTGCCAAATTTAATAGCGAACAACCTTCACAGCTATATTACCTCTGTGAAAAGTTTCAGTACAATATCATAAAAATTGCGCAAGTTAGAGCGTTTGGGCGATTTTTCAAAAAATTCAAAATTTCATAAAATTTTAATCCCTCGATGGATTTTCGCCAAATTCAATACCAAACAACCTTAATAGCTATACTAATTCTGTACAAACTTTGAGTGCAATATCTTGAAAATTGCAGAGGCTAGAGCGTTTGCGCCATTCTGGCAAAAACGCAAAAAGTCGATAATATCTGAACACCCGTTATAATTAAAACGAAAATTTGTCATAACGAAGAGCAATTTGTGATCGACAAGTGTGCCAAATTTTAGCTCGATATCTTGAAGCGTTTTCGAGTTATTAATCATTTACATCTGAAACTCAGGATACATACATACACACACACGCACACACACACACACACACGCACACACATCCATCCGGACATTTTTTCTAAATATAATTTCTCGATGTTTTAGGACATTTTGAACATATTGGCATAAAAATCGCGAAAAAATTTTATTTCACGAAAACAAAGTTTCCTCTATGAGGAAGCAAAAATAAGTATACAAATATAAATAATCATAAGCATTATTTATATCATATAAATATTGTCGATATTTATTATACAACTAATAGTAACAAAATATTTATAGAAATTTTTCAAAGTATAAAATTTGTTAAAAAATAAAACTTATTATCAATGACCCGATCCACAAGGAATGAAAAAAATCTGGATGTTTCAACATCTCTCTTTTTGCTTCGTATAAAAATCCGGCGTAGATAGAGGGATTTTTTGAATGTTTTTTATTTCGCGCTGATGCTTGACGCAAGAAAATATCGGAAGGCCATGAAAAGTTATGTCCGGGGGTGAAGTGTCGACTATGTTGGAACGCTATAGTCATTTCTGTAGCCATCGGGGTGAAGAACAGGAGAAATATAGTATGAGGGGGGATTCTCCGGGCCAGTAACCAGTGTCATCCAAAAGCTTCGCGCGTGGGACAGCTCATGATTGACGATCGTCATTTCCTGCGACGCGGAACGACGTCGGGTCGCTCGCGGGAAGCGCAACGCGAGAGTTTCGCGCTCATATACACACATACACACATATACGTCCTGCACAGGATATGGGATATTCCAAGTTAACTTCAGTGGCCGGCAAAAAAATTTATTTTAGATTCTTAATTAATCGTTATTAACAAAATTAATATTATCATCCATTATTTTTTTAGGTATTTCGATAATCAGTCTTTTAAAAACCAATACTACGAATTATTTGGATATTGAATATGTGTATTCTTTCAATTATTCATTATTAGAAAAATTAGTAATCGTATTCTCTAAAATACTCATCATTAAATTAATTAGTAATTTAATTATTTTAATTACTAATTATTAGAATAATTTATAATTGAATTATGTCAGTTAATGATTCTTTGAATAATTAGTAATGTATATATCCAAATTACCAATTATTCAAGTAATTAGTAATTGAACTATTTCAATTACCAATTATTCGAATAATTATAATAATTCAGATATATAAATTACTATTTATTGAAGTAATTAGTGATTGAACTATTTCAATTACCAATTATTTGAATAATTAATAATTTAGATATGTAAATTACTAATTAATTAAAAATTTCTTCACAATTTAAGTACAACTTGACTACAAATAATTGTAGATGTTGTTGGAGTGAACTTGTACAAAAGTTGGAGTATATTTTGGGTATAAGTTTGCCTGCAACCTGTATTCAATTACCGGCCGTAGATTTTGATCAATTTGTATCCAAATATTGCTCACCAAAAACTTACCGTAAACTTGGCGTCAAATTGATTCCAAGCTACAGACGACCAAATTTGTATAGTACAACACTGGCTATCAGGATTCCTGCTTAACTTCACTAAACAAATTTACAAGCATAAATATGCATTATCAAATAATTAATAATTGCAAAGAATAATTAACTAATTTTTTGGAAAATTAGTAACTAGAAGAATTAATTATCTAATTATTCGAATAATTAATAATTGGAAAGAATAATTAACTAATTTCCCAAAAAATTAACAAGTAAAGTACTTGAGTATTTAATTATTTGGATAATTAATAATTAGAAAGAACAATTACCTAATTTTTTTTAAAAATCAGTAATTCATAAGAGCAAAATTTTAATTACTTGGTTATTGAGTAATTATTTGATCTAAATTACAAGTTTTAGGTTTATTGGATTATAATCGAACATAAATTATCGAATTTTCGAATATTAGAAATACCTTACTACCTAATTACTGGGTGCCTTAATAATGAGTAATATTTATTGAAACAATTATAAAATTTTCTAACACAGAGTAATTAGCGGTAATTAAATTGATGAAAATATCGATTTTGCCGATCACTGGTTAACTCAACCAATTTTTTGGTTCCTTACATTTTTTCACAGCTTTACTGAGTTTACGAAAGCACTCGTAATTTTTTCCCAATTTTTTCAATGAGGCTTTGTTTTTGTAATTAAATAAAAATGTTGCAATTTTTAAATCTGAAAAAAATCCACGAAAACCCCCAATTTTGTATGAATCTTAAACTAAGTTAATTCAACCAACTTTTTAGTTCCCGACTATTTTTTTCACGCTTCTCCGAGTTTCAAACCCACTTTTAATTTTTTGTCAATTTTTTTCAAATAGCCTTTATTTTTTTATAGTTCAATTCCTATAGAAGAAGAATGTTGAAATTTGGAAACGGAAAAAAATACGCAAAAACCCCCAATATTTTTATGAATATTTATAAACTCTTGATTTTAATGGAAAAGATCGATTTTCGAAATGATGCAACGATTTTTAAACAGAGTTGGGTTAAAAAAATTGAGGAAAAATTAAGGGCTCATTCGGTAAACGTGAAACAATATCTCAGTGCTCAAAACTGAATTTCGAAGATGAAAAAAATAACAATTATTAAATTAATTTTCAAGAATCCTTGATTTTAAAAAATGAATATGGAAAATAGAATTGGTTCATTTTATAGCTTCTAGCGTTGCTATCAAATTGAAAACTAAAAAATTTTCTTATGAATCTTGATAAAACCCTTATAAATAGATAGATTCTCACAAATAGATTAGTAGATAACATTTTTATAAATAAATAGAATCTTCATAAAAGAGCAAACTGAAAATAAAAATTCTGATTAAAAATCGAAAATTAAAAAAAAAAATCGAAACTCAATCATTGACCCAGTCTGACCTGTTCATAAATTTTGCTACAAAAGGGCAGCCTTTCCCACATTTTCAAGCATCAGCGATTGAAAAAAAAACATAACAAAAAAAAATCTAAAAAAATGGACACTCTTATTACAAGATAGAAAAAATTCCGGACCAAGATCCAAAGCACTTAAAAGATTTCGACTCATTCGACTCGGAATGCCCCATACATATGCACAAATAAATTTCATGTATGTATAGACAAAAGCTGAATATGTTTCCTCAACTAAGATATTTTTCAAAAAGGTCAAGATCATCCTTGTAGAATTCAATGGTGACTTTAATTTTGACCTTGATGATTACCCTTAAGGATATTTCAAGGTCAACTTTTTTATTTCAAATGGAAACCCACTTTTTTGACATCAGCAATCGATAGAGCGAAATATGTACTTGAGCCATAGGTACATCTTGACCTTGGAGGTCCTCCAAGGTCAATTAAACTTGAACAAAAGATGTAAATACCCCTGGGGAAAGATGCTTTTCAAATTCTTTCGTAACAAGCGAAGTTATTAATTTTAACAAGGCGCATTTAGTTGTGATCTTGACGATGATCTTCGAGGTGATTTAAAGGTCAACTTCTGTTTTTTTAAAAATGGAAACCTGTATTTTTGAGTGCTGATATCAATACAACAAACAGTTTTACATTGACATTAAAAGATTTGGAAAAGATCAATCAATTTTGTCGGAATAAGTTTGATTTCAGAACTCAAAGATACGGGTTTTCATTTTAGAAAAGTTGGCCTTGAAATCACCTCGAGGGCTACTTAATGAGTCTAGGTCACTACTTAATGAGTCTTATTGAAATTAATTACTTTGCTTGTCACGAAAGAATTTGAAAAGCTTTTATTCCCAGAGGTACCCACACCTTCTTCAAGATTAGTTGACCGTAGAGGACCTTCAAGGTCAAAATGTATCTATGACCTAAGTACATGCTTGAAAGTAAAATTTCCCGCTCTTTATCGATTGCCAATGTCCAAAAAGAGTGTTTCTATTCGAAATACAAAAGTTGACCTTGAAACAAATCGTCAAGATCAAAATTGAGGTCACCATTGAATTCCTCGTCAAAAGTAACTACAAAAATATTTTAGCTGAGGAAATATTGAGTCGTCATGTTACTTTTGTGACACCCTGCATACATACGGCCGTATCACACAAGGTCACATATTCACCCTCCGGTAGGTGGTAAAAACGCCCTCGTGTCCTTCGTGCTACTGGAGCTCCGAATTCAGCCCTCTTCCATCCATATATATATGTGTGTGTGAATGTGCATATACACACATGATACATAATATACACGTAGTTTGCCGTATGAGAGACGAGAGTACGGAGTTGGCCATAAACGTAAACACGAGCGTTGTTTCCTATACGAGCAGCGGCAGTCCCGTGGCTCTTCGTGGTCGTAAATCAAAGCTCAAGCCGGAGAGCTGCGCAGTGCCGTTGCTCTTGCGAAGCACAGCACACCTCGCGCTCAACGAGCGCATCAGAACTGCCGCGCCGTGCAACAGCGAAACGCGCAATGTGCTTGTTTACACACGCGTGTGTGTGTCTCTATGCGTGTGTTACATAGCCCGCAAACACGGGTCTCCAATGCACCTCTATCCACTTCGCTCCTCTATATTTCCCTCCTCGTCTCATATAGGCTTGCCGAACATTAAACGGCCGGCAGATATCACGTATCTCGTATAACCGTATGACACGACCGAGGACCGCTTCTGATTTACATCTTCCACATGCCTGAGTCCGATCTTCGTATCGGGGGAGGAGGGCACCCACACGGAAATATAATATACCGGAAAATATATTTTTCGATATACGTAAAAATATATTTAAAATATATTTGAAGCGTACATTATACATTCTAAATATATTTTAGATGTATCTAAAATATATATCAGATATATATTAAATATATAATATGTATATTCCATATAAGAAATATACTCAAAAATATATTCGTGATAGGTACATTTTCGGCAGAAAATATTTCTTTGAAATATATATTAAATATATTTTAGATATATGATTATTGTGCAAAAATATATAGAACATGCACTCAATATAAATGTTTGATATATTTAGGATATATCTTCAATACATTTTTTATATTTATATCGTAATATTTTTAAATAGATTAAATTATACCTAAAATCATATTTGTAATACATACATTTTCGGACAAAATATACTTAATATATCCAAAAATATATTTTCCGTAATATTTGCCGATATATTTTATTTCCATGTGGGCATCATGACCCAGCATCCGGCCCCTCACCACACACTGAGAGAAAAAATTATTGAATTTGAAAACATGAATTTATTTATTAAATCAAAGTATTTCTTTGATTACACCGGCACACAAAATCAAAAAAGTGGTCTGTACTTTTGACCAGACCCACCTATCTCTGTGTATTTTGATGCGCTGAATTCGAATCCGAAGTCCGTTTGGCTCATATACCCTCAAAATTTTGAGTAAATTGCAAAAAGCCGCTAAAAATGGCTAAAAATTGCGAAAAATCGCGGTTATGAGTATGACATTTTTTTTATTCAACTAGATCAAGTACGTTTCTTATGTATTTTGATGCGCTGGTGAATCGAGTTTCACCAGAAAAATATGTTTATTGATGTTATTCTCACTACAAGAAACAATCAAAATAAGAAATTATTTTAAAAAATTAATTGAAAAAAAATAGTAATTATTTTTGACCCATTATCAAACTATGACGAAAATATCTATGTTTTGGGCTCGAGTTTCTGTGAAAAAAATTTCATTAATTTGAAAAAGAGCCCTCTTTATGTTTCCCCTAAATTTAAAGATTCTTTAGCTCGGGTAACCCTTAAAAAATGGAATAAAAATGTCTAAACATTTGATCGCAAAATAATAGACGCGATTTTTTTTAGTTCCGCCAATTGGATATCATCATTCGTGTTTTGAGAAAAGGTGGCTCAAAAAAATTCAAAATTATTAAAATTTTGTTGCCTTCTTCGTTTTTTTATTTTGCGGTTTTTTACAAAAAAATATAGTAGGGTGTAATTTTTCTGAGTTCTCCCAAGGAAATTTCAACGATTAAAATTAATAAGAAGGGACTTCAAGAAAATTTTTCCAGAATCACAAAAATATAGAGAAATCATCAAATGGCACAAATACCTAAGTTTGATAGATTTTTAGATTGATTAGACCCGTAAAATCAAAAAATAAAAACGATTTTCATTCCTTATGCAGACTATAATATCACCGAAGCCCGTACTTAAAAATTCGACGAATTAATTTTCTTAATAAAAAATTCATAGATATCGTCTACACTTGGTAAATAATTCTTCCTGCAAATAAGAGAAGAGTTTCAAGAATTCACCACTTCTCACGTGCGGTAATTAATTAATATTTAATTATTAATTCAGAATTATTTCCTCAATCGAATATATTTTCCACTTTTTTGTTTAGCTGATCATAACAAAAAAAAACAATAAAAAAAAAAATTTCTTTAATCGTGTTTCCATCGTGATAAATATTTCAGCAAAACTTGCGTTACAATCCCGAGAACAATGTAACAGCGCGCTTCGGGCTCCCTCGAGTCCCGATGCATTAAAAATCCAAAGACTTCTACTTTATAATAGATGAAGGCGATTCCAAGAGCCGTTCTCTTTATCTCTACCCGAGGCATCCCCTACTATAATATAAGTCGCGTATCTACTTTAAAAAAAAATGGAATTACAAAAAAAAAATATGAACGTAGCTCTGCATATAAAGTGGCATTGTTTCCACGTATAAAATAAAATCGCGTGAAAATCTGACTACGTCATCACTCTACTCTGCCACAACCTCGAAAGCGCGAGAGAGATAAATAGAGAGAGATTATCGCTGAACGAAAATTTTCTTCGCTTTTATTGTTGCCAAGAACAAGGGGGAAGGAGTGTCGGAGCGACGGAGAGAGTACATAATGAATCACAACGCGTCGAGAGAAACGAGGCGGCGGCAAAAGTCGGGATAAAACGAGATTTTATCATCCCCTCTCTCTCTCTCTCTCTCTCTCTCGCCCCCATTGGTTGTTACTATTTAGTCCGGGAGGAAGGAGAAGCTTTTTATCGCCAAGTTAGATCGCGCGCGTGTGCGAGACCCGATCGTGGCGAGGAAGAAAGAAAGAGAGCGGAAACGTTGCTATCTTTCATTTGTTCTCCTCAAGATCTTCACAACTTTATGAATATTTGAGTTTATTTCCTTTCATAAACATTATCACGATTTTCATACTCAGGTGTATATCTTACACTATTTTCAGGCAAAGCGTTAAATAATATTTATCGAGGTACGAATACATCCTAATCGTAACACTGTGGTCACACTGGGTCATTTGTGGCCCCAGTCATCTCTGAGCGCTTGCCATATCCGGAGTGTTATCCAAAATGACTTTAAAAAATTCAGAGTGATAGTTTTAATCGTCCTCAATATGCAATGAACCCTGATTTTTTTTTTAATTTTTAAGATGGTGAAAAAAAAATCACGAACGAGTGAATATGCGAAAAAAAACTATTTTTTACGGGAAAAATCATAAAAAGCATTTTTTTTGAGATATGGCATTTTTGAGAAAAAAAATAGCTCCATAGTGAGCGTTTCAAAAAAGTTATTCGGACATTTGAAGAGGGGCTTATGAACGTCTATGGGAGGTACCAGTAAGATATTGTTCTACCCGGGATTAATATAGGATGTCTTGAGGATATTCTGTCGCAACCGTAATTTCTACGATCCCAACGCACGCTCTTATAGACGTCTGTGGGAGGTAGTGGTAGGATATTGTTCTGCCCGAGATTAACATAGGATGTCTTGAGGATATCCTGCCATCACCGTGTGTAGACGATCGTACCGCACTCTCTTGTCGATGTCTGTGGGAGGTACTAGTAAGACATTGGTCTACTCGAGATTAATATAGGATGTCTTGAGGATATCCTGTCGCAACCATGTTTAGACGATCCCACTGCACTCTCTTATAGATGTCTCTGGGAGGTACCAGTAGGACATTGTTCTACTCGAGATTAATATGGGATGTCTTGTGGATATCCTGCCGTCACCGTGTGTAGACGATTGTACCGCACTGTCTTGTAGATATCTGTGGGAGGTACTAGTAAGACATTGGTCTACTCGAGATTAATGTAGGATGTCTTGAGGATATTCTGTTGCGACCGTGTTTAGACGACCCCAGCGCACTTTCATAGAGATGTCTCTGAGAGGTACCGGTAGGATATCGTTTTACCCGAGATTAATATAGGATGTCTTGAGGATATCCTGTCGCAACCGTAATTGGACGATCCCAACGCACTCTCTTATAGACGTCTGTGGGAGTTACTGGTAGGACATTGTTCTACCCGAGATTAATATAGGATGTCTGGAGGATATCCTGCCGTCACCGTGTGTACACGTTCGTACCACACTGTCTTGTAGATGTCTGTGGGAGGTACTAGTCGGACATTAGTTTACTCGAGATTAATATATAGGATGTCTTGAGGATATCCTATAATAACCGTGTTTTGACGATCCCAGCGCACTCTCTTAGAGATGTCTGTAGGAGGTCAGCCATTGCGCGGCGTTAGTTCCAGACTCGCCGCGAGATGGCGAACGCTCACCCACATACGGATCATGCCAATAGAATGCTTATATAGCCGAGAGTGAATACGGATATTTGACACCGAAATGAGTCAGACCTCAAGGGGCGATATTATAAGGAGTACTTTGTGTCTCTCTCTGTGATGTACCCATTTTATTGAAATTTAATTAATTAATTACAAATAATTAACATTAAATCGAAATAAAAAATAATTATCCACTGCTGTGTTGGCAGTCCAAGAGACGTCCCGAAGACATCCCAAAGACATCCCGGGACGGCAGTGCAGGGACCATCCCATTGCGGTAATCACTGTGGACATTTCAGAGCCCATGGGAATCCCATGGGACCATCCCATTACTATCACGGGAAAATTGACGTGATGTCCGAAACACGTACTTGGGACGTATTATTGTTGTGTGGGCGGAACTCTATTTCGGGGGGAAAAAATACAATAAATACCAAAAATACTTCATTTATTTCAAAATTTTCGTATATAAAAATGGAAAAATTGTGCGTTTTTAGAGAAATGAACATAATTTACTGAAATATTTGAAGACTCCAAAAGCCGTGAAAATTCCGTGATTTTTATTTTTCGAGTTTCGGAGTAAACTTTAATAGTTCATAAAAAACGACTGTCTTTAGGGTACTTACCTTGAATACTGTTCAACACAGAAAAAAAAGAAAAATTTCCAGTAAAAAATTACACAATGGTCACACTTGGGGTCAAACTGACCCCAGCTCAAGCGCAATGTTTTCTTTTCGAATGCCACGAACAGATTGAAATTTTGGCTCAAAGGTGCACTGGGGTCATTTGGACCCTCGGTAACAACGGAGGGTTAAAGGAAAATGTAAATATTGATATAAAATGTTTTATTCCATTTAAACTTTATGCTGGATCATCTGAATTTTAAATGTGATCGTTCCGAAGAAGTTGATTTTTTTACAGAATTATTTTCATCGTTAGATTATTCTCATTGTCCCAGTCGAATTTCTATTTTTTCAATGTATAATGATCACCTCTTTTTGCTAAATATTTTGCAAATTCAAAATGTTCACGTCGTTTTTAGTATTTCGCGTTCAACTCTAAGACTTTGTATTTCTCATAATACAAAAATACAATGAAATTAAAATATGTTATATTTTTTTAATTCAGTTTTAGATACTCGGGGATCATTTTACCTCACGTCAGGGGGATCGTTTTGCCCATATGTGTGTGTAAAATGATCCTCTTCTTAAATTAAAAAACAATATTGAAAACATTAAAACTGAGAGTACAAATTTTCATTAAAATCATACAACTATTTGAGTTTATTCAAACTATTGAAAAAATTGTAATTTGACACTTGATATTGGAAAGGCATTTCTCCCTCAAGGAGATCACTTTGGACACTTTTCCCCTATATTTGATTGAATTTTTTTATCTGATTTCCTTTTTTTTCACAAAAAACAAAGCTTTTTCTCTTTACAAAAAGCTTAAAATTAATCATTTGACATTCTCACTAATTAAGAATCTTTTGTTAAATTTTGTATTGGATGACTAGAACGTTTGCACATTGCGAAAACAGTTTATTGGTAGTAAAGAAATATATTTAGTTGGCACTTTTACTTAAATATTTCTCAATTGTTACCAAATTCGTTAGTCGTTAAGAAATATTTTGTCAGTGTCTAAATAATTTATTAATTGTTAAAAAATATTTATTCAATTTATTAATTGTAAAAAAATAATTGACTCGGCCATATTCAACTTTACATTTGTTAACAGCTAACAAATCTTGTTACATTGTTTTCTCAGTGCAATCGTGTCAGCCAGCAAACCCCTTTTTTAGTCCCAACTTTACCAGCTTTTTTCTTAGTTTAATTTCCATTTTTTTTTCTCTAAAATTTTTTGGTTCATTGTCAAAGTATTAGTGAATATGTTATAAAAAAACAATGGTAAAAAAACAATTTTTTTTTTTTTCGAGCTCGACAAAACGCTTCAGAATGTCTCTGGACCAGAATACCGCTAAAATTTTGACTCACGTCAGTACGAAGATTAAGGGTTGAATGATAAGCCAGCGAATAATTGCTCATTGGTGAGCGTTTGTTAAAATTTAAATAAAGAGAGACGTGTCGACGAGAACTTGAAATTGCTCAACAATTCACGACAATTCGTTCTCTTAATCGCGGTGGCTCTCTAACTCTCTCTCTCTCTCTCTCTCTCTCTCTTTCTTTCTCTCTG